>VDFB02261845.1:0-356369 GCA_007258455.2 Sequoia sempervirens | reverse complement strand
GAGAATGACCGATATGATTTCTCTCGGTGGTATTCTTCAGCAATCACAGGGCGTGGCTTCTTCGATGCGGCACAGGCAGATTCAGCCAGGGTACACAGGGCTATGGCCAACATTATGGATGGAGTTCAGAACACCTTTGAGCCAAGCATTTGCTAGGCTGCTGAATCCGCATGAGATGCTCTTGATAATTCGAGGTTTGTTGCGCTCTCGTGACAGCGTTAAGACCTTTGTACGGTGATGATTGAATATCGCTACTTTCTCCACTCATCCAGCAGGACTCTTTAATGCTGAGAAAATCTTGCGCTGCTGCATGAGCATTTTATTAGAGTTTCGCTAGATTGTGTTCCACCGACGCAACAGTCATGAGGTTGAGGCCATATACTTTGGCAGATTTAGTTTGTTGGCAATCAGAGAAGGCAAATGGGGTTCACACTACCCATTCCAGGATCTTCTAGAAGACTCCAATATGGTACTATTTACAATTATTTATGGGAGTGGAGTAAATCTCGACCGACTTAATGTACCACTCCCTATTCTGGTAGTTTTTAGGGTTAGGGCTGAGGTGGCACGATTCTGGCCACTCTATTAATTGTAACCCTAGCCGTCTTTTGGGACCTGGCTAGCTATAAAAGGGGGAGTCCCCCTCATTTGTAATTCATTAGAACATTAGAATCAGAGTAGACAGTAGACATTGTGAGAGATTGAGCATTAGCATTAGAGTATTGTAGGCATTTTGCATAGTGTGGAGAAGAAAGAAAGTTTTCCCTTTAAAAACTTTTGGGAGATTGTTGTGTAACACTTTTCATGATAATAGATATTTTCATTGATGGTGGAATTCGTCTCGTCATGAATTGCTAGCAAGGTCTCTTCTTCCTTTCGTATCCAAGTAGCTTAATTTCATGCAAGTAGCTTACATTGATGTGTGGTGTTTTGTTGAGATAACTTCTTTCATTCCACACCACTAGCGGCTTGTTGATGATAAGTTCGCCTTGCGTGGTCCACTGGAGATTATCTTGAGTTTAACTTCAATTGTAATTTGTATACTTATATGCGTCGTTCTGATGGTGTATGTATGCTAAATTATAATTTGAACATCTTTTGCTATCCCTTCGAAGATTGCACTGATTTTATTGAGGCTGTCCGACGTGAGGCTAGGTGAAATTTGGTTGAAGTCTATTGAAACAAAGCCCCACATATCTTGCATTTAGAATAGAATATAAGTTTCTTAGGCCTTATACCCCTTTACTTTTCCGCAAGACATTTCATTGTTTTAGGAACGAATCATATACTACAAACCATATCACGCTTAGAATTCCTTCTGTAAAATCACACAGCTGCCAACTGCAAGAAGTCCTGAAATTACCGGTAGGTAAGTCCCCTCGTAAGAACACAGCAAATACACATCAACCGAACTGGGTCTATTCGCATTAAAGGAACCTTGGAGTTGAACGTGCGAACTTTCTCGCAATCTTAGCGCACGGAATACTTTGATCAAGAGAGAATGGAATAGCCTTCGGACTATTTTGTTCTGCTGTTTGGTATGGTCACAAAAACCACATCAACAAAACCCTAACCACAACTCACCTATCTTGTGGCCTCATTGTCTCATAAGTGTCCTTTTACATAACAAAATATAAAAAATCCTTAAAGAAAATATGCTCATCTACATTAAATCATAAGGTATGTTTTGTTTAGCTACACGATATACTATCTCATCTACATATGTGCAAGGAATATTGCATGCAAAATGAAATTAAAACATGTGTTCATCAAGACTTAAAGTATGTCACTTAATGGATTTATAAACATGGAAAGACATCATCCAATTTGAAAATAATAATGCCATTTGGCCTCCCAAAACCTCCTCAATAACATTTGAAAATTCAATATGAAAACCATACAAATAAACTAAGACGTAGAATAATATAGGAATAATAAAATTTGAACAGCAACTAGTATTGGTCTTCAGCAAAATTACTTCTACCATAGAGAACAAGGTCTGAAGTCTGAACCATAAACCTTCCAAGTGAATTACTCTTTTTTTTTAACCTCCCATCCAAGTGACTTATTTTAGAAACCATGAAATAGGGTGAAGAGAAGCCCTTCCATGCACCTAGCCCATTTTCCTTCCTTTATATTAATGCACATCCTTCCAATGATGGCTATGACCCTTCATTTCAAACATTTTTACAATAGTGTCAACAAGAACATCAATCGAATCATGAATGAAGATGAGGAATTTTCAGCGCAAGGATTTAGACTTCATTCGTTTTCACTATTCTTGTCATCCATCTCCTCCGTTTCAACTTCTTCCTTTGCTTTTTTCTATTATTAAACTATTTCCACACTTCATTGCTCCTCACAGTCTTATTCATGAAGATCCCCATACTACACATGTGGTGGGTCATCATCCCATTCTACATGTAGCACATTTTCATCTTCATGAAGGTCATCCCACACATGATGATTTGTTATCTTCATGAAGAATCTCGTCCTATACAACCTATGGTAATTCCCCTTCTTCTAGATGGTGAAACAAATAATTCTGTTCTCACCCATAAACAATTCCCAAGAGTTTGCCAATTTTTCTTCTTTGAACTCCATAAGGGATTACTCTAACCACTCTTCAATGACATAAAGGGACTGGCTTATAATCTAATTTAGATACCACTTATAGCACACATGCATTCATTAGAGGCACAACTATAAAAAACTGCAAGATAAATCTAAAAAGTGAAGAACCACACTCAAATCTAAAAGTATGGTTAAAGTACTACAAAATATTAGAAATAGATCAATATAAAAGATGAGGGAAGAACCCCTATTAAAGTAGTAGCATTCATAGGAGGTGCGACTATACAAAACTATGTGATAAATGGGGGCACTTGCATATCTTAAAAGTAAAGGATTGCACCTCAAATCTAAAAAGATGGGAAAGTACTTATCCAAACTACTGGAAATAGATTGATACAAAAGATGGAGGGAGAACCCATATTTATAGCTTACTTGCATTCACAAGGGGCACAACTATACAAAACTCTAAGATAAATGGAGCCACTTGCACATCTATAAAAAAGGATTGCACTTCAAATTTAAACGATGGGGGAAGTACTCCACAATACTAGAAATAGATTGGTACAAAAGATGAGGGGATAACTCCTATTCATAATGATAGTATGAAATGCTAACTTCTCCTTACCTACTTAGTGGGCACCATGTGACATAAGTGGTGTCTTGTTACATGACAAAATGTGAAACTTCTAACATAAGCCCACAGTTTACATGACATAATATGCTTAATAGCAAAGTAGCTCATTTATGATTAAACATTGAAATATGTCATCTATGCACACAGCAAACGTGACTCATTTTTTGATCATTTGTTGAGCCATTTTAAATTTGATTTTAGACCATCATTTGTATGTAGTCCATTGGTGGCTTGCCACCTCAAAATTGAAGAGCATCTTGATCTAACCAATAAAAGATTGCTAACCATGCAAAATCCAATAAAAGAGCCTTGCAAACTACGAGTGGGAAGAGAATGTCAAATCCGTTCACAAAATATAGTTGGTACATCAACCAGAACAAAAGAAAAATAAGCTTGAAGGGGAAGCAACTTATGAATATGGATGCGAAATTCTGCTGTACCAAATACCAGATTGAAGTACATGCTGAGAATAATTGCCTGAGAACAATGAGACAAAAATAAATTGCATTGCTAAAACATATGATTCATATTAGTTTTTTTCATAGATGTGAGTAGTATTCTGCCTTATTCTACCACATACATGGTTTATCGGACTGATGAAATAATTGCCTCCTAAAAAAATATCAAGCCTAGATATGTTACCTCTGCAGATCACCTACTCTCTCAACCCCTCATGCAACACAAATCTCAAGATGTATGTATTTTCATAAAAATGAATAAAATGTCATAAAATTAATAAGTATTAATAGTTGTCAAAGATTTCATTTCCCAGCCAGCTTGCATTTTTTATCTATTACATTTCATCCTATGAAAAAATCTCTTACCAAGTTGGCCATTAAAGCATAATAAGTTACAAAATCTCTACCACCATGGACTCGAACAATAAAAGGATATCCTCAAATTTCAATTAATGGAATCAAAGTTTGGGAGAAATAGATGTTAGTGTTACAGATCAAACTTTTGAACTCCAAAATTTGACTAAACATGGTGAGGTTCCATCTCACATTTGTATGCCAAGTATAATCTAGCTTAGCTAGCTATGAATTATAACTCAATTGTCTATTTAGTTAATATGGAACTCTTTCGCATTTTGATTGTTGGAATGTCTTCAAGACAATATGATGAACAGACTCCTACAATGCAAAACCTTGTTTAGAATCCAGTATATTAGATGCCATTATAGTTGTTACATACCATGTCCTCACCATGAGCCAACTACCGTAGACTTTTATAAAAAGCATATTTAAATTTACATGGCCAAACCATATTTATATTAACTATATCATGGAAGCAAAACAGAATTAATCTAGGACGACCATACTCTAAAACAAAGAGACAGATATTAATAATTATCGCCCGAGTTAAGTGTTAGATATAGAAGGAGCAATTAGCATATCATTATATGTAGCGATGCATATGAAAGGGGAACAGCAAATTAAGACTTTTATAGCAGTAAACATAACGTAAAGATAACAATTAACTCTGTACGAAAGCAGCGATCACTATTGTATGAGGCAACGATTATGGCGATGACAAAAGACAAGGAATGCAGCACCTAGTATTAAGGCAGCGAGCATATTACAGATGGGAATTAAAGTTTCCCAAGGCAATGATGATGACAATAAACACAGCAGCGGTAACATTTTATAAAGCAAAGATCATCACTGATTATCATGGGCAGCGATGATACATTAAAAGGCAAACAGCGATTTAAAGAGATAATATTAATAAATTAATTACTCTTAATTGCAGCGATTAGTAAGATAATGAAGAGTTATGCCCCTTGTCTATTCAATGGTATTAAAGGAGAGTCTTTCCAAAGCAAAAGGGATGGAGGGAAGACAAGGATGATAAAAACTATCGATCAAAGGAGAGAAAGATACAGATCAGCAATCAAAAGGGAAACCAGTCCATTCCAGCACAGCAGATCATTATTATCAGACATACATATATATTCAGAGGTATATTGGATATTTGCTGCCAATCATTGTTTTACATATGTATACACATTGCTTATGGATAATAAAGAATATTTTAGTATATGTTCTTGTGATAGAATATGTGATATGCTTGATTGTCTGAAACCCACCATGTAGGAAGGGCCTGGGGTGAAGTGGTAAACAAGGCTCAGTAAGGGCCGTTCTAGAGTTGACTGTAATGGCTCCTAGGACCAAAGGGCACTTACGCAAAGAGCCAAAATAGCCCACTTGAGACCCCCACCCAATTCCACAAGATGGCAAGTGTCTTTAGGGGGTTGAGACATTGATGGGGAAAGCAGATACAAACCGTCAAGGGGGAGGCCTGTGGTATACACCCTCTTAGGCTTGGTGTAGAAATGGCTTCGGGTGGACCCATCATGTCCCTTCTCCCAAAATCCTAATATGCTTGTTTGCATATATTGTTCATGTGGTGATTGCAGGATTCAAACCCAGGATTGCATCATTAAAGAGATATTTATTCAGTAAGACAAACTCCTAACCCCAATTTGCTGCAATCTGTGAACAGTAGGTAAATTCTAGGGCAAATCAGGAGAGGGACATTACATTACACTTCATCTGTAATATTTTACAAGGATAAATCTGCACACTTATAGATTTTCTAGATGACTAATAATGGATTTCTGCAAATTATTCAATGTTCATCTGCTGTTGCTTCCAGAACTTCCATTGCCAAGACTCAAATCTGTATCAGACTTTCCCTTACAGAACAACAGTCTGCCATGTTCTTCAGAACTATCTTGCAAAACAAATTGTCTTGAATGCATTGAAATTGGTCACAATCAACTAATACCATGCAAAAGGTATTGTTGTTACATTGATTGTTCTAGATGACAAGATTTGGAAACAAGTGCAAATGTAAGTATACAATACTATTGAGATTATATGCATTGTCTCTTAAAATAGAACATTGGTATCAACTACAAGAGCTACACCTAGGATAGCAATAATAAGGAGCTCATAAGTAAGCTTACTTCCACCAACAGTACAAATTCAAAACAAAAATAATTTGTTTGCTCATACTTGCATTATTACTTCCTTTTAATGAGCATACTGAAAGATTTCAAAATGAATTCTGGTTTTAACCTTCACTTCTCTAGTGGCACTTGGAATCATGTCTACTCCACCTCTAATCACCAAATTCTTCAGTGTAATTCACATCAGTGAATCTCAATAGACATGGCTCTACATTTGAGTTCTTTGATTATCCAATGGCTATCATAAAGCACATGGGGTAGGATTTTCATACATCTAATTGCTATTACTCATCTTAGATTGAAACATTTCTTAACGGGATTTCAAAATATGACTTTGGCGTGGACAAGGTTAAACTCAAGATTTCTCATTTGTATTTCTTTATTTACCATTGGTTAGTAGAACAAGTGTAGCTGCTGAAAGAAATAGTTGATTATATATTTAATATTATACCTATAGACCTGAGCAATGAGAATAAAAGGTGTGTTATATATAACCCTGTAGATATCTTCTCTGGGATGCAGATCATGTTTGCCAGGTTGCAGACTTGACAAATGACGATATAACCAAACTAACTGCACCACCATATCCATCAAATCCAGAAAACAAATATCATGTTTCATAAGGTTCTATATATTGTAGGTTGATCCTAAGAAGATTGTCTGAGCACAAACAGGTACTTCTCACGACCAAAATGTATGGCATATTCAATGATTTATGAGAGAGTTGCTTTAACATTTTGACACCATTGATCACAAATCAAAATTATGCCAGCAGAGGATGAAGAGAATTTGCTTTGACAACAACACAGAAATTGGAACTTGTAGTCTTACACTATCTGCCAACATTATCATGACCATAATGCCAAAGTTAATAAACAAATTTACATAGACTTCTTAACACAGTTGTGATTTCTTCCTTTAGGTTAGGATAATCCAGTTGGGATCCAGTTTATTTGATTGACAGGATGTCCTCTCCGAATGAGCCCTAAATCCTTGGATCATCTGTCAACAAAGTTGAGTTTCCATGGCAACAAAATATTAAAACCCCCATGGATCTTCATTTCTTTCTGAAAACCAATTGGAGAAATTTCAAGATTGACATCATACTCTCTAACCCAGCAAGGTATCTTTGATTGAATAAAAGAAATATACAAATGTCTGAGACATTTAAGTTGCTTTGCATTGTCCAATTTTTATGGCAAAAAAATCCATACAAAGAACACGCCCACAGATCTTCATGTCTTTTCAAAAACCAACTGGAGAGATCACATAGTTAAGCTCATATTTTCTGTGGAAGCAAGCTATCTTTGTCCATTCAGTTCAAGAATATTTAATTGTTAGACGGACTTGTGTACTTTTAAAGTTTATAACTTTATTCTATGAGAAGCTGCCGAATATTCCCTTCTTCAACAGTGAAATTATTTTCACTGGCAACAGAACAGCTAAATTCTAAGTCGCTTATATTCTTATGAATGGCAAGGAAATCAATATAATCTGGACCCAAGTTATTCAACAAGTACATATAACTAAAATTTCCACACAACTAACCTGAGTAATTGTCCTCTCACTTAGGACATTCTCATTAGTGCACATGCCACTTTCTGTTGATAAAACTTGAACTCTAAAACGATTAGGGTTCAAGACTTCAACAAGTAGGACATCCCCATCTTTTGCATTGTGATCAGAAGCAAACTTGGGCCATCCATTGGTGAACACAAGCCTACGCCCAGATTGCATGTATGCAGACCACTCTACTGTCCACGCAAGCCCGTCACTATCCTCAAATGTCACCATACCTTGTGACCCTGAGAGGTAATTAGTCATGAACATTACAGGGAAAGACTGCAACAAAAAGAAAACAGAGACTACATTCAAGATTGATATCAAGTGATATTTTACAAAGAAAATCAGGAACAAGGAAAAAACAGTCCTTTTACAGAAAGAAGTTGAGAACTATACTATGTCAGAAATGAAACAATTATACAACCTTACAAGTTGTTCCAAATTGAAAATAAGATAGAGCCAAAAAACACAAACTTGAACACTTGAAACTTGCCATTTTCCCATTGCGACCGAGACACTTTCTTTGGATTGTCCTTGCAAATGAAGGATATTCGGTGAAAATCTCTCTAACAAATTCTGTAACAATTACCCTATTGGGACTCAACAGACCTTCACCAACATATGGTTTAAATTTATTCTTGAAGCTTCCTTTAGCACCCACCTAACAATAAATATTAAACAAATCTATAAAGAAAACTCGTGAAAAGTTCCAGATTCAGAAAACAAGACAATAAATGTCCACTTTGAATTATTGATATTTTATCTGTCATTCCAGATCAAAAAGATAAAATAACCATTAACAAATGGAAAAAAAAATGTAAAAACTTGAGGACATACCTGAGGTGTTTCATCATTGACAAGAAACCAGCTCTTACCCGTCCAGGTAACTTGTGCCCTGATCTCCATGGCTGAATCAACCTTGATAATTGAGCTATCATAAAAGTATATCTACACCAATTCCATTCAACAAACGAATCCCTTGATGTAATGCCTAATCTATATGGTATTTAAAATCACTGAAAATCTATAATAATTCATCATTATCCCAAAAAATAACCACTTGTAATTACTCAATTGAAGGAGTGCCCATATAGTTTAAGGGCATTTAAACTATACTGGCACTTCTGCTATTTTTTAAATACAAGGTGATTGAATTCCTTACCATTTTTTCTTTGGTACATGACATCTCAACTACTCTTCCAGGTCTCCAGTAATTTTCATAACGCACTTCTACCACATCCCCAGCTTGCCAATTGTCTTTGAATAGAGGATGGGCAATGCTTTCACCATTTTCTGAAATACAATAGACCTTACTAGGTGGTCTTGGTCGAATCAAAGGTCCATTTTTATCAAATGCTGAGCTCTTGGTGTAATCTCCACCAATGATCAAGTTCCTTCCTGAATTTATATTTACATGAGATACTATACACAGTTTTTCTTAAGAATGTTAATAACCACATTCACAGAGAATTTTTTTTTAAAATCGACATATGACCCCATTTGAAACAACCAGAGACAAATGCAAGGTATCTTTTAATATAATCCCCAACTGTATTCATAGAGAAACTTAAATTTATAAATCAAATGAGCATAATAGCAGTTGAATGAAATAAATTTACTATCTTGTAGAAAGAACTTACTTTTTCCATTTTCATCTATGAAGGAAATATTGAACTGTGCCCTTCCATTTGCCCATTCAATATCTAAAATCTGCAAAGTAAAAAAAGTATTCTAAGTTACAATGTCTAACCTAATACAGAAAGTTCAACCCAATGCATTGTAGCAACTGCTTTATCTTAAGGCAATAAAAGATCCTTCACTTTCCATGATGCAGGAAACAGTAATGAAAAATATGGGAATGTCTTTTTTGTGAAAAGTGCTTGTTTAGGAACTTTAAAGCTTCTACACACCTCCAGCACATTCAGATTGTTTCTATGTGTTTGCAGGGTCATCTACTGAGCAGTAACTGATCCCAGAAACATTATTCTATTAATGGAAAAGTCAAAATCTATTCAGAAATATCATTACATGGGTATATTTGATTTCCTATCATGCTGTTTATTTAGTCAACTTTAGTAGATTGACACTTCCTTGAATACTAAATCAGATTGACTAATTCCGGACATGAATATCAATTCCACATCTCCAAAAGCAAGTGCTATGCGTATTGTGCATTTATTAACATGATTCAGATCTTGTACATCACAATTTCGATATACAGTGATAGTTTACTAAAATATATCATGTCTTAAGTTTATGATACTTTTTAAGAATTATATCATGTCTTAAGTTTATGATACTTTTAAGAAAAATCCCTGATAGAATGAAGGAGATAGAATAACCAAACAACATAGTAAAGAAACATAAGCATAGAGTCAAAAAAGGCATACTTTATGTTGTTAGACTTTACAACAAGATTTTTCATTTCATAGAAAATCAATAACTAACCATGCATTAGCAATTTCAAAAACATTTCCAAATTCTATACAAGTTATATGATTTATTCAATGCTTCCCAATCTACCTCATTTAAACTCCAATGGAATCACTAACGAGTTCTACCTGCTTTTGACCCTTGCCTAGTCCTCTCTTACCACCTTTCCTCAATTTGCCAATGAGGACTAGGTTTTGATTCTCTTCCACTCTGGTTGAAATGAAGCTTCTCATGAGCATAGACACTCTAAACGAACAAAACCTAAGATGGAGAGAACCCATTTATAGCAATGGACACCAACTCATCATCCGTCACCATCACCTTGTTAGCAACAAAGTGATCTCAAAGGTGGGTGAACTTCATAACGTATCTGGCCATTGCATATTTATCAACCATTCATTTGGGATTGAATTTGTTCTTTAGTAGCATCTTGCAGGGAATTAGTTGGTACCTTATGAAACTTTGCCCTTAGTCAAGTTTGTAGCCAGTAACCATGTAATTCTTGCCATGTTATCAATGTCAACTAGATTTTCCTTCCTATCATACTGCAAAGTTATCAAGTCTTGGTCTAGTTTGTCAATTGACAATGTCCAAGCATTACTCAAGGATGAGGTATGTCAAATGAAGTTGAGAAATCCCCTGAAAATTCGACAGCTCCAGCATAGGAAGAAGGAGAATAAAATGTCAGACTTGAATCTAAATTCAAGATTGGCAAATGTCAAATAGAACTCCTCCAACACGCCATCTAAGGGTCAATGTCAACACAAGGCAAATGAAGACAAGCCAATGAGAAGCACACTTTTCAAGTGGCATACCCTCTCAAAGTTCTCCCATGTTTCTTTGAAGTGGCAAAGTGAATTGAAAACTCTGACAATGTCTTTAAATTAATAAAGACATTAAGAATCTCTGCCCAAGACAATTTGAGTTAAGTGTTGAGATGTGCTACATAATTTGGGTGGAAAAGCCACAAGGAAAACTCACCGAAGTGGCAGCAAGATTAGTGATAAATGCCAAAATGAAGTGGCGAAATGAGGAGGAAAACACTCCAAGTTAAGTGGCAAATAGCTCATGAAACTGCACCCAGACATAAGAAAAGTGGCAAGTGTTTAAGTGATCAGCACCAACACTTAAAAAGTGGCAGAAGGGACATAAAAGTGTGCCCAAGGGTAAGGAGGAGAAATCATAAAGTTGAGCACAAATATTTAGTGGCTTGGCCACCTAAAAGTTCTGCCTCTCATGAAAAGTGGCAAACTGCTGATAAAACTCAGCTAGCACTTAAAGAGTGGTAGGTGCCATTTGGGGTTGGCAAAACCATCTCAAAGTTCTGCTCAACAAATAAAAACAGGTAAAATGCATTAAAAAGCTCTGCCTCATCCAAAATGAGGGCTTAAGTGACAAGATAGGCACACTTCCATAAAAACCTTACCACTTATATTTCTTCCCAAGCACAGTTTTGAGTGACAAAGCCACTAGGAAGTTCCACCTGTCATTTTTCAGTTGAGTGAAAGCAAAAAGTAGGTTAAAAACATGCAAAGGCTGGCTTCAAACACCAATAAGGATGATGTTCACCATTCCAATTCAAATCAATTCAGTCCTTGGACAGATTTCATCATTGAGGAGTTTCAAGTTGTCATCATGGAAAAAGTATTCAAATTGTTGTTGCACTAAGGTTTCAAGTGCAAAGAATTGGCATACTATCTAACCTATGGTTTCAACAAGATCCTTAAAAAGATTAAGCATTTCCAAGGTTGAAGGTGCCAAGTCTAGAAAGACTAACATATCAGCATGACAAAGTATTATGGATCCAACATGGTCAAAGCTCCTATTTAAAGTCATTAGTGGGTTTGTGGTGATGTGCTCATCAATTTCATATTCATGAAGTTCCAACAACATTCACAGGCTCAGAAAAAATTCACCAAGTTTAGAGGATTAAAGTTTGCATGTCAAAGTTACTTTAGATTCTCGAAAATCACTTAAGTGACAAAAGTTGTTACTTTTCCAAAAGAGATAGAGATGAGCCTATAATTAGGATATTATTTAATTATTTGCTTTAGAATTAGTTTGCTTTAAAGTATTTTATTTCCACTTTTCTCCAAATAGGGATAGGGTTGCTTTAAAACAGTGTTTTTTGGAAACATTTTCCTATAATTAGGATATTAAATAATTATTTGTTTTAGAATTAGTTTGCTTTAAAGTATTTTATTTCCACTTTTCTCCAAATAGGGATAGGGTTGCTTTAAAACAGTGTTTTTTGGAAATATTTTGTTTTATTATTCTTTTTGATAAAACTAATACTTGAAATAAAATACAAATAGAGCAATGAATATATTTTATTCACACATAAAGTTATTACAAAATTAGACCAAAGATGATCAGCCAAGGATCAAACTCCTTTCCCTAACTATGCAAAGTTTATTTAAAGAGCCTGGCAGTTGCCAAGCAGAACACAACCATCTACCAACTAACTCATATAACTACTTGAAAGCCAACAACAATTAATACATAGTTGAATATAACCATATTAATAAAACATAATTTGTATTTTGACTACATCATCCCCCCCAAAGAAAAGTCATTTTCCAAATGACAAAGAAAACAAGAAATGATTAATTAATTAACATAAGGTAAGGTTTTCCAAACTTGTGATGGTGCTATAGACAAAGCAAAACCTTTTGTGTTTACGCTTCTGAAATATACCGAGCCAATTTTTTTCAATTTTCAATTACAATAAGCAGAGCAATACACAATCGTTAGGGATTAGCACTTAAACCAAACGATGCGGAATTCAACTCTAACCAAGAATGTGCCGGATGACGACGAGCATATGGTCAGAGGGTCTTAAAGAAATGCTGATACAAAGAACTCTAACCAAGAATGCGCCGGAGAACGACGAGCATCTCAGCCATTGGCGGGAATTTCGCCCGCATCCAATCCCCAATTCTTGTTCACCCCTGTGCACAGGAAGGCCCTTCTTTTTTCTTGTGGGTGCCTCGTACGATCGTGTTGGGTGAGCAACAGCCGCTTTGTCACAGTACTTATGGGCTAACGGGTCACACTTTGGCCAAGTATCCTACAGAAAGACTCCCGAAAGCCAGAGCGATTAAAGGAATGGCCATAGGAATGGGCGCATCATGACATCGTAAGATGTCTCGCCCGAATGGATTAGTTGGTGCTAGAAATGTCAGAAAAAGCGAACGGAAAGAGTAGTGAGAAGTGGAAAAGACAGGGACACTTCCCAACCAGAAAGCGAAGTTCCCACTGATGGTATATTTGGTGTAAGCGAGCTCCGAGATCACATCTTTGGAATAAAATCCAGTGAGAAAAGGAAATCCAATTGGGGATGGGCTGCCTATGGGCATCATGGCGTAGGTCAAGGGTAACGAGGAAGCAAGCCCCCCCATCTTGCGCATATCTTGCTCATCCGACATGGCATGAATCACCGAACCTGCACTCGAGGATGGTAATGCCTTGGAAAACGCGTGATTCATTAAGTGAAAGACGCTAACCGAATAGTTGGGAATGCCGCAAGCAAAGATCATATACCCTAATTGACTGCGGGTTGAATAAGCTATGACCCTCTTCAGATCGTTCTGTAATATTCCAGTGGTTGCCGCGGAGGATGACGTCATAGCCCCTGCAAAAGCAATCGTAGATAACGCCGTGGGTGGGTATTCAAATGGAGGGGAGCACCTCGCTATCATGGAAACGCCTGCTGTTGCCGTAGTAGCTGCATGAATCAAAGCGGATACTGGAGTGGGACCCTCCATCGCATCGGGTAACCGAGTATGCAATCCTATCTGTGGATCCCTACCAACTAATAAGCGGAAATAACTCGACGTCAAGAATGTGCTTTCCAACCCGAGATGGAATTGGAGCTACCATATGATGGAGATGCTAAGAATTACAATGCAATTAAGGAAAATAAGCGAGAATGCTGAAGTAACTCGACGTCAAGAATGTGCTTTCCAACCCAAGATGGAATTGGAGCTACCATATGACGGAGATGCTAAGTATTATAATGCAGTTAAGGAAAATAAGTGAGAAGGCTGACAGTACTACTGTTCAGCTTACAACATGATAGAGAAAGCCTTGCTACGAACATGAATCAAGAGTTAAATAGTGCTGCAACAATATAATGAATCTCCTTCACTGGATCATAAAGCTTAGATCAGAAACTCCACTCTAAAGACCAAATTGACAATCTGATTTTTGACAATCCTGTTTTTCACAAGCATGAACAGCAGCCCTAAAACTCACTATTTTGCTCACAACTCACTCCAGACTCACTCAAATTTCACGAGACAGAATGCATAATGATCCTAGGATGATGGCGCCCAAGATTGAATCACAAAACTAACCCAAAAGATCCTATTTAATTTAGGCACGAATTTCAAGACAATCCCAGATGGTACGGCCCTCAAGGAAGGGCGATTTGCCTTTAAAAATTCAAGACTCCATTAAAAAATCTGCAAATTAGAGGAAAGGGTCGCCCCTCATAGACAAACAGATAAAGGCAATACCCAGAATGATTCTTTTTGTATTTTTTGACTTGTGATTAAAAACAACAATCAGCTATAAAGAATATGCAATTCCAAAATCTCACTAATATGCATAAAACTGAACTACAAAGCCACACAATGACTACAATGCAGAAATCTCACTACAAAATCACTCAACTACAACTACCTCATCACTAGTCGCTATCTCTCAAGCAAGAAGCAATGCCAAGCTAGGAGGCTTACATTCCTCGAAGCAATCCCAAAGCCAATCCGGCAGTATAACATTCCTGTAGACAAAAGATAACCAAGTGAAGACCCAAGGCGCCCTTTTATAATTTGTGAAGACCCTTCCCGAAGCTTCATGAAACCCTAATTCTTTTCCCTCCAAGAAAAGGCGTCACTTTCTTCAAGGCTCATTTTTGACTTTAATGAAATTCATCTCTTCAATAAAGGCGTCCAACTTAAAGCTTTAATTTGACCTTTAATAATTATAAAATTACCTCAATGAGACACCACCCCTTAAAGACCACCTTTTAATACAACATCAAGTTATGAGATTAGGCCAAGGGGGTACTATAACATTAAAATATAATGTTATTTAAATGAAATGAACTTATCTCTCCGAAAATGCATCCCAAGGCCAAATTTGAACAAACCAACCGAGTAGACTGAAGAAGAAAGCCAACTATGCCGAAAACGACAAGACCACTGCCAGAAATAGAATTTACTAAAAATAGTAAATTCCTGAAGGTGCTCGGAATGCCAAGAAAAACACACCACTGCGAAGCTCTCTGAAAACCCAAAAAGAATCCGTCATTCAATCATCAATTCACGAGCAATAGCAACCTCCAAAACACGAAACCCTAATTTCACTTTCCGAGTAGCCTACGGGTCTCCAGTATAGGCCAACGGTCAACTGGAAAGATCATGCTCGAGAAGGGGACATTACAGCTTCCCACTAGCACACAAAATATTCTAATCATTACCTAAGCTCTCCACAACTAGTGAACATTCCACAATGAAAGATGGACAACAAGTTGCAAGGATTGTTGGGGTCAAAAGGATAAAAGAGGACTGAAAGAGGATACTTTGATCTAAAATTACTACACCCAATCATTGAACCCAAAAACTATTGCAAGCACTTCAAAAGCATTTTAATCATGAAAATTTTATTCAGTCCCTCCATATTCCACAAATGTACATCCCTCCAACTCACCAACTAGTAAGAATCATTCTCTATCTTTACAAAAATCAAAAGTTGAGAAAATGCCAATTGCAAAAGGATCAATAGCAGCCCACAATGTCCATACATATGAATTATTTGCATCCTAGGCATCATATATATCAGAAACTGAACCATTGAAAGTATGTTGAACAAATGATACAGCAACACTAGGAATGTGGAAATTTTCAGATTCAACAGCAATAGAAAATGATTAGAAATAACCAAACTATACAAGTGAGTTTCCAGCAAACTACACTATAGATGAGTGTAGGGAAACAACTGGAAATTGTGTTAGCCAAACTCTAGAAAAAGAGCCTATACAGAGGCTTACAGTATGAAAAAGACCAAGAGAGAACCATACGGTGCAGAAACATGTAGGAATTAAAATTCATATGGCAGATTTCAAGTTGAATAGTAGTAGGTATGGTGAAAGCCTTAAGAATATGCGATACAATAGAGAAATTTGGAAATTTATTATGAATTTATTTCTTTCTAGGGTACTTTTGCAGCGGATTTATCCACCCCTGCACAATGTTCTCCTATTAAGTGTGGTATGGTCAACAAATAAAGATGTGGTTGTAGGATAGGCTAGGAAGAAATAGTTTCAAATGCTTTGGTGAAATTTTGATCATTCTGCAATACAATAGAACCTCTTAAAACTGACCGTACAATAGGCAAAAATTTATTTGCTTTATATAAATCCTTCCTAATATGTCATACAATGCAACTTGCATCCTTTGTCTGTTCTACGGAAGGTCTTTCAATATCAAAGAAGGGAACAAAAAAAATTATTTTTTCTCCCTAATGTTTGTCATACAGTTGTAAGAGTTTGGAAATTATTAAAGTTGATTTATTTTGGCATTGGTAACTGTACGTGAGATTTTTAACATTTGATTGGTGGGTCAAAGATATCAAAAGAGGGATATTTACTATTTATTTTAATTTGCTTCATATATGGCCATATAGTGGTAAAGGGAGGACTTTTATAATTTAGTTTTCTAATTTCTCATTTCATGGGTGGGCGTACTTCATTCATTTTTTTAATTTTTTCATTTCCACCCATTGCACAACAATATTTCTCCCTTAAATAATTTTTTTGTTCCTCTCATGTGGGGCCCACCTATTATTTTCCTCTCCAACTTCATTACCTTTACGGCCGACCCCCTTTGCCATACATGAGAGTCTTTTGTAACATTCGTTAAGACAAGTATCCATGCACTCCAAATCAAATAATTTTTTAATATTATTATTTTGAATCATACCTTCATTAATTTTGTCGATTGTCTTAGATACTACTACTAGAACATCAATGTCAATCAATTGTAAAACTAGCCTTTGAGAATAAACTATCTCACTTTGAACCATGTACTTTGTCTTTCACAAATGAACTATTCAAGAGGGCTTGAACAAGTTTCCTCAATATGAATTGGTTGCTTCTTGTCATTGAGTAAGCCTTGTGCCACTTCATTAATTTTTGTAGCTTCAATAAAATTGCAAGTTGACAAAAATACTTCTATAATGAAAGTGTACAAGGTGAAGAAATTTTGTTAAAAATCTGCACTACTAGAGCCTCTTTGGCTATCTTTCGTAGTCTTATTCTTCATTCTCTTTGCTCTGTCAATTCTAAAGATCACTCGATCTCTTGGTCTTGACCACATTGTGGTCTCTTCCCGCCTTTATTGGGGTCTAAGGGCATGAATAGCTTATATTGGATCCAATTTATTTTAAGGCAAAATTACCAAATGTTTTATTCTTTTTTCTAATAAAACTATTGCTTGAAATAATGAATAGATAGAGCAGTAAAATATATCTTTATTCACACAAAGTTATTACACAAGTCGACCAAAGATCATCAGCCAAGGATTAAACTCCTTTTCCTATCTACAGAAAGTTTATTTAAAGAGCTTTACAATTGCCAAGTAGAAAACAACGACCTACCAATTGACTCCTATAAATACTTGAAAAATGAAAACCAACAACAAATAATACATAGTCGGATGCAACCATATTAATAAAACATAGCAAAGGTATTGTAATATGACTACATATTTTATTACCATTTTATCCCTAAAAGCTACCTCCTAAAGGCTTATAAATAAGTGCCCTAAGCACATAATTAAAAATGAGAACAGATGTCAAACTTACATTCCAGAAATTGTCAGTCAAGTTATTGTATTTTCATGAAAGTAATGAATGCTCGTGGAAGCCACATTTATGCTGCAAAATCCATTTTTCTGCAAAAGTGATTGTGTAACTATGATTGTGTATTTATAAAAATAAATCATAAATAGATAGTTTTAAGTCGCATTTTGTAGTGATGAAAACTGTCTATTTAAATTGTAGCTTTGAATCCAATTAAAATATTTTTCTCATGAAATTGTGTGTTCATTTGTTTGATTCTTTCTTGTTGATGTAGATTTGTAGGTCTTGCTTTGGCCTATAGTCAACATCCATATGTTTTCCATTCAAAGATCTATGTTGCAACCAAATACTAATCTCTACTTTAGACAATAAGAAGTTGAGATGTTTGTTTATGCTTGATAGTTTACCCTCCTTTAAATCTGAAAAATCTTGTTGCAGATATTAACTGTTGACAGTTTAGTGCTTGCATACAAAACAAAAACATAGTCAAATTAAATAACTACATTTAATGCAAAACCTGGTTGAAATTTTGTACAATGTGCATGCTTGAAAATTTTGTTTATGGTTTTAGGTTTTAGGACTTAGGGAGCTTGTCCTTATAATATGATGAATAATTCTACCATATGTTCTATTTTGGTTTGTGTTGTCTAATAATACACAAGTTAAAGTGCTAACAAAATGATCACACTCTGGTACAAAGTGATCAAGCCATCAAACATTTCCTTTGTTGTCTTCTTCTCTGTGATGTGAAGGATCAAATGGCCCTTCACTAAATCTGGTATAATTTGTTTCACCTTAGCTGAATTTTTGTTATGTTCCAACAACTGAACAAGGTTGGTATAAGTTGCAACCTTCATCTCCATGTAACTCCAAAGATCAACCTCCTCCAATAGCATTTGTAATTTGCACTTCCAAGGTGTGAGGTTCAAAGCACCATCTAGAAAATCACACTCTCTAAGACCAAGACTAATCATACCTATAGGTCCTCAAACACACTCAAATCAAACAGATCAATCAGGAATCACTCAAATCTACAACCTCTCAGAGGTCTGGATCATTTTGATCCTTGAAACAAGCGCATCACACCAACTAAAAGCCTTCAAAAGCTCCCTCTCTCATAGGTCACGGCCCACACAATACATGGATCTAGAAGATTTCACATTACATACTCTGATACCGTGTTAATTTTCAGACCATGGTAAGTGTTGTGACCATTTCACACATCGCCCCATTGCAAATGGGGACCCCCTGTTTTCGCTTTTTGCCTCGGTGCTGCAACTGCTTATCATCTTGTCTTTTTACAATGAGGTCATCATTTTAAGAGTTTCAGGTCAATTTGCTGAGAGTTACCCGAGCCAAGTCAGCAATTCATGCTTGAATCAGTGCGTAGACGTCATGGAAGCGCTCAGAAGGCCCAGGAAACGAAGATCGACTGTGAATTCGGCCAATTCTGAGACTTCCTATTTTTTAGGAAAAGTTGCTTTTTCGATTTTTCATTTTTGGCATTTTCGGACCAAACAACGTTCCCTATTTTTTAGGGTTTTCTTTTTCTATTTTTAGAAAGTTTCTATTTTTGGAAAGTTTCTATATTTAGAAAGATCCCGAGTTCCAAAAACGCACTCAGAAGTTCAAAAAACCTAGTAGAACTCTCAGAAAATCAAAGGGAAAATTTGAAAAATTATTGAAAAATCTGGAAAAGCATGAAAAATCAGTCAAAAAGCATTGAAATCTGGAAAAATCAGGTCATAACCAGTCAGATCTGAGGTCGAAATCACAGAAAATTCACTCAAAAAAGAGCAAAATTCATGAGAAATCTGGTTAAGTCTAAAGAATTCGCCATAAGGAGGATGGTCCTTGAAAAGTGGGACGGGACGAAGGAAGAAATGTCTGGAAGTGTGGAAGGTCCACCCAGCAGTGAAGGAAAAATGTCCAAGACCAAGATGAAGTCTGCCAGCCTCAAGAGGGATGATGCCAAGATTCCTCTAAAGTCCACCCAGCAGCAAAGGTGCTCATCCTAGGATCCTTTGAAGTCCGCCATGCATCTAAGGAAGAGGTGCCAAGAGGGTTCTAAAGTCCGCCCAAGCTCATCCTAATCTCCTTCAAAGTCCACCATCTTGAAGAATGCTCATCCTAGCCACTTCCAAAGTCCGCCTTGCACATCCTAACCCCCTCTAAAGTCCGCCATCCACTCAAGAGGCATGTCCAAAAGGATTGGAAAGCCCGCCTAGGCATGTGAGAAGAGAAAAATCAAAATTTTGCTAAGTATTGAGGCCCAGCAAAGAGAATTTCGAAATTTTGCTAAGTGTGAGGGCCTAAAAAGGTGGAAAGTTGATCTTTGGCTAAATATTATGACATTTCCAAGAGACAAAATGTTGAGACAAATGCTAAAGTGTTAGGGAAATCCGCCCTAGAAAAGAGGGACATCCAAAATGTTGATGCTTGTCCAAAAGACCCATGAAGTCCGCCATACACTTGGAAGGGGCTAGCAAAGTGTCAAAAACGTCCATGATGCTTGTCCAAAATGCTTATGAAGTCTGCCTAAGCACATGAAGAGGGAAAAGAATGATTTTTGGCTAAGTGTTAATGCCAAGTCCAAAGAAAAAGTTCGAACATTTGCCTAAGTATAGAGGCTAAATGATGAAAAATGAAGATTTTTGGCTAAGTATCCTGACACTTTCGAGAGGTTAAGTGCCAAGTTTGGAAGGACAAATGCTAAAGAAGATTAGGATATGGCGAAGAAATAAAATGAAGTGTGCCTAGCACAAAGGTGGAAGAGAAATTAAATTTGCCTAAGTATGGTTGTCTGAAGGAAATGATAAGAAATTGACAACTTTGGCCAGAGGAAAATGCACAGGGCAAAGAGAAAGGAGAGTTCGCCCTTAGCCAGAAGGAGGAAGAATTTGGCAAGCGTCAAGGAAGTTTGCCTGATGAGGACATCCAGACAAGGATTTTGCCAAGAAAATTTGACTGAGCAAGAGAAGATTTGACTTTGGCAGAAGAAAATAGGCTCAGTGCAATTAAAAGTTTGGCTATGGCAAAGAAAAATGGGGATCTAGCATAAAGTTTGTCGACGGAATGGCTTAAGATTTGACTTGGCTAGACGAAATTGAGGACAAAATTGGAAAATACACTCTTAGCCAAGAAAAATGAAGAGAAAATCGAAATAGCCATGGGTCCAAAACGAACGGGTTGGAATAAATTAAAATATTTTAATATTTTAATAATTTATTCTCAACTACTCGGAAATTTAAATGCCTTGGACAAAATCGAATTCGCCAGACGATGTTTTGGAGGAAAATAATTTGTGCCAGCCAGAGATAAAATCCGATGGGCAAAATTAAATTCACCGTGACTTCAGGAGAGAGAGTGTTAAAAATTTAACTTCGGAGCTAGAATTCAAGAGAGAGAAAATCTGAATTTGTTTATTTTATTTCTTGCAGGTGGATGACGACACGAGGCAAATCTTCAAAGAAGAAGCAATGGCGTGGAATGGTGGCAAGTCTGCTTCAAACCAAATGGAGTGAGGAAAAAAGGATGGGACAAGCATGAGAAAGTCCAACCTTGCCTAAGCATAGCATGTCCAAACCTTTGTAAGGCATGTTCAAGGCAAAACAAAGTCTGACCTGGATAAGAAAATATCTTGAGCATCTTGAAGTCCGACTTAGGCCGAGAGAGAAAACATCCAAGCTCATGTGAAGTCCGCCCAAGGAGGGGATGAGAAAATTAGCAAATTGGCTGAGTGTTGATACCTTGGGGAGAAGAATTCACTAAGTGTTGGACGGAAAACAGGAAGGATGAAGAGGAAAAGAAGGAGGATGTGAATAAAATCCTTCTCCAAGGATGGAATTTGTCCTACATGGCACAAGCCAAATTCAAAATTGAAGAAAAATCCATAGGCAAAGTTCATCCAATATCTGGGCTAAGTGTTGAATAGTTCATGTGAAGGTGGTACAAAATGAACTTGAATAGCCAAAATTTGGCTAAGTATGGGAAATACTTCACAGAGAAAGTTCCAATTTCCTCCATCATGGCGAACGCACAGGGGCATTTCTTCTCCAAATTCAAGACACTTGAACGGATATCCAGACATCTTGGAAGGATTTCATCTACAATCCTAGACCTGTTGAAGCAATCAAGGCAACTTCTTGAGGGATTTCATCTCCTAAAGAATTAAAAATAAGCTTCCAATTAGAATCAGATGGTGACAAGAAGAGTGTTCCAAACATATCTCCATACTTAGACAATTTCTCGACACAAATTGGAGAATTCAGAGAGGAGATCCCAATGAATAGCATCAACCCAGTTCAAGCAGGAGGAAGTTCAAAGCAACCAACTTCAAGTCCAGATACCTGCTCCAAGGGGAGACTTCCAGACCTCAAAGATTCCAGTACAGGTAAGAAGAAGAAATCAAAGTCTCAAAAGGAATCCAGGATCAAAGCTAGGAAGGAACGAGCACAATGGACAGAGTCATCGGCAGGGAAAATATTCTAGGGCAAGCACGTGAAGAAAAACGAAGCAACCAAGGAAGACATCTAGCACGCTGAGGTGGCGCCTCGTCATCTTCCAACCAATCAAATTCTTCCAAATCAACATACAACAACTTTCTATTTCATTGTTGGTTTATATTTAGCAAAAAGGACAAGTGTCCTCAAATGAAATTTTCTCATTGGTCGAAAGTGACAAACCCTAATTAGGGTTTTATTTTGTAATCTCGGCCGTTGATTTGAAATCAATCTTGGCCATTGAATTGTAATTGGGGAGCCTATAAATTGAGCTCGCCCCCTCATTTGTAATGTGTGGAGACAGAATATGTGTATTGTCGCACTAAGACTATTTCGAATAATAAAAGCTCTTGAGCATGATTTGCCTTGAATAACTTCTTATTATCAAATAGTAAGCGAGGTTGCATATCTTCTTCCGCCATAGATTAAAGTTAAAGTTAGATTAGGTAGAATTTACTTTGAAAGTTGGTTAATCAAATGAAAGATTGATCGTATCGATTCAATGATGAAGTGTAGCTCATACTTTCTTTGAATGGATGATTTGCATTCGATGCGTAAAGTTAGCCTGAGCTCCTAATTGTGGAAGCTTAACTTCAGCCTCGTTCGAGGTTTGAAAATTATTCTCACAACTCCTTGAAGATTGCACCCATTTTGCGTATGTTGTCCTGCAGGAGGCGAAACAAAGTGTGGTTTATTCCCTTCACCGAGTCTTTATTGTCTCTTGAGTTCTTAGGCTTAGACTAGATTCTCCTAAACCCTATTCTTTTGCCATTTTTTTTGAGATCCACAATTGAAAGTCCTAATTGAGAGCCTTTAATGATAAATTTCCTAAGTCCTGAACTTGCAAAGATTTTACGTAAGTCCCCTTGTTCATTACCAGCAAATCACAACGGCCATTGAGCTTATCCACACGTCGAGACCCGACTAGAGAAACCTTGGAATCGCCATATGATCTTCTCGCAATCTTAGCATACGCGGTGATTTTTCAAGAGAGGATAGAGTGTCTTTGGGCATTTTATTCTGATGTTTGGTGTGTCATAAAACACGCATCAACAGTAAGCAGATTCTACACTCATAGAATTTTAAATCTAAAACTAGGTAGCTTGAAACACAAAAACTTCAATCCAAACAATAATCTCTGAATATGCTAATCTATAAGCACATGCTGCTGTAAATATGAACAGGGAATACACAACATTTAACTCTCAAACCTGCACCTGTATTCTCATTAAATCTGAAAAGTACACTGCACTAGAATGAAATTTTACAATAACAGATTATATGCATCATAATTACAATTAGAATATGTGCCCTTCACATTGATAAGTGCACTAAGAATATAAATAAGAGAAACTAGATGAGGTGTAAAGTAAATCTTCAAGTTAAGCTTACAACTCACCATAGTGACACTCAATTCGACTTAACAATAAACTAATCTGACTAGTCAATCAGCCTAGTCTAATAACTCTTAATCAAAGTAGTTGATACTAAGATACATTCACAAATCACTCAAGTTTCAAACAGTGAACTAGGCGTTAATCTCCAAGAAGACTCCATATAGAGTTGGACCTTGTTTTCCTATATAACTACATCTTTATGTTAATCCCTTTGCTGCACACAGGTTTGGATATGCTGCTATCATTGTTGTGCAATCACTGTGAGAACACTAACTGAGCAACTATGGTAAAAATTCTAATAGAACAAGGTAGAGGATTTCATTGATCTGAAAATCAGGCCAAACAAAGCTGGACCTAGGGGATCAAGGAGAACCATTTAGTCAAGAAGGTGACTAGTGACTTGGAAACATGAAACCAACATTAAAACATTGTGTTATGATATAAACAAGGTTGCAGAAACATCAAGGGGGTGTCTACAGTGATCTAAAGCATTTCAGGAGTCTTTCAAGCTATAGTTGTAAACTTCTAATCTAAATGGAAAACCAAGAATAAAGAATTTGCCATTTGCTGCAAACAGTGAAATCATAATCACCCTAGTGAAAACACAACTGCCACAGCAAATGCACAACGTCCATAACTAAGGGAGCTGAGAGTGAAATATGAAGGGTTTTGGCATATGAATGGACTCTTTTGACATTTGGTCTGCCATTCTAGCACCATAGGAGGATAGAGGAGTGACATATATAGAGTAAACACAAATTAAGAATGATTAGCTCTTGAGATAACCTTCATGTTCATGTTCTTAGGTGATTGCAAGTGAAATGCGACAGGGTTTCTGAGTTGAAAGGTTTCATAGCAGGTGTGGAGGAGTTTATAGTTATAAACATTGGAATGGCTTCAATTATCCTATAATGCACCATAACATTTGTGCAATTGACTGAGATAGTGGGATGAGGAGCAAAATGCTTGGTCTTGTTGAAGTTTTCACCCTTCAGGGTTTCTCTGGGTTATTTTGTTGTTGCAATCAATACTTTCCCTTTGCAAGTTATACTCTGTTTTCATGTTTCTTTTAAGTTGCATCATGTTGAACATCTGATGTTGTATATTGCATTCTTAAAGGGTATCAATGGGAGTCTCCTTTTGAGCCAGCTGACCCTACCAATGGTTTCTTGGCTGCCCTATATAATTCTCTAGTGATTCCCAACTATGGAAGTTGGGGCATTCCTTGTTATGCGACTTTTTCTCCAAGAAAAGAAAAAGTTATGAAATAACCCTTTAGAATTAAAAGGGAGAAAGAAAAATAAAGGATATTATGATCCTTTGGTTAAAATGAGATTAATAAGAATATTTATATAAAAAATCCTTTAAAAGGGGAAGAATAATTATTTATTTAGATAATTATTAAAAGGAAACTTTTGTGAAAAGGGTGTGATGGTTTAGAAACCACCCTTGCAAAAGTTATATAAAGCATTCATGTGAGACTTGGAGAGGACATGGAGATCGCTCAAGGAAGAAGAAGGTGGTTTGGTGAGCTATGGGCATGGGAGAAGG
Organism: Sequoia sempervirens; assembly: GCA_007258455.2. Taxonomy (NCBI): domain Eukaryota; kingdom Viridiplantae; phylum Streptophyta; class Pinopsida; order Cupressales; family Cupressaceae; genus Sequoia; species Sequoia sempervirens. The sequence continues at coordinate 330,875 of VDFB02261845.1, read as the reverse complement.
GGCACATGGGATGTGTCCAACTTGAGTTATGGGCAGGGCTGATGCATGGGAAGCATGTGCGTAAGTTATGAATAAGAACTAGTTCCTCCTAGAGTATGCCATAGTTATGATGGCCAAAACCACTGAAATCTTCCTAGGGTGAGAAAGACCATTCCAAGTGCATTGTTTCAGATAAGTATTGGAAACCCTTGATGTTAAAAGAAATTGAGAATATTATATATAAGAATTTGATGATAATATGATTTATGTGGTTTTGTTATTCAACTTACTATGTTAATTATTTAATTTAGAATTATTTCCAAATTATCACATGTATAGTTTGCATTGGTTATTTTACATTAGTTTTTCAAATCTATTTTAATAACATTACATCTTGTAAACTATATCAACTTTACTATTTAATTTATTAAATTTGCTACTAATACTTAAATAACTCTAAGAGAAAAATGGCATTACATTCCTCAACACCCCAACAGTCACCAATTAACAATCATTCAACCACCTACCAAACACCTGCGCAGGCAAGCTAAACGGCCTCCATTTTCTCCATAACAGCCACCAGCATGCAAGGAGTATCACTTGCAAAAAAACTGAACGATCGTAGCTCCCTGGCAAATAAACAACCTGCCAATGATGCATAATCAACTGCTGCCCTAACAAATGTTGCCAAGAGAAGAAAAGACACAAATCAAATGGATGGTCATAAGGGATAAAGTTGTCCCTAATACATTCTTCTGCCCTAAAACGGCCTCCTACATGCTATCAAGCGCCCAGAACTGACCTGCAGCTAGTATGGGAATGGCTAGTCGTCTCCATAAGCTTCATGAGGATGTTCTAGACCACTCTGTAGTCACCTACAGAATAATTTTCAACTCGCACACTCATTGTTCATCCATTCCAGCACTCTAATATTGCTGAAAGCACTACGAATCGCTCCAATAATCAGCTCTAACAAAAGAATGATGTCCAAACAACCTTTGCAAGGTCAGGAATGACTCCTCAAGTGGTTCTATGCCATTTAGAACATGAATATAAAACCTACATGTTAAATACACTTGCAGCAGCTTTCTGGACACCTACATGTTTCTAAACCCCTGCAATAGCCTATCATTCACCTACAGCCTGTTGTAGAACACCTGCAACAAATTGCAGACCACCTGTAGCATCTAAACTGACACCTGCAGCGATACCAAATGTGACCTACATCTTACTGTAAGTGAGCTTACAGCATAAGCTCAACTGTGGAACCAAATTTTGGATCATGCCTCCCTCATTGAGGGGCTTTTGGTCCCCAAAAGCCTCAGGACACAAACAAATGTGGGAACTTCTTTCCCACATCCTCACAAGACATCCACTCAGCCTTATTCAATAACTACTCTTTTTCTCCAATCAGCCATGTTTCCCATTCTCCTCACTTGGTCTACCTTGCCTTCTTATCAAGAATGACATCTTCCTCCAACTCATGCATGTCTTCTAGTGCAAGGATATCCAAAGAACAGCATCCCCTTTCTCTTCATCCAACATAGAAGGCTCAAACAAGCATAACCAATCATCATTGATCACTGCAAATGTATTTATATATTATTCAAAAGGAAAATTATTCTGCCCCACCTGCTCTATACTGTGAAAAAAGACATATTACAGAAGTTTAAGCTTCCATGAAGGCCCTTGTTGTCTCTCTTTGCCCAAGTAGACCCAACCCATATCAGCAATATCAAATTTATGCTCTATTCTTTGTTGATCATGTCATCTTTTATACTTGAGTTGAGACTCCTTTGATCTCTCTTGAACCTAGAGGTGTAACCGTGTATCTGCCTCACTTTTTCAATGAACTTGTGCGCTTTATCAACCTTGCAGTATTTAATTTCCAAACCCTAACCTAACTATCACAAACAGATCTCAAGTGGGCTTGCTAGCATAATACCAAAACAAGCCTCGAAAGCAATAAATTCAATGAAGGAATTAACAAGATGTGTGCATTTCCAAAGGATCATGATGCTGAGTATGAATGTTTGTTACAGCCAATGGTGTTAGAAACTTAGAACAGCTTACTAAGCCAGAAATTGAAGACCTTGAAACTTTGAATGATCTCAACAATCATGAAAACACAATGTATGTGGACCAAATTAAAAAAGCACAGATCAGACTTGTAATACTTTGACAGATAATGAAACATGTGAATCTTTTGGAATTAATATGTTAAACCTTGCATTGATATTGCTGATTTAGTTGCTGACAACTGTTGTAATACACTGTTAAGTGATAATTTTGTTGCTGATCTGCATGAAGGAGTCCCTCATGTACAGGCTACTGAAGATGACCTACTATTGAATGACAAGCTCATACTTTCTTCAGATGGCATAACAAATCATGCTGTTGTCTGTATCCCCCTATGTTTTATAGTGATTTCTATTTTCATTATGGTGATTTAGGAAATGAAACATGTAAATGGGTTGAACATGATGATGACAAATTGCCACAACTTTTAATTTTGCATGATCCACATTGTGAATATGAACTCATACCACACATCATTTTAATCTTTGAGTTCAAGGATGTTCCTACTCGCCTTCAAACCCAAACAGTCCAAATGCTTTTGCTTAGTGCTTTGAAAAGGTAAACCAGAAATAACTTTGAAACCAGTATCCCTAGGTCATCAAGTGTATAACTTTCAGTTAGTTAAGGAAAATTTGAGTAGTTTAGATTGTACATATTTTATTTTGTTTTTGTACAATTTTTTTTTCATTTTTATGTTGTTTTGCTTGGTTTCCTGCCTCTTTTTGCCTTGTGTAACCAAGCTACCCTATGGCACTTTCCAAGGAAAGCATTGCTTAATGCTCTCAATCCTTTTTTCAAGTATATAGAGACATTTTAAACAAAATAAAACCATTTCCCAAGCTCTGTTAGGCGGAGGCCTATATGAATTCATCCTAAACTCGTCAAGTATACATAACAATTCTACTAATCAGAAAACACTTAATACCATATGATACTTTCTAGTTTACAAGAGTAACACATTATGGTTTTACGCAATCAAGTATTTTGTTTCCTGATTGGTTTTGTCATATGCCAATGGTGGTTCCCAACCCAAGTAGCAAGCTTCATTGTTTGTTGATTGAATTGAAAAGAAAAAAATTAAAAATCAAAGAAAAAATGAAATTGAACAAAAAAGAAATAAAATTATTAAAACTCTTTTTTTGAGGAATTCAAGTATCTCTATTGGGGCTTTGTACACCCAACTAAAAGTAGAGCTATGCCTAGAGCAGGACCAGAGGTAACTCTACCATGGCTATCAACATCTTACTAGTATTAGAGCAATGCCCAAGCATGTGTTAGGACAGATTGCTTTATTTGCCTGATTTATTTTTCCATAACACTAGTCCTAGTTGACTTGGAAGGGATAATTGAATCACCCACACACACATTCTAATCAAATGAACATTGCCATGGCTATCAACATCTTGCACTATCGCGGGACTAGAGGTAACTCCGCCATGGCTATCAACATCTTGCTAGTTATAGAGCAATGCCCAAGCATGTGTTACGACAGATTGCTTTATTTGCCTAATTCAAGTACCCCTATTGGGGCTTTGTACACCCAACTAAAAGTAGAGCTATGCCTAGAGCAGGACTAGAGGTAACTCCGCCATGGCTATCATCATCTTGCTAGTAATAGAGCAATGCCCAAGCATGCGTTAGGACAGATTGCTTTATTTGCCTGATTTCTTTTTCCATAACACTAGTCCTAGTTGACTTAGAAGGGACAATTGAATCACACACACACACATTCTAATTAGATGAACCTAGTCCACACTTGCCCTAAGTCCAGCTCTAATTCAGATACAAATAACATAGACTGCATTATGATTTTGTCTTGTTTAATTTTTCTCTTCTAACCAAAGATTTTGGATTCTTAACATTTTGTAATTTTCCCACTTGAGAGTTGCCATTTGTTGTTTCTTGTGCAACCCACCCAATTTTCCTCTAAAAGTTGGGAGCCCCTTTTGACCCCTAAACTTGGAGTGTTTGCATGTCCCCCTAGTCTTTAATGTTGAGAAAATTTGAAAAATTTTAATCTTGGGTTAATATTTTGGATTGGGCAAACAATCGAGCTTTTGGAGCAATTTTGTAGTTCTGCAAACTTGATTGGAACCCCCAAAATCTTATGCCCTTTGTCTATAGCATGTGACTAATGTGCATCACATGGGCCACCCTCCAAGGTGCACACTATTGCACTTATGTTTGATCTCAACCGTGCACATGACCACTATGCAAAACCACTAGCCTCCATATATTTACAATATCGCATGTGCATCAATATTTGTGCTCCATCCACTTACTCTACAAGTTTATTCTACACCCAAATGCCCATGTGTCAAACACTTTGGGTAAGAAGAAATGATTTATGTGCCCTTGCACTTGCAGCTTCTATCAATTCTCTTCTAATCTTGCCATACTCAAATTGTAATGCATTCAACCATGTCGTATCCTCAACCTCTCTGCTCTTCCATTTGACCAAATATTCCTTATACTCCTTCCTACATATTTTCTTGATTCTAGTGTCCAACACAACCTCTATTTCTCATACTTTCTCCAAGAATTCTCTTCTCCAATCCACTACTCCAATATATACACCTTCATTCACACCTCAAGTTGTCCCTCAAAATAAAAGTAAATTTGTAACATTTCGAATAGGCAATGCATCTATCCCCTCTAGCAACTCAACCACATACACTTTCTTCTCAATTTATTTGCTAAACTTTGCATGGCCTAACCTTCTTCCACTTCAACTTGTACATTCCCCTTAGGAACCACTCCTTGTGCAAATGTGCTAGGACCATGTCACCAACTTGAAATTCCACTTCTCTCCTTTTCTTATCCATATACTCCTTATCTCATATCGGTCTACTCCAACTACATACATAGTTGTTTGTGTACATCACACATACGTCACTAAGTCTTCGGCCTCTGCACTTCTCGCTTGTGCTTTTGGAACATCATGCAATCAACTCCTCTCAAGCTCTAACCATAAACAATAAGGAATGGCATCTTTCTAGTGATTTGATTCACTAAGTTGTTATAGGCGAATTCTACTTGTGTCAAAACTGAGTCTCAAAATCCAAGCTACTCTCCCACCAAGCATCACAAGAGGTTTCTAAGGCTCCTGTTGACCACCTTTGTTTGCCAATCCATCTATAAATGATATGTTGAACTATACTACAATTGAGTGTTTAGCTTCTTCCATGGTGTTCACTAAAGTGCCCCACAAATTGTATCCCTACTCAACACAATGTTGAGTGGCAATTCGTGCAACCACACTATCGCTAAAGAACAAGTTTTCCACCTACAAGGCATCATTTGTATGCTTGAATACCACAAAATGTGCCACCCATCCATCACAACCACAATGGAATTATGGCCTCATTGCATTCTAAGCTACCCAAGAACATAATCCATTCTCAATTGTTTTGTAGCCTCTTAGGAATTAGCAAAGGTTGATACAAACCTACATTCTAACTTTTGTCCTTTCCAACTAGCAAATCCTACACCTTTGCACAAATTTTCACACATCCATAGACATATGCAGCAAATAATACTCTTTGTTCAACTACACCATCATCTTACCGATGCCAAAATGACCAACCAAGCCTCCATCATGCTTCTCCTTGATAAAAAAACTAATGCATTGACCGCTTGGGTATACATAATTGCATAACCTTGAAAATAGTCTATCTTGCAAAAAATATTCCAACCACTAAGATTGGTCAACATCCACATGCTTTGCACACATTCTCCAAGTTTCTATGAAGTCTACATCTTGCACATTTCATTAAATCAACTCCCATGATCCCATGGCCCCCACACACATCTAATTCACCAACACACATCTCCTCTTCAACAAGTCTACAACTTGTTGGACTTTCTACCTTTGTTATTTAGGACAAATAAGTAGCTTTGCCAGAACTCTACCCATTTCATGTGTCATTGATTTAGCTTGTCTTAATTGTTGATAAATTGTAGCATATGAAGATCCATATATAATACAAACTCCTTGACAACATATAGTGGCTCTACTTCTTCAACACTTGTATGATCACGTAGAACTACTAATTATTCGTCAAATGCCTCTTGTGTGTGCCATTCAGCTTCTCACTAAAGTATGCAATTGTCTTGTCTTCTTAACTCAATATTGTGCCAACAACTACACCACCTGCATCGCAATCCACTTTGAATACTTTGTTGAAATTGAGCAATGCTCACATTGGTTGTTCCATCACCTCCTTCTTCAATAATTGGAGTCAATGCTTTGCCACCATGGTCCAAACAAACTCCTTACTATCACCCTTCATTGTATCCAAATAGGTGCACAAACCCCACTAAAGTTCCTAATAAACTTGCTATAGAAGCTTGCCAACCCATGAAAGCTTCACGCCTCAATTGTGCTCCTTAGTGATGGCCACTTGCCAATTGCCCTCACCTTCTCAAGGTCCATCTTCAACCCCTCTTGGGGGATCACAAGTCCCAAGTACACCAACTCTATCTTCATGAAGCTACGCTTCTTCAAATTCACCAACAACTTCTCCTTATATAACAACTACAACACTTTCCTTATGTGCGCCAAGCACTCTTCCTTCATCCTGCTAAAGATCAAGATGTCATCCAAATATACAATGACAAACTTACCAAGGAATAACTCCAACACCTAGTCCATCAATTGCATGAAAGTGCTAGGAACATTTGTTATTCCAAACGGCATCACTAGCCACTCATACAACCCATCCTTAGTCTTGAAGATTATCTTCCACTTGTCACCTTCCTTGATCCTAATTTGGTGGAAGCCACTCTTCAAGATGATCTTCATGAGTCCAATAAGTTATCAATGTGCAACAACAAAAACCTATACTTAATGGTGATTTTGTTGATGGACCTAGAGTTGATTTACATCCTCCACTCTCCATCCTTTTTGGTGTTAGCACTACATGTGTTACCCACAAGCTCAAACTCTCTCTAATCAACCCCTTTGCAAGCAATTCTTCTAATTGGCTCCCTAGCTTCTTATTCTCTTATGGCATCATCATATAGGCCACTTTATTTGGCAAGCTAGATCTAGGAAGTAGATCCATCACATGACCGATGCCAAACATGGGTGGCAATCCATCGAGCACATCCTCCAACATGATATCCTTGTATTGACCTAGTATCTCCTTCAATTCAGGCAACATCTTTTCTATTACACAATGCACGCTCTCTATCTGTGCAAGTTTCAACACGGGTGCCAGACATAAATGATCCTTCCTAACTTCCTTTGAGAATTCCTTTCCTGAAACCAACACCACCCTTGGGCTACTCTCCATTTCTACACCTTGGTCCTCTAAAGGAGCAAACTTAAACTTTTGACCATCCTACCACAAGGTGTATGTATTTGTGCATCCATCATGCAACACCTTCCTATCATTCTACCAAGGTCAACCTAGCAAACCATGGCAACAATCCATCAGCATTATGTTACATAGGACCTCATCTTCATACCTATCACTTTTGAACCTAAACTAGTACTACTAGTTCACCAATAGCTGGTGTCTCTTCAACAACAACAACACCTTGTATGGAGTAAGATGCACAATCCTCTTCAAGCCCAATTTCTCCATCATCTCTACTAAAACAAAATTACCTATACCACCACTATCAATAATCATCTTACAACACTTCCCTCATAATTTGCAAAAGATCTTTAAGAGATTCTTCCTTTGTGCCATCATGTTCTTCTTCTTCGTTGGCTTCAACAATATGCGCTTCATCACAAATGCTTCTCCACCCTCCAATTTCTCTACACCATTAATTGACACTCTACTTCCCAAACTTGAGCAACATGGTTGCTCACTTCCCTTCTTCATGCAATGCCACTTTGTTGCACCTTCAAGCACTCAAATGGATGGTGCCTTGTTTCTCCACATTTGAAGCATTCTCTAGAGAAACTACTTCCACATCCACATTCTTCTCCTTGAAAGGATTCCTTTCTCCTTGGCGCATCCTCCCGACCTTGCAATATGTTGGCTTCTCCTTTGTACACTTCCGCTAATGTTGCCTTGTCATTGCACATCATGCTTCCATGTGCAAATTTTTCCTTGCCTTGCACCTTGTTTCTTTGCAACAACCTCTCCTTTGCCTTCAACATGCCATAATAGGCTTCCTCCATGGACATCGGAGTTATCATTTCAAACTTATCTTAGATGGCTAGTCACAACCAATTCACATACCTTGCAACTTTCTATGCACCAGCTTCCGTGTGAACAGCACGAATAGCCAACTAGTAGAACTCCTTCACACTCATCTCCTTTTTCAAGCTCTGCGGCTTCCTTAACAAAATCTAGTAATGCACGAGCAAGAACTTCGCCTTTAGCATGGCAACCATCTTGTCCCAATTGTGAATCTTCTCCTTCCCCTATCATTATCTGTACGTCTGGGCATCATCCCACCACAGCAACACATGCCCCTTAACTATAATTGTATTGTGGATCTACTATTTACACAGAAATTATCATCACTTCTCCTAACAGCAAACTTCTAGGAACATTAGCTGCTTATTTTGTGGCAAACTGGATGCTTTTAGAGGAGATATTTACTCTTAAAATATGGATGCCAAAGTACATGTTAACCCTAGTTTTCTAAGTTGGGAGAGAACTTTGATATGACTTCTAAGTTTCCATCTAATGTACACTCACATGTACCATTATTGTTTTATAATGTAAAATAAATTGCATGCTTTTGCAGGAATTGTCTATGACCTAAATTAGATTTAAAATGAACAAATGCACTCAAATAAAATATTGTAAGTTTGTAACTACTAACAAGAAATACAAGACATGTGAAAATTCAAATATATCTGAATAAATAGTTCCATACAAAGAAGTTGAAAATATAACCTTTGCTTCTATCCATGAACAAGATGATCGTCCCTCCCACTTGCATATTTCTACATATTGGCCCACCTTCAATTGTGATTCACAATCCATTTAAATTTCCCTGTCAAATTGGACTAGATAATCAAGTCCTCATTTCAATCCCATACACTAGTCAAAAGAGTGCATTCCCTACTCTTCCATTGTTTGATCCTTCTCGGTGTGTATTAAGTTGCTCCAATAAAGAAGTTAATAATCACCTTAACCTGCCAGAAAAGAAACAAAGCTATAAGCAATATACAGACATAAAATGGGACTAATATCTACAATTGAAGTACTCCTGTTACACTCTTTTATGCAGTCAAAATTGCTCCAATGCCCGGCAGACAACACCAATGAGTTAACATGCACACATTGATGCCGTTACTAATTACATAAAGCACCTATTGAAAATAATTTTTCTGCTCCATTGCTCAATCCTTCCTACTCTCTGATATAGACCAACAACTTGAGGCAAATATTTTATCCAATAAAACAATTGTTTACTACTTCCAGCAACTAGAAGGAACAAAATTGTGATCTACAATATCAATGTCCCAAAAATACTGGAAACTACGTCCACGACAAAGCAAAAGAATTTAGAAGACTGAAAGAAAATCAAATTGAAATAATCCTATGGCTTCACTCCCTATATAATATCAATAAGTTGTAAAGGAACTTCTTGTACTTGATAGGTTACTAAAATACACAAAAAATATGCCATCAAATTTGGTCTCATTCCTGTCACCAAAAACACTACAAACTATGTCAGCAAAAGAGTTTAGAAGACTGAAAGAAAATCAAATTGACACAATCCCACAGTTTCACTCCTTATAAAATATCAATAAGTTGTAAAGGAACTTCCTGTACTTGATAGGTCCCTAAAACACATGAAAAATATGCCAACAGAAAAGCAAATGATTTTGAAATATACAAAGAAATCAGCACATGATCTTAAGGATTTTATGATTGTATGCCTATAAACAATCCCAATAACCTTCCAGTGAGCACACATTAATCCCCAACTTAATAGTCTTATCATAGCCTAAACCCAAATGACAAAAAACACACACATAGACCATTACAACATACAACCGCTTATGTTGAATTGACTAAACACCGATAATGCTGATGAAGGCTATCTTAGAGAAAAACTATAGCACAAAAATCGTTGCTGAGACAGGCCATCTTGACGAGAAACAGCAACCTAAATGAGTTAAATGCAAGAGTGGAGTACCTTAAGCTGATTAATGATGAAGAACTTGATAGAAGAATAGACAAATAAAATATCTGCAATGAGCAGCACTCATATGCATCATCACAAGCTTCTTTCTAATAAAAAATTGCACCCATCTACAGATCATCTTCATCACATGAGATATTGAAATTTATTTTCCTTAATTTTCAGTTACCTTTAAAGTTGAATTCACCTTAAGATTAGAATAAATGGAATTCTCTACTTACATATTAAAACCAAGACATCCTCTTGTAAGAAATATTACTATCTTTCTTATGATGATTTTATACTTCAGCATCCTCTACTTATCACAAAAAAATATCCCTAAGGGTTAAGTTATCTCAGATATAAATCCTTCTTATTTCTATGCTTGCATGTCATTTGACAAAACTTAATTATCCTCTCACCCAAATCTATGAGTCAAAATCTTGTGACTCTCTAGATATTTGGATAACCTCTCATTAGGGAATTATGTAGAGCAGTCAAGTCCTTCAGGTTTGCTAATCAAGCAAGACCAGTGCTGCCCTGACAGGATAAGAAGTAGCTATGGAGCAGGTGTAAAAATAAAAATAAAGATCAAATTTTAGTGGGCTATTGACTCTAGCTATCCATATTCATGTCATGCTAAAAAAATTTTACAGTTTGAATTACTCTTTTATTCAGTGGGAAAACAATTTGAAGGAATACCTTTAATAAAAGAACAGTGCAAAGCAATCTGATCTTATTGACAAGCATACTTAATTCACAAATTATACGCAAAATTGAAAAACCCTAGTATCCATTCACTCAGAACATAGTATTCATGAGCTTTGTGTGTATAATTAATCCCGTACAATTACTGCATTCTATGTTAACAAGTAAACTTAGCAAACATAGTGACCATTTGACTTCTATAGCAATCAATGTATTAGGATTGATGATAGTTGCAATCGCAGGCTTCTAAAAGTATGTTGTAAGTTTGTGAGCATTCAACTGGCCTGTATGTTCTGCCAGCTAAAACAATTGCTGAATAATCTGCAGAGATCTAAAAGTGCCAATCCATCCTCAAATCCAAACATACATGCAATCAGATTGAGAGAATCCTGCAATTTACATGTCACCCCTCATACATTACAAAACACTTTCATAACCAGTTTCAAGTATATGTACAATATCTTACACAAACAGTTTTAACAAAATCCCATTCTGTCAAATATTATCACTCAATCCAAAGTTTAGACCGAAAGCAGAGACAAAAACAAAACAAATGCTTACATTGAAATGAAGTGAAATGGTAAATGGTAAACTAGGTTATAATTCAGCAAGTGTTCCCCTGTTTATGCATTCTTAATACAAAATCTAAGGCTTCGCGATGATGATATTCATCTTGCTCAATCGCATACACTGGCTCCTACTATAGTTTTTTTTGCTTAGGAAAATTGACGCATATACAAGCATGGTTAGTGGTTGCGATTCAGCAGCATGAATCCCAGCACCCCCCATTGCTACTAACTTTATTTTCTCCCTGGAGACCACCAAAGACCTTGTGGCAGGTGAATGGCAGTCTTGCCTGAGCCAACACTCAGCTTGACCACTGGACCACAACTGCAAACTCAATCCAGCTTAATAATTACATAGCAACATCATCTATGAAATAGGCGAATGTGATTGACGAGAATTTAGCTCCAAAATACCAATATTTCCCTTATACCTGACCATTGCTCACTGTTCAAGTACAATGGATTGTTGTAAGTTGTAACTATTTCTTTGCATTGAACACCATAAAGAAAGATACAAATGCACTTGTGAAAGCATTTCTATCTAGGAAATGCCAGTCCGACAAATTATACACCATACCAAGCTGTGCGGATCCACTCCAACTATGTGGAATTGCATTTGCACCATTCCATCGGTGCAAATAATTTGCAGGATACACAATTCTTTTCTGTTTTTAAGAAAGTCGCAAGAAAGATTTCTAGTAGTGCTTAACATGTTTGTACAGTTTCAGTTTCGGAAATGCTCCCAAGCCAAGAAAGCGTATGGCAGGACAGAGTTTCATGCAATATAGCGTGGCACATTTTCACTATGGTAAATGTCACAAAACTCCTGCTACGATTAACATTGTATAGTGAGGAGAATGAGAGTTCGAAAATGAAAATCTACGTACTTAAAACTCTCGCAAGCATTGCCAGTCGCCGTGGTAAGAGTTCAAACAGCCAGCACATTGTTTGTTTTCTGGGACATCCAAATTACCAAATAACAAACGACATGTAGGTTGTTTACTTTCAGCAGTCTCCGTGAGAAGAGCTTAAATAGCGAGCACGTTGTTTGTTATTTGGGATATCCAAAATACCAATTACCAAACAACATATTGGTTGTTTACTTTCAGCCGTCTTCGTGAGCTTCAATTTACTCAGATTATAGAACGAAATGGGTCGACGACTGTCGAGCTACAATGGTTACTGCTAATCTGTGCAAATGTGGGGTTACACTACTATACAATAAAATGCATCTAAGTCCTCCACCGAGTATTTTTTACAATGCAAAACCGGTCTTGCACGAGGTGAGTTAATATTTACCAACCTAGTAAGGCCTACTATGTTCCTCCTTAGACTTCAAGGTCGATTCAGCATTTACAGCTTCTTTTTTCTAAATTTGCTTTGACGGCATCACCGCAAGATTGCGCACTTAAAATCCACCCCAATCTACCGTCCGTCCGCGCAGGTCTCCCACCGATGTAAACTTCTTTGCAAGTTGTAGCTCGAAGCTTTGAAGTTAATATCGACTCACGTGGTTTCCTGTCATTTGGCCGTTTAATATGCTCGTTGTATACCCTACCAGAAGAAAACCAGAGGATTCCACAGCCTCGAGGAAAACTTAACGTCATTTCCGCTGACGCGCGCCGGAAAAACCAGCGGCGAGGCTTACAACGAGAAAATAAAGCAATTACAATTCTTATTTCGCTAAAACAAAGGCCTCGACTGCAAATATATCAATTTAAAGTTCCTATTTCGCTAAAACAGAGGCCTGAGCAACAAATACGCAGCCAAAACCCCATTATTCTACGGCCACGGACTCGAACACAAGACGTACGCTCTCCGCAGCCGCATGTAGCGAGATACAACTACGAACGGAGCGCAACCAGCATCAACCCTGCCTACGACAAGGATTTACAGGCACTCGCTAAATTTTATCCCGAACTCTGCCAAAATAGCCAGCATTCGAAACAAACTCGTTAAAAAATTATCCGACGCACAGCCAAATTTTGTGACAACGTAAGATTAACTCAAAACTACACAACTATGTCGCAAGCCATAACAAAATGCCACTAAACCCCGACACATACAAGTGCTGGTCCAACTCACAGCTAAGTGTTATCGACACATCGACTAGTAAACAGAGGGCAAAATCCACGGATTCAAACACAGCGCACAGCAAATTTAATCTACAGCACAACAATTTAAATCTAGAGCACAAAAAGCGCTAAATCTAACAAAATAATTACACAAATTGTAGTATATTTGTTGTAGACGGTAAGAATGGCAGGCATCGTCATCACCTTAACTGAATTAGATCGCAGCACCTCCAGCTTCACAAGATTTGCACCAGGGTTTGCTGATTTTCTTGGCTGATATAAACCGTGGCCGTCAACTTTGTCGATGATTCCGTCGTCGTAGATTTCGCTGCTCTTCTTCTCCACGGGCAAAACGAGTCGCCGGCCCGCCGGAAAAGAAATATCATCGGAGCTCCCGGTGAGTGTCGCTAAACGTAATCAACCGTAAAAACAATTAATATGTGTAATAATGACGCCAAACCACTCGCCTTCTGCGACTTGAACAAATTTTTCTTTTATTTTACTCGATGGAAACGTAACTATTTTTAGAGATGTCTTATTTCTGATCAGACTTGGAGTGCCGCTATTCTCACCGGCATCTGTCATCTTTTTCTCGCATGCCTCCGTATCAAAGTGGAGATATATCAACAATATATCAAACTGCTATATTATTATGGTTATTAATTTAAGGTATGGTTGAGCATAGGATTAGCAATGGATAGAAAAACAACTAAAAAAGTAAAGGCAAGTTTTGACTATTGTGTGACTTTAAGTTGTTTTTTGTTTTTTTTCAGTTCTTTTAGTTGTTGTTGTTGTTTTATGGGTTTTAAGGAAAAAATACAATCCTAGAGACAAATTTTAGAATAGGTTGAAAGAATTCTAAATGAATTTAGATTAACAATTTATATGTTTTATGAGTGAGTAAAGAGTTAAAATTAGGATAATTTGTGAAATGTTTAAATGATTCGGAGTGCATTGACATCAAATAAGGTCACTTGTTCTCTACCATTTTGTTTTGTACTTTGTTTTGCTTATATATTGATAAACTAGCAATCACACTTTTGTGTGCAATGGGTATGCCGAAGAAATGTGGAAGGCAAATTAGGGAAAATTTTGGTCTATGTCTTGTATACATTTGTGTAGTATACATGAGGTCAATTGGTAGTCCATTTGTAAAATGATGTTGTTTGTGCAACAAAAGTCTCAAATTTCAATGGAAAAGTGACAACTTCAAATCAATTATGCATCCACTTACAAGGATCTACACACAACTAAAACAAAACCTCTAAATCAGGAAGATAATCAAGCTCCATTACCAATAAGCTCATGTTATGCTTCAAATAGGGAGAGAGGGAGAGAGAGGGAGAGGTATAAGGAGAAGAGCAAGAGAGAGAGACAAAGGGATAAGGAGATAGAGATAGAGATGGAAATGAAAATGAAAATGAAAATGGAAATGGAAATGGAGATGGAGAGGGAGGAGAGGGATATGGAGAGGAGAGGGAGATAAATAGAGAGGGAAGATAGAGGGGTGGATAGATATGGAAGACGTAAACATATAGAGATGGAGAGAAAGGGAGAGAGAGAGGGAGAGATAGAAAGACAAAGATATAAGGAGTGATATATGAGAGGTAGAGATGAAAAGATATAAGGGTAGATAGATATGGAGAGACAATAAGATAGAGATAGAGGGAGTGATGAAAGAAGAAATATGGAGAGATAGAGATAAAGGTAGAGATAGAGGTAGAGATAGGGAGGGAGAAACAAGGAGTGTGTGTGTGTGTGTGTGTGTGTGTGTGTGTGTGCATAAGAGAGAGAGAGAGGGGGGGCGATAGTTATGTATAAATATATAGAGAGGGAGGGAGAAGAAGGAGAAAAATAAAGGAGATAGGAGAGAGGAAAAGTATAAAGATATAGAAAGAGGGAAAGATAGGGAGAGAGGGGGAGAGAGGGAGAGGGAGAGATAGAAAGAGGGTGAGATAGGGATAGAAAGGAGAGAAGAGAGATGGATACAACTTGGGAACTTGATAGAGGGGGTGAGATACAGAGAATCAAAGACAAAGACGGAGAGAAAAATATATAGAGGGAGAGATGGAAGGAGAGACAAAGAGGGACAGGGATAAATAGAGACAAAAAGAGGGAGACGATGAAAGAGGGGGAGTTGGAGAGAGCAAGATAAAGATATAGGAAGTGATATGAGATAGGTAGAGAGGGATATAGAGATAGTAGGTGAGATGGAGGGAGAGATTGACTGAATAAGTGAGAGAGATAGAGATAATGAGATATAAAGAGTGAGGGAGAGGGAGAGATGGGAAGATAGAGATAGAGGGGGGAAGAGTGAGAGATAAAGAAGGTGATAGAGATAAGTAATAGAGAGAGAGAGGGAGAGAGAGATAGAGGGAGCCTGGGAGAGGTAGATATAGGGAGGGAAAAATAGGGAGTTTGTGTGTGAGAGAGTGAGAGAAATATATAGAGGTAAATATAGGGAGGGAGAAATAGTGAGTGTGTGTGTGAGTGATAGAGAGATATTGAGATAGAGATAGAGAGGGATCTATATATAGGGAGAGAGAGAGAGAGAGAGAGGCAAAGAGAAATAGAGAGATGATAGAGAAGTAGAGAGATATAGAAAGAGAGAATGATAGGGGGAGAGAGAGAGAGAGAGATACATTAGGAAAGATATAGGGGAAAGAGAGAGAGAGAGAGATGCAAGGAGAGGTAAGGAGATAGAGATAGGGGGGAGAGATAGAAAGGAAGATAGAGATGGAGATGGAGATGGATATGGAGAGAGAGGGAGAGAGAAATACATATATAAAAAGAGGGAGAAAAAGAGAGGGAGATCCATGGATGGGAAAGGTATAGGAAGTTATATAGAGAGAGAGGTAGAGAGAGGGAGATATATAGAGAGAGAGAGGTACACATGTGGAGATATATATAGAGAGATATAGGAAGAGAAAGAGAGAGATATATTTATATCTCTATCTCTATGTTTCTCATTATCTCTTGATCTCTTTCTTCCTCTCTCTACCCTATTTCTATCTATATTTGTCTTCTCTTCTCTCTACCTCTATCTATGTTTCTCTATTTTCCTCTTTGTCTCTTTCCCTCTCCCTATCTCTCTTCCTTACTCTCTTTTTCTATCCCTATTTATCTCCCCCCTCTCCCCCTTTCCCTCTTTATCTCTCTACCTCTTTATATGTATTTTTTGTCTCCTATTTCTCTCTATTTCTCTATCTCTATATCTCCCTCTCTATGTGACTGTATCTATCTGTCTCTCCTCTTCTCTCCTTTCCTCTTGCTATTTCTTTATCTCTCTTCTTATCTCTTTCTATTTGTCTCCCTCTCTTTATTCCTCTATATATCAACCTCTATCTCCATATCTCTATCTCTCTTTTTATCTCTCTATATCTCTTTGTCTCCCTCTCTATCTCTCTATTTCTCTTTCTCTCTATCTCTATCTTTTTCTCTCTTCTCTCATTTTGTATCTCCCTCTCCCTCTCTCTATCCCTCCATTTTTATCTTTGTTTCTCTCTATCTACGTCTCTTTATCTCCCTCTTTGTCTATCTGCATCTCTCCTTCTTTGTCTCATTTTCTCCCCCTCTCTTTCTCTCTTCTTTTCTTTCTATTTTTTCTCCATTTTCCTCTATATCTTATCTCCATCTCCGTCTCTCTTCTCTCTTTCTCTCTCAATCGATTTTTGTCCTTAAGTGTGCAATGGGTACACTTTGGAGGTTATAAAGGTGAATTATCATATCCTTAATCAAATGATAGGCTACCTTAAGCATAATTCCCAAGGGACATGTGTTATCCTTGGATTGTTGGCATGAAATGACTAATCAAAAGTTATCTTCTCTCTCTCGCACACACTTTATAACTTTTAATTTAGATTTTAAGTTTGAAATTCATTTTATTATATAAATTAAAATAAAAATTCGAAATAAAAATTATTATACAATAATTAAACTTTAATAAGAAAAATAATTATAAATTAAATTAATTATAATATTTTTTAATTATTATTTGAACTTTTATATAAAGACATAAATAATAAAAATAAATTTCAAACTTAAATATAAATAAAAAATTAAAATAGAATAAACTAAATGCAAAGTCAAAATATATCAAAATCCAAATATTAACTAGCTTAGATATCTTATATATATATCTATCTAAAATATGCTGAGAGATATCAATCTCGAGGTGCCTATCTATTCTCAATAACAATTTAAAATAGGTGCCTCAGACTGATATCTCTCGGCATATTTTAGATAGATGTATATAAGATATCTAAGCTAGTAGCATCCACAACGCACAATGTAAAATAATAATTTATCACATATTTTGTTTTAAATAAATAATTATAATACTTTACAAATTATGATTCATATCATATTTATTCAAATGCACAAAGAGATGTGTACAATAGGAATTCATAATGAATGAGACAATTCATCTTTTATACCAAAAATTTAATATCAATATTAATAGAAGAGTTCACTTGAAAAATATATGCATCACATAAAAATGTTATGTTTCCAAAGATTTTAGTCTTTCTTCCTCTGCTTTTCTTTTGGCGAGTTGCTTTCTTGTCTTCAATTTTTCATAATGATCATATGTAAATGGTGGTGAGATTCTAATTCCATCGAAAGACTTAACATGTGATATAGCAACAAATGTTAATCCTGCCCTTTCTCTTGGTCCTATATCAATTGTTGTCTTGGAAAGAGTTAATCCTTGTGATTTGTGGATCATTAGTGCCCAAGCCAATCGTAGGGGCAATTGATGTGTGTGGCCCCTTTGTATTGGTGAAATTGGAATTAAATTTAGAGACGCATCTTTAAAAGGAATTCCAGAGTAATTATCAAATTCAACCATAACATATGTAGGTGGATCTGGTGGGCTACATCCAGGTTTGTATATGATATTTTTGATGTATCCTAAAGCTCCATTGATAAGACATGCTTCTATCCATAAATTAGATGTTAACATGACCCTTGCATCCTTTGAAATTAATAATTCAACCTCCAATTCATCATTCTGACCTTTTGTTGGATTAGCGCTACCTTGTTTGGTTGCAATGCTGCGGGCTACTGGTCTTCTTAATGAATGTAACTTTTTTTTGTTATGGCTATGTACATTATCATTTTTTGCAACTAGATGAATATTATTATCAAACTCCTCCTTAATTGTTGGATTTAATGAAGCATCTATTCTTGTCATGAGTAATTTCCAATCATCTATGGTTGGATGTGCATCTCTAATATTTGTGAGTAATTGGCGAAACCTTTTTTGGTCTTCACTTTCACCTTCTTGTCTGAACACCTTATCCAAAGTAACAACTATCTTAAACTCTTCCCATAATAGTTTTGCATGTACATTACTATCATAAGGTGGTTGTCACTTACAGGAGGTAGTTGTCCCAAATCCCCCACCAAAACTCATGTTTGATTTTTCAGGACAAGCCTGGCGTAGTCTTGAATCAATATTTTGTAACAATTTTTTTTCCAATAAAACTCATTTCATCAATTAATATGTATTTTATATGTTGAATGAATTGTTGATGCACTAATGTTAAAGGTTGCAACTCCAGTTGGTGCTAGTAATAATAAGGGAGAACGTTTTGGCTATGATGCATCATAAAGAGCTTGACGAATTGCATTAATCGAATATGATTTACCTGTTCCAGTTGTTCCTTGAATTATCATGTATAGTGGCATGACATCATCCTGTTGATTATAATGTGACATAATAATATCAAGTGTTTTTTTTTGCTTAGCACCTAATGTTCCATATGATATAGTTGACATCATATCATTAGGTATCAGTAAGCCATTTTCTTTCATAGTGTTGATAAAATATATTGCATTATTTGTGTAATCTTCTCCTTGATATTCAACACTCCGTGGAGTTTGTCTATCAATATCTCTTCTTCCTAACATATCTATTTATGTTGCATCCATAATCTGTCCACAGTGTAATCTTGATATGATCTCCCACTCATGTTCAATTATATTCTGATCATTTGGTAAATTGTCCTCATATTTAGAATCATTATGATTTTTTAGTTTTATTTGAAATAATTCTTTGTTCTCATGCCATGGATCATAATTGAGTGAGTCCCAATTTGACATAATTGTATTATCATCAAGTCCAATATCCCTTTGTATATTATGAAATGGCTTGTACAACAATAACTCTGACCAACAAAAATCAACCCACTTTTCTAATTGACGTGTAGGTATGGTGGTAAATCTTGGAAACACTCTTACAATAGCTGCCATAGTCCTTGGTTTCCATTTGTTATCTCTTTTTCTTTTGGGATTATATGTCCAAGATCTAGCTGCATCTATAAGTGTGATACTTTCCATTGCATATGGTTTGTCCATGTATCCTTGAATGAAATGTTTTAGATGTCCATCATCATCATTTTCTTCATTTTTTAGCACTGGCTTGAGCACCTCTCTTGAAACATTTAATGTAACAAATACTCTACTACATTCTACCAACGACAATTTCAATAACATATGACATGTTTCTCATGCTCCAATGTCTCTCTCAATGAGGGTTTATGTTAGAAGTCTCTTGTACGCCTTTGATGCCACTTCATCTGGGTTTTCAATATTTGCAAGTCGCATTAAGATTTGATGATAAGTTTTTGAACTCTTTTGCTTTTGTTGCATACTTTGCAATATAATTTAGTATAGCATGTCTCGAAGGAACTGGTTGCCAATCTACATTTTCTCTTCATAACTGAAGTATATTACGATTATGTGTGTTTACTCAATCATCATTTCTTGCAGGTTCATTTACTTTATCTCCTATGGTTGTATCTTCAAATAATTTTGATCCATCTAGATGTAATGGCCATGGTGCATTGTACCTACAAACAAAGAGTAAATTGTTAGCTTATATAAACATTTTAGTTATTTATTGGTACAAAATATATGAAAGTATAAATATCTTACCTACAAACCATTCTTCCTCTTTTTTTTCGAAGGCAAGCACCCTCTTTACACATTGTATGGCGTTCAACACAATTGAGAAACTCTTCATAGTCATGTGCCAAGTCTATTTGGCTTAGTTGTTGTGTATTTCGAAGGCATGAATGTTGTGTAAAATTTTGTAGAACCTATCATTCATGATATAACATATTTTATTAATTGAAATACAAAATTTTAAGTATCATATATTGTAAAAAGAATATATAATTGATAATTAATATCATACTTGTATGTTTCGTTGATGTGGGTCTCCTCATGGATTACATGCATGAACAATAGAATCAAAATATTTTTGAACATTTTTTATTTCATCAGCATTTCTCCAATTAAGGTTGTTTATGTTAGGTGCTCCATCTAACCATATGAATCCATGCACATGTGGTGATCATCTATGTTGCCATTCATATCTTGACCAATAATATTTTACCTTCATTCCCTTTTGTAGTATTTCCTTGCGAAATATTGTATATCATAGGTGCATGTAATGTGCCACAATATGTGGGTAGTCAATAATATTTTGTCATTGTCATTTTTGTGCTTCTTGTGGGTTAGTTGGATGTGTCCCTGGCATTAATGCATGTAAATTTGGCCAATACATATTTGTTGCACTCAAAGTAAAGAAAATTATTGGTGTTCCAATTTGATGCAATAGATCAGTTAATTCAACTCAACATTTTGCCCAATAAGACCTTGTACCCCTTAGCGTTGTGCCAAAACACATCAAATGGTCGGCTAGATGTGAATGAGGGACATTTTCCATATGTTATCTTAACTCATTAATAGTGATTGGCATATCTTGCAAGCTCTTTTTGACAAACATTGTTGACGAGTTTTGTGCACAATGTCGCATAATCATATTCATCATATCATATCTAAATCGTGGGTGTCTTCCAAAATGATGACCTCTATATCTGAATAAATGGTTAACAAAATCATGCAGATGAACTCTCCTCATTCGTGGTTCTATCCAATCACATCATCCATGTGGAAATAGTGTTGGAAAAGCCATATCAAGTAATCCTTCAATAACATACTCATTCACTAGAGATGGTCCAATTCCTGGCCAATCAATTAGTGATTCAGGATCTACATTAGGGTTATTTACCCATGCATGAATTAGTTTCATTTCTCTTCGAGCATTTGGTGGTTTAGAGGCCATTGATGTAGTGTGATTAATAATGTTTCCTTCATCTATCTCCAATATTGGACTTGCAAATACATACTCATCTGCATTTGAATCAAACTCCATATAAACAGAATTTAGTTGGTCAAAAATGTTTTGATCTAAATTGCATGTAAGTTCACTAAGTGCATTTTCATCAATTTGAACATCTTTATAGAACCTATTGTGTTCTATTTTATATTTAAGTGCTCTATATACCCTCTCTCTATTAACTGTAAAATTATAAGTTGTTCCACATTGATCCTTTTTTCGAACAATAATGACTAGTAAATCTTTTATTCGATGTGGTAAAATTTTAGCTATTTCTCACTTCTTGTGGAAAACTTATGGTATGTCCTTTATATTTGTATTGCCCTCCAGTTGCATGTGTTACTTGAAGTATTGGGTTGACACATGCTATCAAAAATTCCTCTATTTGCGTTAAATTTGTGAGTTCTAATGGTTGTGGACTAGGATCCATATTGTTTAATGCTGAAAATCGACGTCCATTCCTCTCTTATTGGCATCGATTGCAAATAGGGCCCTTAGGTACCCGTACAACGTTCATTGCAAGATAAATCTCTTCACAAATATAACACATACTTGGTGTAGAAAGTTTATCTAGTCCATGTCCAAATATCATTTGTAGAATTTTCAAATCAATCTCAGTAGTTGTATTATTATTAACTACTTCTTGATCTCTTCTATTATCAACATTCATTAGATTTTGAACTCTATCATTTGGTGTTTGTAGCACACGATCTATTGTAACAAAATTCACCCCTTCAGAACTAACCTCAACATTCCCACGAGATTAATGATGTTTTTCAATTGATTCATGATTATGCACTTGTATTTGTTGTCTTTCTATCTCATTCAATTGATCAAAATGCATAGCTCTTTGAATTCGTGAACGATGTGTTATCATTCTATCTGCATGTTGTCTCATTTTTGCTTCAATCTCTTTCATTGTCATATCTTCCCTACATTTAACGCTTATTTCTCTATCATTTTGGTTTCAACGAATCCTTTCTTCTTGTCTTTGTACATCAATCATTTGTTCACGTCATTGTCTCATGTAGTTTCGAGCATATTCTCTACTTTGTTCTCTTTGTTGCTCTTCAGTTGTAAAACTCCTTATTTCCTCTCTTTGTGCATTAGCCATTTGTTCACGTCGTTGTCTCATATAATTTTGAGCATATTCTCTTTGATGCTCTCTTCATTGCTTTTCATTTTGAAAACTTGTCCTTGGACGACGAGGCATCCTACAAATTTTAATAAAAATTATTAAATCTATAAAATTGTTAAGAATTCGTAAAGACACTTAATGATGTACACGGTCAGTCTAAAACTAATTTAAATCACAATTATCCTAAGAGAGAATGACAAAAAGTCTTTGAGAGTCTCTTTATTAAAGAATTCAAAATATAAATTAATTGAAAAATATATTAACTTTTGAATCCAAATGAGAGTTGAACCCACAACCTTTCGATTATAAACAAAACACAATAATCCATTGCACTACATGTTTATTTTGATTTTTTTATGATTACAATTTTGTTAATTAATAAATTTTTCAATAAAATTAGTAATAAATAAATAAATTAAAATATATATTAATTTTTAAACCCACAATGAGAGTTGAACCCATAACCCTTCAATTACAAATCAAACCTATTAATCCGTTGCACTATTTACTTGTTTTTATGTGATATGAATTGTACGCATTATATATGAATTATATAATTATTATATTATATATTAAACTATTGTGCTATATCATAGTGAACATTATCACATAATAGATATTTTATTAAAAATTTATTTACTTATAATAAAACAAATATTATAATGTAAGCATTAAAAACATTTTAATGAAATTAACTTTTTACCCTAAAAGAAAAAAACTAAAACAAATTAATAATACATTTAAATTTTATATTAAATTACTTTCTTATTTGTAATTGAAAAAGTATTATAATAGAATTACCTTTTTACCCTAAAAAGAATAAAAATTAAAAAAATTATTTACTTATAATAGATATTTTATTGAAAAATTATTTACTTACTTATAATAAAACAAATATTATAATGTAAGCATTAAAAATATTTTAATGAAATTAAATTTTTACCTAAAAAATAAAACTAAAAAAAATTAATAATACATTTAAATTTTATATTAAATTACTTTCTTATTTGTAATTGAAAAAGCATTATAATAGAATTACCTTTTTACCCTAAAAAACATTATAATAGAATTACCTTTTTACCCTAAAAAAATAAATCTAAAAAAGTATTATAATGCATAAAAATATTTTCACAATTGCAGAGATTGAAAACACTATAGCCATAATACGGTATTTATTTGCACCGCTACTATTGGCACCTGCTGTCAGTAATAATTTGTTTTTAATCAACACATTCATTTACATTGTTTTTTTACTTATTACTTACTATTTATATTAGT
Organism: Sequoia sempervirens; assembly: GCA_007258455.2. NCBI lineage: Eukaryota > Viridiplantae > Streptophyta > Pinopsida > Cupressales > Cupressaceae > Sequoia > Sequoia sempervirens. The sequence goes on along the minus strand of VDFB02261845.1, from coordinate 306,761 downwards.
TTGAAAAGTTATGACCGAAAAGATATAATATTTAATAACACGCTTTAGTTGTCGTCTTTTAATTTTTATAAGTTAACATATTTTTTTAACACGGTCACGCTCCATCGTGTTGTGGGTCTGTCACTGTGGGTTACGCCTCTTGGCGTAATAATGTTAAATCTTGATTTCACTTATTTAGAGGGTTAAGTCTTTGCATCTATGTTGAAATATATATATGCAAAGACTTAACCCTCTATATATGCAAAGACTTATTTCAACATAGATGCAAAGACTTAACCCTCTAAATAAGTGAAATCAAGATTTAACATTTTCTATATATATATATATATAGATGCAAAGACTTAACCCTCTAAATAAGTGAAATCAAGATTTAACATTATATACATCTATGTTGCTATATATATATAATGTTAAATCTTGATTTTATCGAGGGTTAAGTCTTTGCATCTATGTTGAATTTTATATATATACATATATTAGATAGTCACTTCAAGAATGATATTTGTGTATATCTTTTGGATAATATTTATAATAAATTTATGCTACTTTATAATTAATTAAATAATGACTTGTTAATTTGTATATACATGTATTCGTATATATTTTTAATTTTAACTATATAGTTAAAATATATATGAATACATGTATATACAAATTAATATATAATTAATATATATAAATACATGTATATACAAATTAATATATAATTAAAATATATATGAATACATGTATATACAAATTAACAAGTCATTATAAGAATACCAATTATTAAGAATGAGCTCTACTAGGGTTGGTGATTTTAAATCTCTGTTTGGATGTCCTTGCATGTCTTTCATAGTTTTCAAAAAAATTAATCTCTACTTTCACCTCTAATGGCTCTTGATGGGGGAGGAAACCACATATCCCCTCCTATTCATTTAGGGACTATGTTGCTCCAAATCTATTCACCACAACTATTTTTGAGTTGGACCTAGGATAGCACATGTGTTGCACTCACATGGATTGCATGAGGTAAAATTACTCTTATTCATGTGACAAAAACTAATGGTGTGGGGGAGTGTACAAAGGATGTAAGGCTCTTTATTAGGAAGTAGAGCCCTATGAGTATTAACAATTATGTGTGGGGTGGGTATCTACCAAGTTGATTGATCACATCAAAAGGAATGAGTGCTTGATGACATATGACATTGTTAAGGTGTAAAGTTGTTGGAAAGTGTAGATGTTACCTAGTAAACCTCCAAAGAGGTGTGCTTATGAAAAATATTCTATGGTCATGTGTGTTGTTTACATGAATCAAGTATAGCTAGATTGTTGAGTGTTAGCAAGAAAAGAGTTGAGATGATGATTTTCTATCTCAATCAATTCTTGAACAAGGGTTAGTTCCCATGCTTGTCTCCTATTGTTTTCTTCTTAGATCTATTACAATATAATAGCCTATTCCTAAACTTGTTTTGGGTTGAAAGGTTCTTGTTTTGGTTGAGATATTCCAAGCCCATTTAAAATGGAATTTACCATTCCTCTTTGACCTTAGGACACACAAGCCTAATGATGGGATAAAGAAGAAAGATACATGTCTCAATATAGGTGACCATTTCATATTGTGTTTACACTATTTTGTTTTTTTTTTATTATCATGGATGTATTAGTAAGGGTATTTGATCACTTGATGTTTCCTTGAGAAAAAGTGGACTAAGTAAATGATTTAAGATATAAATGCAAGAAATAGACAATTGCCCTATTTTTTGTATTTTTCTTCAATTTGAAATGTGAACTAACTAACTAGTTTAATTAATGGTTGTAAATGCAATTTAAGCAAATAGTTTTATTTTATTTTTGTTTTAATTTTTGGTTAAGTTAATGTATTGGTTGACTTGAATCTATTATCAATGTTCATTTTGATCTTGTTGTCTTGTGTTGATATCAAGGGATTTTCAAAATGATTTGGAGTAACTATGCTAAATTGAGACTAAATATATAATCTTGTCAAAATTATCTAATGTAACAACATAAAAAAATTATATCTAGTTATTTCTAATTTAAATGTAGTGGTGGAATGTCATTGATTGGGAAAGGTTAAAGCTAATTAATATATTTTTCATACTAATCTAACCTTTTTCAAAACCAATCAAACTAAGAATTGTAAACAATAAGCAAATTGAAACCTCATGCATGGAAAATTAGCAGATAGGATGTGTAGAAAACTAAAATGCATTCCTACATTTTTATCATCATCACATCAAGTGTACCCCATAAATCCACTTCCGATATGAATTAAATACACATTATTTATTTAATTAATCACTTATACAATTTTTTTTATTCTCAATTATCTAATTGATGAATTGAACCATCATTCTAGCATTAATTGAATAAATCATCTTTATTTAATTAATCAATTTAACCAATTCAATCTTTCTTCTAAAGTTTGAACATTCTTCCATAAATTGAATCAATCATTCCTCCAACATTCTTCCATAAATAATTAATTGATGAATTGAACCATCATTCTAGCATTAATTGAATAAATCATCTTTATTTAATTAATCAATTTAACCAATTCAATCTTTCTTCTAAAGTTTGAACATTCTTCCATAAATTGAATCAATCATTCCTCCAACATTCTTCCATAAATAGTGATATGACCAACAACTAAGGGTATTGTCCAAGGGCAAGGGTGTCGAGCGAGGGGGAGGCGGGAACCTGCATTTGAACGTAGGTGAGAGCGCGACTAAGGATGAGGCTGATTCAGACGAAGATGGTGATGAAGCATTGGTCTCGCTGGAGGATTTGGGTTTTCCGGAGTTGTGCGAGCGGGAAAGGAAGCAACGGATGTGGCGGATGATTTGATTCCACAATTGAAGAGGGAGTTGTTGTCGACGACCTAGATGGTGGGTCTCTAGAGGCTACATTGGGAGTCTTGGCTTTTTCCTAGGTCGTGGTTCCTGTTAATGCAGTTGTGGGTCCCCTGGAGGCAATGCATCTTGGGAGGGATACATTTATTGCCCAGTTTTGTGAGCTTAATGGTGTCAGTGGTTTTGGGAGAGGCAAGGAGGTTGTGCTACCTCCTCTCCTCTTTTCTTTGGGTGTGGATGCTTCTTCAGGAGGTTGCATTGTTGTTTCTGAGACTCTCCTCTTGGGATCTTTTTGTCTCCTTTTCTCTGAGTGGTTGGAGAGGCAATGCGGGTCTTGGTGTGGTAGTGGTTTTTGGAAATTTGTTGACAAAGGTGAAGCAGATTCTAAAGAAAATGATGGTTGGTTGGTCGTATCCTTCAGGGTTTTGGAGTAGTTAGTTGTTTTTGCTTTGGATGGCCTGAATTTGTCTCTAGGTGGGTTTGTGCTGGCCCCTGGTTTGTGTTCTTGGTTGTGGCTGGTTTTGTTGTTATAGTCATGGAGGGTGTCTGAACTGGAGGGTTCGTGGCTTATCTTGTGTTGTTGGTTGTTCTTTTCTGGCGCTTGGCTTGGTGGGTTTTCTTTGATGGACAGTGGTCTCCTTTGTTCCTGTTCTTTCTTCCTCCGTTTCTTTTGGGAGGTGTTTTGTTTCAGTGCTTTATGGTTTGGTTATGGGCCTGTCTAGTGTGGTGGTGGTCCCCTATGGGATGTTCAGGGTTGTGGCTTATTTTGGGCTTAGACCGGCGTGTCAAGGCTGAAGGTGTGCTTTCTTGTTTGGTTGTCTCCCTGATTTTTCTTTACTTGGTGTCCTCTTGCCTTGGTGGACTTGTGTTGCTTCCTTTTGACCTGGTGCAGCCTTCTAGTTGCTTTTTTTCTAGGCATGTTATGGTCTTTGGTGGGGTTTCCTCTATTGCTCCTCTTATCTCGGAGGATGTTTTGTTTAAGTGTTTTTCTGGGTTCCCCTTCTCGAGTTTGATGATGATGAGTTTTGTGGGGGAGTTTCTTTTTTTTTGGTGTGGGTTGTTGCCTTTAGAGGTTTTTCTAAAGGTTTTGGAGTGTGTTCCCTCTTTGTTGAAGGTTGTCTTGTCCTTTTAGATTGGATTATTGTCTCCTTCTCTTCTGAAGCCTAAGGTTTCTATGTGTGCTTGTCCTTCTAGAGGGTTTTCTTTTAGCTGGATTCTTCAGATGGTTTCTTCTCTAGAGGTGAAGATTGCTCTTGTTGAGGTAGAGCCAGCTCCTTTTGAAGTGGAGTTGTTTGTTGCAGGTCTAGTGGAAAATTTGAGCTGCTCTGGTTTTTCGAGCTCATGCATCTTCCACTCCTATAGAGGGGGGCATGTCCTATTGAGGTAGAGTGTGGGATGGCTGATCAGTTTGGAAGGAGTTGCAAGATGGTTGCTAATTTTTAGATTTTTGTTATTTTGGGTTTGAGGTCCCAGTCAAAACCTAATCATGGCTCGATGATAATGAACAGTTTGTTATGGGGAACTGAAAAAAAGAATATCGACTTGTCTAGAAAGTTTCGCTAGACATGGTGTATGAGCTCTGCTAGGGTTTTGTGTTTTCTGCAGTCACCCTTGGCCCCTCTTGCGTCATATTGCGCATCCTGCACAGGAAACCCCTCTTTTCTTGTGTGTACGACTGCATTTACTGTAGTTTTTTTGTTTTAATATGCCTTCAACTGGCTCTAACCTAGTAGTTCTTGCCGATGTTAGCAGTTCGACAACGTTGATCAATGACTCCTCCTCTAAACAAACGTCCCCAAAAATTTGTTCTAAAAGTCTTTCACAAGGTAAGTGCTCTGATTCACCAGCTGATGTGGTTTTTCCTTTACCAGATTTTGATACTGCATGTCAATGGCTTGAGCAATACACCCTTGTTGGGTATTTTGTTGGGAGAACTCCCCCTAAAAGTGTGCTTAAAGAATGGGTTAACAAGGCTTGGGTCCCTCATGGGGTCCACCTTGATATGGTCCAAAATTTAACCAAGGGTTTCTTTTTGTTCCGCTTTGCGGAGGTCAGTCATGTGCAGGCTATATTAGCCCATGGGCCCTGGTATGTCTGGTCTTCTTTTTTAGTTTTCCAGACGTGGACCTATGATTTTGTTGTCTTGGATGACACCAAGTTGTGAGTCCTGATTTGGATTGAATTCCCTGGTTTACCCTTACCTTGCATGCCTTTTTTGAATAGTATAGCTTCCTCATTGGGGAGGGTTATTTGCATTGAGCCAGATAGGTTATTTCAGGCCCAACCCTAGAAGAGGGTTTGTGTGGAAGTGAACCTTTCCAAAGATTTGAAAGACTCCATTGATATCCAAATTGGAGCTCTTCGTCACTCCCAGAAAGTCACATATTTTAATCTGCCCAACACATGCTATAGGTGGCAGTCAGCGGACCACAAGATTAAGGACTGCCCTTTGGCAGTGCCTCGTACACCTTCTCCGCCACAAGATGTTGAAAAGCCTCGTTCGACAGCTGCATTTGCTGCCAAACCTGATGTGAAATGGACTACGGTTACGAACCAAAAGAATAAGTTCACTAGTTCTGGGTCAGCTCTCGTGACCTCTAAACTAGTGAAAGATGTTTCAAACCCTTCTGTGAAGGGGAAAGAAGCTTTGGTTGGAGCTAATTATGTTCCACAACAGCCTAGGCCAAAGGCTACACCTCGGTTGGTTGTTTTCATGTTAACACAGCTGAATGTTTCTTCTCTTGTGATGAGAGCTCAACGACGATCTCGTAGCCCTTCCCCTCCTAGGGAAGAAGGGGAATATGTTCATGAAAAGTGAAGGATTTCCTCTCCATCCATCTAGATTGGATCAATCTCGCCAGAATTTTTGTAGAATCATTTCTCTTCTCTGAATGAAGAGGAATTAGGTTTCAAAAACATGGAGGAGTTTCACTCATGAAGTTCCTTTCATGGAATGTTTAAGGTCTGACAGACCTCTCCAAAAAGTATTTTGTGAGGGATACCTTGTGTAAGTACTCTGGTATTGAAGTGTTTTGTCTCCAAGAAGTTAAAATTTCTAGTTTTTTGCTTGTTGCGGCTTGTCACTCTATTTGGCTAGCCAGTAAAATATTATGTACTACTCATGATGCTGGGCGTGGCAGAGTTGTCACCCTTTTGGCCCCACGGTGGCACTCTTCTATGGTCAACCACAGGTTTGATCCCACTCATCGGCTTGTCTGGATCCTTCTCAACATTGATAATCATTCCTTTGGGATTATTAATGTCTATTCTTCTAATGATGTTGTGGAACGCTCTTTGCTCTGGTGTTGGATTGTTGATTCTTTTCCAGTTGCGACCTGGTTACTATGTGGGGACTTCAATATGGTAGAGATGGAGTCTGACAAAGATGGCACTTTTCCATTCAGATGGACAGCTGGGGAAAGGGAGGCGTGGTTTTACAAGCATAATAAATTGGGGCTTTTTTATCCCAATATTGGTCACCACTGTTCTCATTCTCTCTGGCACACTTGGTGTAATTACAGAGCCAGTTCTAATAGAATATTTAAGCGTCTTGATCGTGCCATGATCTTAGCACAATTTTTTTCTCTTTTGACAACTCCTCTCTCTCGATTAAGCCATTAGTGGATGTGACCTTGTCAGACCACTTCCCCATTTCTTTTTGCATTGAATGGGAGACTTGACAACCTCATACGCATAAAACTCATTTTTTTTAAACACATCTTTACTCTGCCACAAGCCTACCCTGGCCTACATTCGCAGAGTCTAGAATTTGGAGTGCAAACCAGCTCATCATACAAGCTGGATTAATTGGTGGAATGAGGCTATCATCCGCATGGCTAGATTTTTGCACATTTATGGGCACCAACTGACTATTTTTTGTCGACAATCTTATAAGGCTACCATCGCTGACCTCCGTGTTGCTACTAAGGCATTGGCAGCCAACCCTTTTTCTCCATCATTGCAAGTCAGGGTGGCAGAAATAAGGCACAAGAAACAAATTACTAATAGCTATGCTATTAGAGGTGCGCAAATCAAAGCCCGGTTACATTGGCTAAAAGTTGGTGATCGTGCCTCCAAAGATTTTTTTTGGCTCTGTGTGCCAGGCACTCATCCCTGGGCATTAAAAAAATCAAAGATGGCACTCAGGTGCTTTCTGAGCTACCTGATATTCTCCAAGCCTTTGTGCGTCATTATGAGCAAGTCTTCATTGTGCAGGAACTCACGCCTGTGGGACAAGCCCTTCAGGATTGTCTTGCTGTTGTGCCAAATAAGCTTTCTTCAGCTTAGAAATTTTTTTGTGATCAACTGTTATTAGTTGATGATCTCAAAGAGGTTGTTTATTCCATGGCTGGTGACAAAGCCCCGTGAATTGATGGGCTCCCTTGTGAATTCTACAAAGCTATGTGGGACTATATTGGGCATGATTTGCATCAAGTTTACTTAGAAGCTTTTCATTCTAACTCTCTAGGTAACTTAATTAATAAAGGTAACATAAAATTCATACCTAACCAGGGTGACCCAGAAGACATTTGCAACTAGAGACCTATCACACTTCTTAATGTCTCCTACAAGATTATCGCCAAGGCTTTGGCTCTTAAAATCTGCCATCTTCTACCTCAGATTGTGTGCCCGGAACAAACTGAGTTTATCAAATCTAGATTTATTTTGGACAATATTATTGTTGTTTGGGAAGGCATGGAATGGGCCAGACGTTCAAACTAGAAATTCATGTTCATTAAAATTGACTTTTCCAAGGCCTATGACCGCATTGAATGGCTGTTTATTCTTGCCATGCTGCAAGCTTTGGGTTTTGGGCCCAATTTCATTCAATCTATTCAAATGCTCTTTACAGATGCCTCAGCCTGTATCACCATTAATGGCTGTCAATCCTCTGCCTTTGGACTCTTTCGTTCCATTCAGAAAGGGTGCCTATTGGCCCCCTCTTTGTATGTTCTTGCAGCTGAGGGCTTTGGCTACCTCTTGGCCAACGCAGTTTCCCAACAGCGGGTAAAGGCATTTCTCTGCCCAACTCTCAGGCTCAACTTGTTAATGGCTATTTTGCTGACGACTCATTCCTCGCCCTTCTGGAGGAAGAAGACTCCATTGCGACGACTCTTGAGTGTCTTAATACCTTTTGTCTTACTTTCAGCTTTGCCATCCAGTGGCATAAACCTTTGTGTTAGCGGCAGTCTATCTTGCCTTCTCTGCCTTGGTTGCAACAATATGGATGGAAGTGGATTGGGCCTGGAGAAATTTTTTGGTTTCTAGGCATTCCCTTTGCCTTTCAGGCATCCCCGGTTGAGCTTTGGCAAGTTGTGCTCTCTAGGGTTGAGCAAAAGCTTGCTTATTGGGTTACCAAGCCCCTCTCTTTGGCAGGGAAATTCCAGGTGTGCTCCAAAATTCTGGTAGCCAACCATGTTTATTATTCTTCATATTGGGCCCCTTCCAAAGCTGCCTATGGCAAGCTTGAGAAACTGCTTAGAGACTTTCTCTAGGCCTCCTCTAAGTCTCACAGAGGGTTTCAACATGTGGCTTGGGAATTTTGCTACCTTCCTAGAGACTCGGGAGGTCTCGGGTTGTCTACTCAACGGAAAGGGACTGCTCTATGTGTTAAATGGATTATTCATGCCCTTACTGGGGATGAGGCCTGGAAAATTCTTCTCAGGCATAGTATTCAATCTGGCTTCCCTACCCATAGACCTGCCTGGAAGGGGATTGGCTTTCAAACCCTTCTGGTCATGGAAAAACCAGTCTAGATTGTTGGGACATTTGTGGCCAAAATTATCTGGCAAGCCTGGGAGGCTGTCAAACCCTGGCTTCGTTGGGCTGGCTCTGGTTTTCAAGATGGGCTTTCTCTTAACCAGCACAATATTTGGTGGTCGCCTCTTTTTGCTCGCAATGGTCAGTCGTTGGCTAAGTCATATGGACTTAAGGCGCTTAGGTTTCACAAAAAGGGTATCCAGACCCTCCAACAAATATTTCATAGACCCACCATGTGTATTACGTCATGGGAGGTTTTTCATGCCCAGTTCAAGCTTCATAACTAGGATCGTGCTAATTATGAGGGTCTGGTGAATGTTATTCCTGATATGCTTCATAAAGTTGGAATTTGTGGGATCAAACCTTGGTGGAAAGACTTGAAGTGGTATCCAGACACCCCTTTCTGAAATTACAAGTCTCGGCTTGGTTATAGGTGGCTCTCACCACATTTTCCTATGATTCAGAATTTGAACCAGAGGTGGCTTCTTCAATCTCCCGCTCATGTCTGGCGTAAAAGATTTATTGCCACTTGGTCTACAAGTGTTGAGCCAAAACTTGCCCACTTTGCTTGGTGTATTCTTTTCCAAGGCTTGCCTGTGGGTTCTCGGCTTGTTCACCTGGGGGTCTAGAACCCTCGTTGCCCTTTTTGTGGGAAAGTTGATAATTTTAAGCATCTTTTCTCATTTTGTCCCATAGCCCAGCAACTTTGGGCTTGGATTCATGACTTTTTTTGGCCCTTTAGGCCAGAGCCTTTCTCCTGGCATATGGTGTTGCTAGGAGATTCTCCCATATTTCTTGCAAAATTCACCCAGCTTTGGCACACTTTTAGGGTGGAAATTCTCTTCAATATTTGGAAAGACAAAAATGCTTGCATTTTCTCACATACTCAAATGGATATTCATGTATCTTTATATGCTAAAGCTATGATTTGTTCTAATGTGCTTTTATAGGTTCAGGTGCAAGCTAACAAAGTTGCACTTGAGGTTGCTCACCTTTAGGTTCTCCTGGATCACTAGGGTAATGCCCCTTGTACTGTTTCCCGGGTCCCTATTTTTCCCACTTCTTCCCGTGGTCAGTCACCCTCTAGGGGCCGATGGTGGAGTGGCTTTGTGCATCCCCATTCCCAGCCTCTGCCTCAGCGGGATTCTTGCACTCCTCAGTGAAACTGCTCTCCTCCGTCGTGAGCTAGCCAGGGGTGGCCTTTTGGCAGTACTTCGGTGAGCAGCGGTGGTAGTTCTGGGTGGTCCTCTGATGACCCTCCTGCTTCTGGCTCTAGTTGGCCAACCATTGGTAAAAAATTTGTGTCTAGCGCTTGCAGTCTCGCCCTGACGTGAGGAAGAAGATAAAGAGAAAAAAGATGTTGATGACAGCTGGGGTTCTTTGCCTGACATCACTCCAGACCTCGCTGATGTATGGGGGAAAATTTTGGATGAAAAAGACCCTCCTGGCTCTATTGGCACTGCTCTAGCCACTTAATAGCCTTTTTATTTACTTTGTAATTTTGGACTTCTGGGCTTCGCCCATGTGATCTGTTGGTTTTTTTGGGCGTTGCCCATTTGACTCTCAGGGTGTACCTTTTTACCACCCACCCTTTTTTTGTGAATATGTATCTTTATATTTGAATTAATATAGATAGCTGCCTATTCATCAAAACCTAATGATGGCTCTCTTTTGGGTTTGAGGTCCTTGCCAAAACCTGATTGTAAAGGGTTCATGGTCCCTTTAAAACCTGTTATGGGGTCAAGGTCCCTGAAAAACCTGGTTAAGGGTTTAAGGTCCCTTCAAAAACCTTTGGGCTCAAGGTCCCAGTTTTAGTTGATTTGCGAGTTCAAGGTCCCTGATAAACCTTTGTGCAACCGGTGCTTTTTAGTCTTATTCTTAGTGCTGACGTTGATGGGCTAGTGATGGTATTTGGATTATCTCTAGTATAGCTTGTTACTCTTGGATATTGTTTCTAGTCCCTTCAAAACTCATCTGTAATGGGTTTCAGGTCCCATCAAAACCTGCTTTTCCTCATCAAAAACATTCTTCCATAAATTAAATAAATATTTCTAATTCCTCGAAAATCCCCTTCATTACTAGTTAAATAAATAAATTAGGTTTAGTCAACTAATAAGCAGTTTGCACATTCCTCCACCACTTTAGTTAAAATAAACAAAGCCAATCTTGTACAAGGATTCAAATGCAAAAGGCTCCAAAAAGACCCTTTTTCAATCCTTTCCCTCCATGAAAATTGAGAAAATATCCACCCTCCATCTCTTCTCAATCTTTTTCCTAGTCATGTGCACCAATGAAAAGATGTCACTTATAAGCTTTCGATTCTCCCTTGCAAATGGAACAACCCCATCCCTCCATTACACAATATTAAAACATATCCATCAATCATCCTCATTCAAAATCTATAAATTAATCATTCAACAAGTCATTTTCAAGAATAGGAATTGGATGCAAGGTAAGGTCATGTTAATGGAATGAGCAACCAAATTAACTATTAACCACAATCAATCATCTTGAGCATATCACGTGGTCAATAAGGTTTATTTTGGTGAGAATATTCTTCCCTTTCTATCATCTATTTACTCACCTCAACTCAATTAAAGGTGTAACTAGGTATAGAATAGGAAATTTTTTATACTTTGTGTTATATATTTTGGTGTGTACACATTTTGACATGACCTATGTGGTCTTGTCCCAATATAATTTTGATCTTTTAAGATTATGTTTTGAGTGATTTTTGTAGAATTTCACATGGATATTTTGTTTTCCCTAGTTTGGTGTAAGCACTCTATGTAAGACCACACTCCCTCTTTATTTTGGTGTATTCTCAATCTACCTCAATGCATATTCTACCAAAATGAAAACCATAAACCTTACCATATGGTGCATGCACTTTTTGTAGTGGCATACCTAAATTGCTTCATGGCACATGCACACTTGGTGTGATGTATGTGAGCTTAGAGCTTGTCTAAATAGTTTAAATGCGGGTGCTCTTCATTGTAGTGCACTTGCACACTAAGTAGCATACACATACTCATTCATGGTGTATGCGCCTTTCAAGGTTCTACACTATGTTTTTTTATAATTTATACATTTTGTTTAGCATTTATGCATTCAATTTAACATTTGTGCCCTATGTTTTAGAATATATTTTCTCTCTAAAATTCATATCTTTAATTGTTTAGCATAATTACTCTATATAATAGTTCATACACACTCTCTATGGCATATGTACCATATATAATAGCACATCTGCTCCCAATCAACTATTTTCTTGTGTTTTGGTCTTATTCTCACTAATCTTAACCATTGCAAGGGTGTGCTTGAGAATTTTGTGTCATTTATAACCCCTTATTTTAAGTTTATTTGTTTGAACACTAATCATAATAGGAAACTACTAACATATGGGTTATATGTTTTATTGACCAAGAAATGACTATAAACATCTTTTGTGTGCTTTCATTTACTTTATTTAAAGTGAAATAACTTGCTTGTTAGACTTGTGTGTACAAGGGTGTGTATGATATTCCCTCATACAACAAGGTGATCTTGGGAATCAAAAGCATCCCTTATGTGTATTTGTCTCCACACTTGAATTTCTAATTTCAAAGGTCAAAGAATTTTTTTGTCATGTTTATATGTTTTAAGGGTGTGTATGCTTTTCCCTTGCACAACAAGGTGACCTTGAGAATAAAAATCATCCCTTTAATCACTTTTGTTTTTCCTAAAAGGCTAATCTCATGTATGCTCTTGCCTTACATCGTAAGGAAATCTTAGAACTAAAAATGGTTAGTCTTTTTGTTTTAGTTTCATTTAGTAGGCCTAGCTTGGATTTCATCTCCAAGTGGTGACCTAAACACATGTGTTTCGACGGGGTATGAAAATTAAGGAGATAATCAAAAGACTATCCCTTCAAGGCACATTTTTTACTCAAGCTAAGCCTGCAATAAATTTTATAGCTTAAAAAGTAAAGGAAGAGAGTGGGTTACCCTCTCATACCAAGACATTAGGCATGAACCTTATTTTATGGATTTGGGCCTCACGTACCTTCAAGAATATCAAAGACATCCCATAGTAATCCTTGGTAAACCTATCTTGAAACTCTTAATCATATGTAACTTATGATGCACTCGTAATTGATTAGCCCCAAGAAGTTACTCACATTGTCCCTTTGGAATTGAGATGGTAGACCACTAACAAACAAAAATAAAGTGTATGGTTAACACTCTAAGATCATGAGTCAATATAATTCATGACTAAATCTAGGTATATTTGTGATCTCATAAGTTGAATACTCCCACTTGAATAAATAGGTTTTTCTTGTGCTTGAATTATTTGCACCTTACAAAAAACATATTAAAATATCCAAAAATAAAGAATAAATAGAAATCAACAAAAACCAAAAAAAAAAAACTCCAAAGTTTGAAAAATCCATAACAAATCCAAAATCCTCACTTCACATGAGAATCAAAGATCCCCTACCTAAAAGTCAAAATTAAATCTCAAATTCTAAAATATTGAAATTGGAATCACATCCTAATCCAAAAATCAAAATATCATCCCAAAACCAACCATCCTAAGTCAAATTATACAAGGTCTATAGACCTTATCCTCCTATAAACATAATCCAATCAAAAATTTATCCACAATAAAATTACCCTAAGGTCCTAAACCTTAATCAAATCATCCTATGGTCCTATACCTTAATCAAATAAGCAATCTAAACATCCTAAACCTCAATCCCAATCAAAAATTAAATACATCATCCACCCTCAATTCCCTAGACCGTACTCAAATAAAAAATAAAAACATAACCTAGTTACTCAAGGTCCTTGGATTTTAATCAAATCCACCATCAAGTTGTGTAAGGTCCCCAACCTTATCCAAATCCACTATCAATCTCAATCAAATTCAATTCACATCTGACCTCAAAACCCTAAAATTAAAACAAATCCACTCTATCCAAGTCCTAGTCATCGCCTTATGCTCCTATTACCTAATCACAAACACAATTTAAAATAGAGTTAAATGGAAACAATTATTTTAGATTGGTCTTTGTGCATGTTGGGGTAACCTCTCACCAAGCCTTCCTTGATAACATTCACAACACTACGTCTTCATGACCAAAGTGAATGCTCTCCATAGTATAGAGACTTCCTTGCATCTAACCAAAATCAAGCTTTAGTGGATAATTTATCAATAAAAATAAAAATTGATTACTCCAACATCTCATCAAAATAGGGGCTAAAATCTCCTTTTGTTACAATTTGGATAACCTAAACAATATCATCAATTCTAAGCCATACACTTGTGACTTCAATAACCCATGGGGTCAAACATCCACTTAGCCAAACCATAATCTAACAAATTTTCATTTACATATAGCTCATAGTAAGGGTTCTCAACCACCCCTACCATGCACAACCACACATCATCTAATAATCCACCTCGTCAAGACAAAACATCATCCTCCTCCCTCAAATTCTTGTGGAATAGCTAATTTTCTAGCCAACAAAATCCACCACAAAACTAAACCATAACATAGAACAATGAACCACTTCATCATCAATCACATAATCCCAAAATCAATTCATACCTCTACTATACATACCAAATCACCATGCTTACTAATCCAAGATCGTACTCTTCTCTCATCTTGTCCCACCATCACCTCTCGATTCCACCTTCAATAAAGAATGGCAAGAGATGAAAAACGTCATCGAAGGGTTACAACTAAAGATATAAAACCAACATAAACAATATACATTCAAATAAATTCATCCCTATACCTTTCATTGGATTGTCTCATAAATCATCTTTCCTCCCCATTTCAAGATCCCAAAATTTAACAAATATGAAGGAAAGGGTGATCCCTGTAGCCATGCCAAAGAATTTCTCATGATATGTCAAGAGGTTGCCTACAATAATATTTTATTTCTAGGAATTTTCCCTTAGAGTATGGGAGTTGAATCCTTTGAGTGGTTTGTACACTTTTCTCAAGGCTCCATTACAACTTTCACCAATATAATAGATAAATTTGTCAGACATTTCTCCTACAACATCAAGCACAAGCTTATTATGTTAGATATTTGCAAAGTAAAGTAACATTATGGAGAAAGCTTCTCCTCCTTCCTATAATGATGGAGAATTCTTGTAAGTTATTTTCTCTATCCTCGAGAAGCAACTTGTCCATATATTCATCACAAACTTAAATCAAGAAATAGCTTATCATCTCTAGGTAAATTATGTCACTACATTTGATGAAATCATTGAAATGAGGATGAACTAAAAATACCTCATCAACAAATGTTTGGTCAAAATATTCTCCAAGGACTTAACCCAAATAGTCAAACCTAAGTTTTTGGGCTAAAAGCAAAAATATGATTGGTGATGGGGTCATTGACTCAAAGCATATACAAAATTTTCAAAGATCCACAAGAATCCAAACACATGTAAAATTTCTTTAAATAACCTACCAACATCTCCATCCCATCAATCCAGCCCAAAAAACAAACTCAAAAATGTTGATACACCTCCTTGGGGGAATCCTTCGTAATCATATTCCAAAAACTTGTCCAAGCAAGCATGGTGATATTTCCACTCACCAAACCATTCAATGACATAAATCCCAAGATCACATAGTTCAAAGATAATGAATATTATGATCATCATATATTCAAATACCACAACATAAATAAGTATATTAAACTCAAAAAATACATCCAATACCTCATTGATTGCAATGATATCAAAATAGGAGATACATCCACTCTACCTAACACACAAATGAGACTGTTTCAAAAATTATTTCAAAAGCACGAGAAAACACACCTTTTGACATCTAAATCAAGCCAAAACTAAGACTATCATGCCCACAATATCCA
Source organism: Sequoia sempervirens (assembly GCA_007258455.2). NCBI lineage: Eukaryota > Viridiplantae > Streptophyta > Pinopsida > Cupressales > Cupressaceae > Sequoia > Sequoia sempervirens. Next base: position 291,268 of record VDFB02261845.1, on the reverse strand, counting down.
TTCCACCAAAATTCCCCATTGTTATGACTCTATTAGAGGATATATCAACCAAGTTGACATGTAAGTCACAACCATCAAAATAAAATTTGATTGTGTCATCACCACGAGGCATGGTTGAGTCATTTTTCAAGGGTCATCCTTATCTACCTCAACCACCCAATATAATCTCATTCAACATCTTGAGAAAAATACAACACAATATTCACCCTAAGCTTCTCAAAACATCTAATGTTTATAAAGATACATTGGAACACATATTATAAGAATCAAGAGTTCCCAATGACATTAAACCTCATCATCTCCAAGCCTTTGTAGGGTAGCTATCCTCCACCCATCGAATTACACTCATCAAAAATGGCATGCCACCTCTTATCCCATCCCTAATCATTCTTGATGGGCTAAAAGTTTGTCTAGTTTTTCCATTAATTATAGCCTATATTTTAACCCTTTCTCCTTAGCCATAATAATTTTATATAATTAAAAGTGATTAATATGGATTAGAGGACATAATATACCTTAGGAATTAATCGGTTATTTAGTACTGATTTCAATGGTTATGTGTGAAAATAGGGTTCCTATGGTCGTAGGAAGGAGTAATGGAAAAGATTGTCATAATCCTTTTTATTGCCAACTATAAATCAACATCGTTGATATCTCTTGCATAATAATAGTAAATCAGTCTATAGCCTTTAGAAAGAATGGGTAGTTAATGTCTTTTGCATAATGATAGTAAATCAGTTTTTAGCTTTTAGAAAGAATGGTCGTAGGCCACTTCATTCTTTCTTCAACCAATTTGGATCTTGTTGAACTCCAAAAACTGTATGTAATATTTAGATAATTCGGTTTCATGTAAGAGACTATATAAGTCTCCCTTTTGTATCAAACATCTCCAACTTTTTGAATGAAGCAATATAACTTGTTGATTACTCTCTTTAATTGGTCGACTAGGAGGTGGGCCCCACTCTTCAGCCATCGGTTGAATTTGATTTTAGGTTATTTTGTGAGTATGATTTATGTATAATTCAATGATTGTTATTTATTTGTGAGTGTGGTTTATGTGTCAATTGGTTTACTATATAAAACTTGGAACCATATTTGGGATTAAAATTTGTGTTTTTTGAGACTTTCACAGTTCCTATCGCCAGATTCAATAGGTCTTGTCGCTAGAATTCTATCAACACAAACTGCTGCAAATTCAAGAGTTCTTTAGTCCCAAATAGAATTAGTAGTGTTTAATCATAATTGAGTTGAATATAACATATCTTAAATATGTTCAAAGGATTTATTTAAGTTATTTGGTGGATTCAAAGGTTTGTTTTAGGAAAACAATCTAAGAGTGTTTTTAAGTTTATTATTTTAAAGCATTTAGATTTGATTGTTTATTCTCATAGAATACATTTCATCTCCACTTAACTTACTAATTTCACCCCTTTGGTACATAGCAACAACACCTTTCATGAGCTTATAATCCCCTGATTGACATTTAGGAACAAATTGAGGAAGTCAACACAAAACTCCCAAGGATTTGATTCAATTATATTAAACCAATTTGATAGAATTTCAAGGATAGTTTATCCCCAATATTGATCCACATTTTTGTCCAAAATTTTTGGCACTGTTGCCAAGGAAAGGTGTTAAAGGCCTAAGAACCTAGTGAGTTGAATTAGGACTAGTGCGCCAAGGTGAAAGTTCGCACGATTGTTGACCTCACCTAGGTAATTAACCTTGGTTTGCTCTGTTATAGATCATATAGATGCATGAATCACGTTAGAGATAGTAAAGGAAGATTTGTTAAGAACGATATAAGAATTAGTTCACAACAAGAAAAATCAAAAAATGAATTAAAACCATTAATTGTGATCATACCATCCAAGAAGGAACTAGCTAAACATGATATTGAAAAATGTGTCATTGAGTCCACCTTTGAGTCTCCTTCTAGTATCCAACACAAGTTGCTTGAGATTCATTTGAAAGGGTTGCTAAATTATTTCACGATTATTACAAGCTTTGAAGTGGTAAGACCCCAAGAGACCTTAAGCCATTCACATATTTCTACACCCCTTGGGCATTTGGAACCATGGACAACAATAAAAATAATAATAACGATGAAAGAGCTTTGGACATCAACAATCCTATTACATTCAAGTTTCCCATTGCCCATCCAGAAGAGGATGCCCCCATGAAGAACATACCTCACTCTACCTTGCCTATCTTTCGAGGTCTTTCTATGGAAGACACCGATATGTTTCTTTTTGAATTTGATGTTTTATTTCATAGTTATGATTATCACAATGATGTACATAAACTTAAACTTTTTCCAACTACTCTAAAGGATGTAGTATTATGATGGTTTATGGGACTAGGATGTGAAACTATCCATAGTTGGGACAACATGAAAACAAATTTCTTGGAGAAATACCAAGAATATTGTAATACTAAGGAAATTAGAGACAAGATATTCCACATCATGGAACGTGAAGAAGATACTGTTGATGGGTGTTTTAGCACTTTCTCAACACAGGCAACACACAAGTATGCTACCTCTCTTCAAAGGTAATTTATGTAACTATGTTTTAGAAATCACACCAATGTCTCTCGGGTGTCAGGTCATGACTAAGTTTGGAATACTTCAATTGGTTGATGTGATTTGCTGGTAATCACAAAGGGAATTTATGGTCACTAAGTCTGGAGAGAATTGGGTCTTTCAAAGGGACTTTTGTAAATTCTAGAAATGGAGAACAACTGCTGCAAGTTCAGGACAGCAATCTAAAACTCCATCTTTGCCATCAGATTTGGCTTTGGGATGATGTTGCAACTTTTTCTTTACTTCAGTTTCAAAGAAAGGTCAAAAGGGAAAAGGGATACGAAGTTTCCTAGACCTATAACTAATGTTGAACAGTAACAATAGAGGATTCTACAGTGGACCGCCTTCCTAAAACTAAGTTCCACTTAACCAATATTAGTCTACAGTCTCATGAAACAAGTGCAATCTTCTGAGGCCTGCAAATTTTCAACCATCCATTCACCATTAAAGCATGAACAATAGATGAAATTAAGTGCATCAATATAAACAATGCTCAAACTAACTTTACACTGCAGTTTATCATCAATAAAAAGCAAAAAGTATGAGCAAGGAAGATATCAACACTATAACATTATTCACCATTAAAGTCTAGCATAAACTAGCAACTAAAAGCAACTTAAAGCTAGAACAACAAAGTTAGAATCTAAGATTGGGAGAATGAATCATGCACACATGAGAAGAAAGAACAAGAATCCATCAGACAGTGTTATTCTCATTAATTTTTTTGTAGCATGCCTTTACGCAATAAATCATCTCTCTTTGAAAATGAGAGGATGCCCCTATTTATAGTTTTCCAAAAGCAAAATGAATGCAAAAGATTCATTTACATTGTGTGGCTTAGATTCATTTTGCATTAGGGTTTCACCTATCCCCAAACATATAGCAATATAAAATACATTCTTGTCTTTTTCCCTTTTTATCCTTTAGTGGCCTTGACATTGTAGCAGTTTTGTCCTTTAGCTACGTCTAGCTTTTGTAACTATATTGTCAAATATTCATTATCTATGACTGGATTTCCTACATTCTTCTAGAGAGTAGCATACTCCACAAACTTTCCGATCATAGCTTGGAGCTTGTTCCATTCCATGAGATCAGATTGGAGCATTTGGAAGGATATCTTCATGAGTCTCTCAATGACCTGCTCCCAGTTCTTGGTGCATTTCAGGGTTGCTTTGATGAATTGCTCATATTGAGTGAAATCCCTTGTAACAAAGTCCATGAAGTCTGGTGACAGTGCATCTATAGCCCCTTGCTCCATCTTCTTATTGAAGAACAACTTGATTTTCTCTAGATCAAGCTCCAGAGCAAGCATCTCATAGTCCATCATCATTTTCAAGTAATCCTCGCTGTCAATTCGGTGTTCCGCAACCCACTTAAGATTGAGCTCCAGCTCATGCAAGGCCTTCTCTAGGATCTCCTTTCTGTAATCCAGGCCCATTTGTCGTGTTTCCACTAACCAATGAGCATCCTTTAGGAGTGCCAACTCCTTTTCCCATATTGTGTTAGAGAGTTTGAGGATGCTCTCGAGCTTAGGATACGTGATCCTATATAGCTTAGAGAATCTATTACATTTTTTTATCATTTCCTCTATTTGCTTTTGCAAACTCTGAAACTTGTTGAATGTTCAGCTAGCATGTCGGATACCCATGTCACCATTATATACTACTCGGCTGAACCAATATGCAATGGACTTGGTCCAGTTTTTCATCTTCTCCATTCTATTCAGCCCCTCTTGGGAGAGGAGAGCGGGTGTAGATGATGTCGTGGGATCCTCTTCTTCCATGGACATCCATTTTTTAATATAAGTGGTAAGATTTGCTACCTGTGCTTTTAGTTCTTCTTTTGTGGATTGTTCCTTATTCATTTGTTGCACGATGGTGGCTAGTAACCCTTGAAATTCATCTATCTTTTGTTCTTGGGTTGTTGGGCCTAGGTTAACTGTTGATATTTGGTATTCTTGCCCTTGCACGGTTCTTGTACGTCCACTAGCTACTAGAGTGGCAACCTGCAACGTTTGAGACCCAAAATCATCCACCATGATGTGAGAGCAGATCTTGGGATTCTTCTCTTTTCTATTTTTCGTTTGTGCCCTGGCTATTATTGCATCGAGCATCACTTTAGGTTTCGTGACCACAGGATCCTTCTTTTCAATTGTCGCTCCAATTAGTCAGGAACCTCGATTTGTCCTTTGGGTGATTCATGATCACCTTCCTCTTCTTGTTCATCCTGAGGTTGCTCCTCTTCATCACCTGGAGCTTCTTGATCATTCTTTTCTTCTTCATTCGAGCCTTCAATCTGTATATCCTTCCCTTTGTCTAACTCAGTAGAAGCTATGTTCTCTTCAGTAATGCCTTATTCCTGGGGTGCTTTATGTTCTTCATATTCTATCTCGACATGGTGCTCAAGCTCAAGGCTCCTTTCTGGAACATATTCTCCTTCTTTATCTTTCACCTTTTCTTCCTCCTTTTAGAGAGGTACTTCTTCTTCTTGCATCAGGCCCTTGTCTTGGCCAATTAGTAGAGGCTCTTCAAGTTTCTCCACATTCGTGCCAATATCTATTTTTCCCTCAAAGCGGCATACTTCAGGGTCAGCCTTCCCACTTCCATCTTTGTGGTGTTGGGGCATTTCTTCATCCAACTCCTGATCGGATGTTTCTATAACATAACACTCGTTAAGAGCCTCAATGTCCTCCTCTAAAGTCTATGACCTCTCTTCATTGGAAGCCACCTTATCCAGATTTATATTCAATCCTCCTTCCAGGTGCTCAAAGTAATCGTCATGATCAAAATCTTCGAGCTCTTCAACTACATCTTTTGAAGACTCTCCATGTTGCTCTGAGTGACATCTTTCCATCTCTTATGAGATCTACATCGTGGCTTCCATTTTTGTTAGCTCTGTAGGTGTTGGGGGAAGAGGTAGGGTAGAAGCAATTTGGGCCATTAAGGCTTGGATCTTGGGGTCAAGGATTACCCTAGAGAGTTCATCGGGTATGTTCTACATATATGTCATGAAAGCATGCGGCAAAGTGAGAGGTGGCATGGTAACCATGGATATTGTGGGCAACAAAGCAGAGAAAGTGGCCAGTGGAGGAGGGAGTGAAGAAAATGATAGTGGGGATGTCATAGAAGAGGAGTCAAGTATCATCACTAGATTAGTCGACAAGGTGGAGTCAAGGTGGACTGAGATTTCCATGGCACGTGGAGACGAGACGAGAAAAGCTTGGGTAGCGGAAGGCGAAGGAGTGGTGACGGCGACAGCGGAAACAAGAGTGGAAGTGGTAGGTAGTGAGCATGACTGCTTAGTTTCTTCTTCTTCCTCATGTTGAGGATCCTCCTCTATGGTGGGCATCTCAAGCATGAATGCCCTTGTCCTCTTTTCTCTTTTAGATGACTGCCCTTCAGTGGGATTTTTGGAATACACTTTTTTTTTTGGCTTTCGGTCGGGTGCATCCTTTCTCTTTTTAGCTCTTGTGGCCGATGAGGACTTGGGAGATTCTTCTGATGAGCCAATGATTGTGCCACTGTCAGTTTCACTTTCAAACTCATCCTCGAGCTTTCCATATGTCAGCTTTGCACCCTACTCTTTGAGTTGAGTTATTTGTGTATCCACCCACTGCCTTATTCTATTTTCAATGGGTTGAGTCAATATATCAAGGTTGGTAATCTCTCATTCATTCCAATCTATCACAGGCAAGGGAAAGTTGGTCACGACATTGTACCTATCATCAATAATATTATCATCTTCGTCCACTATCTAATCAGGTACAGGGAATAGATTAACTAACTTCACAAATTGGGCTATCATTCTCATCTAGTGCCTCATTCGTACTTCTTTATCATCTCCATAGTTGGCCCAAAATTCATCAACATGAGGGTAGTGGGAATATTATCTTCCAACCCATTTATTCAGCTTACCATAAGGGTCCATCCTTCCTCGGTCCATGTGGAGGTCCAAGTTATACTCCACCAGCTCTTTCTTTGAATACTCTGCACATTGGGTAGCGGGGAAAGAGTACATTCCTTTCCTGAAAGTTAGGGGATATGGAATCCTAGCTCGGTGTTTATCGCTCAACAATGTGTGGGTTGTTTGGAACTTCTGAGAAACTTCTGGCAAGATGATGCGATCATTTGGGTAGTGTGGCAATCGGTAGTGTTTCCATGATAACCCTTTTGCTCTGATATATGTGAGCTTTGGAAACTGTATGAAAAAATACCCAAAATGCTTGATGAAGGCCTTCGTGCTGTGTGATACTCTTCTCTCAAAATCTCCTCCCAAGAGTTTGATTATGTGTGTGATGAAGGCATCATTCAACATCCTGTAGTCTCTTTTGAAGTTTCTATATTGGAGCTGAGGATAGCAGTTATAAAATTTAAGCTCTCCTCTCTTTGTTCCCTTAGGACCTGCAATGAATAGTCCTTTGTATGGGAACTTCTCTGCCAGTAGATATACCAAATATGATGTCATAGAGAAGTTGGAGGTCTTCTTTATGACCATAAGATGATTGTATTGTCGTTGATCATTTTGGCCCAGTGGAACTTGGTCTCCCCTCGAATGATCTCTTCGACGAAGTAGAACATCCACTCCTCAAAGAATGCAGTGGTTGGTAGGCCCATTACTATGCTCAATAGAGTAACCAAATCATGGTATTCTTCAAAGAAATCACTTTTGAACAACTCATAGGGTACTTTGTTGGCGGTACCCCTCTTTTCTTTCAACTAGTGTTGGTTGATTATTCTTTTGCACACTATGGGGTCCCATTTCCACATGATTTCAGCATTTTTTTCTCTATTTCTTCCATTTCATCAAATGTAGGGATGTGGAATGTCTTGTTAATATATTTAGTGGACACATCTTCCAATACCCTTCCATCCTTATCAATAATCTTCCTGTTGGATGATAGCATTCCTGACAGGTCATGACTAGCTCTGGGGAAATTAACGCGGGAGGAAAGCTAGCTGCCTTGGGAAGGGTACTTGCCTTGATCTTTTGTGCATTTTCAATAGTAGGGTTAACCATCACCCTCTACCTGAACTCATCAATATCGACGTGCCTCAGGTTTGTATCTAATACTAAGTCCCAAGTAGAGGAGAGCTTGGAGGTACACTCCACTCTGTGAAATTGATACTTCATTTGGTCTTTTTCTTCTTTCCCTCTTGGCATGCGAGCAGGCTTCTTTCCTTTGTCAATTTTCTCAATGAACCTCCTTAATGGACTCGTAGAAAGTTTGATAAATTCTACATGCAAAAGATGCAGTAAGTGCTTTTACATATAAATTAGGGAAAATGTCAATCAAATCTTGCAAATCGAGCACTAGATCCATTCACATATTCTTAAAAGATCATAAAATTTATCATTGTTTAGCATTCATAGTTTATTTGGATCATTTAGGCAAATGCGGGCCTAGGAATGGAGGTTTCCCCTGGGTGGAAGCCATCAGATGAAGGAAAAGAGAAAATGGCTTTAGGGCCATGGAGACCCATAAGCAGCCACCTGCAGTAGAAATTCCATATCATTCATTTGGTGATCAAATTTCTTATAAGATAATTGGGCACGTGTGGAAATAGGTTGTAGGGTACTTGGCGTCATTAGATTATGCTTTGATGCTTTGTGGTTTTGGGAAGTGTGGGAGTCATGAATTAGATTACCGTTTTAGGCTTAATCGTTAAACAACGGCGTTTGGGGGATAGCGACCCACAAGAGGAATTCCACATTGTGAAACCCACGAGTACCTCAGAAGCATTAGGTTGTGCCTTGATGTTTGATTTTTTTGGGGAAACAAGGAAGGAAATCATCGAGCCACTGCGAGGTGTTCATTGTTAGAGAACGACCATGGAGAAGTGGCAGTCTACATTGGCGAGCTCGCAATAAGCTTGTAGACTTAAGTTTTCCCTTTGGGTTTTGACAAAAGAAAATCCCTCCCGCGGGATCCGCAGTGTGGGAGGATGCATGCATTCAAAAGTAAAATAGCGGTGATGACCTAGTGGCGACCCGTAGATGGTCATCTACATAGGTTCGCCCACACAAACTTTGACTTGGTGTTTCTTTTTAGCAGAATCTCGAGAATGGGGAAGGCAATGAAGGGAGCGAAGTCTACAATGTGGGCAGACGAGGTGACTTCTCTGTTAAATAATGATGGTTAAAGGACCATGAGTTGCATGCAGCGGCCTGCAAGATCTTTTTGGACTTGGTGAATTTTTTGAGTGATGGACTTGGTCCACTTGACGACTATGGTGAACGTGGATCGTGCACTGCGGGGAGTCGTGAGGGCTTGGTCATGAGATAATGTTGATGGGATGACAATGGCCCACAAGTGGAAATCCGCATGGGAATTCACGCACAATGCCAAGGACTTTGCCACTTTCCAATATTTTTATTGTTAACAAGGGTGGCGGTAGCAATGGTGCAAGCCGCAATGGTTTCCTTGCCACACGATGAACGACGATGAAGGAATAGGATTTTGCATGATCGTGAGGGCACATTTTGAACCGATGTTGGGGATTTTTTTAAGTGTTGGGAAAAAATGGTTCATGCGGAGTTGAGGATTGCAAAGTTCATTGGGAAAATTAGGGTTTGATTTCCAAATTTTTAACATTTATCCAAAACCCTAACTACAAAAAAATATTTGTTGAAGTTTTTTAACATTGGATTACTCAAAAATGGCATGAAAATTCAATGAAAACTTGGCTTGAATTCACAACAGGATCCTGTGTGGGCTGGCGCTTCTTGCTCTCCATCAAAATTTGAAAACTAGCGGGGTGAAAATGACAAGTTTGACCTTCCTATTTATAGATAACATGACATTAATGGTGTGCATTAAATGCCTGGTACAATGGTTCATCGAGTTGGTGGGTTTGCAGAAACCCGAGTCCTGTTGGACATTTAGCAAAGGCTCAGACAACAAAGGAAATTGTGGGCCGCACAATGTGGGCGGACGTCAAGAGTTAGCCACTAGCTAGCGGCGGGATGATAACAACAGTCTGCAAAGGGAGACCCACAAATGTGAGTTCGTAGGGCTCTAAGGATGCTAGGGTAAAAGGCCAAGGGAAACCCACAGGTATAGAACCACAGAGGCAAACAACTTAGTAAAATTTGGGGTGGTGAATTTGGTCAATTGGAAATTGGTGACTTTACAACATGTGACCATCTTAAGCTTAGAAACAGGGGCACACAAAATGAGGCAAAGGAAAAAATGACCCGACGAGGGAGAAAAGAAAAGAGGGGGTCCTCGGTCTGAATGGGGCATGTGTGCTATAGGAACAACAAATGGCGACTCTACTGGGAGAACGCTCTGAGCATTCTAAGGGTAAGGATTCATCTAGAACCTAGAATTTATGATTTTGTAGACCAAAAGCCAGTTTCCTTAAATGAACTAAAGACTTGAAAAGAACAGAATCCTTGGTTGAATCAAACTATAGAAATATTTCAGAAGTGTGTGTAGTGATTTCATTCCCCTCCCTTAGAGACCATACAGGATAATAATTAATCGGCTGAGGCAAGCGACATAAGTTGTCTAACCCCAAAAATAACCTAGACATTGCTCTGCTGCCAGTCAGGCATCCATAGCCCCGATGAAGTTGTCATTGTGACCCCACGAACATTGCTCTATTGCTAGCTGGGTGTCCATAGCCCCGATAGAGTTGTTTGCACACCCACATAGTTGTTTGTTTCAACATTTTCTTTCTCTTTTCTCTTTCTTTCTTTTTTTTATATTTTCTTCTGATACTCTTTTGCTTAATTGCATAAGCATTGAAGCTTATGGTTGGTTTGGAATCATAGTGCTAACTGAAGAAGACTTAGGATTTTTCACTCGCCGAAGCCTCATAATGACTATCATGCGGCTCATCAAAAGTACTTATGATGTATTTTTGTGTGTAATATGAGATAAGCGTGAAGGGACTCAAATAAGGGTTATGTCCTAAATTAAGGTTGAGTTCAAATAAGGAGACCATATTAGGGAGGTGAACATGAACTCATGATAACTGATGAAGACTTATCCAAGGAATAAAGGGGAGTGAGCAGCAAAGAAGGTCCTCTGACAAGCCAGGCATGACCACTGCACCAAGATAGTAAGACACCCTCAACAAAAACAAAAGTCGAGAAAGCAAGCGAAAGCAAAGTAGCAAACCAAAAGACCTAATCTAACTATATATAGTTCTATACAAAGGAGATGAGCTTGGAAAGCTCAAGAAAGGAAATAATGCTTGAGGTACTACCCGTTGACAGGCAATGAGACATCCTTTCTAGTTAACGTTTTGAGGCAAAAGACATTATCTCCCAAAATCTCAAAAATTTGAAAGGGGCCAAGCTAGAGCTTTTCAAATTGGTCATGCCCCCCTTTCTTTTCATGGGACTTGTCCCAAGAGAGGACCAAATATGCAATCCTAAAGGCCTTTACTTTGGCTTGGTGATCGAACCATCTCATTACTATGCCCTAGTGTTTGGCGAAATTCTCTATTGCCTGGTCGCGAACTTCCTCTAAATGTAGCAATTCAACTAGGCAAGCCTCTTGGCACTCTCCCTCCTCATAGTAGGTGTTAACAAATTGGAGCATGGGGATTTTGAGGTGGAATGGGAAAATAGGCTCTAGGCCATAGACTAGATGAAATGGGGAATTTCCTAAGGCAGCCTTGCGACAAGTGCATTCGGTCCATAAGGAAAAACACAACTGGGTGTGCCAGTCTTTTGGATTCTTGTCAAGCAGCTTTCAGATGACAGTCAATAGGTTTTTGTTGGTGGATTTAACTAGGCCATTCCCTTGGGGATAGTAATTGGAGGAGAATTTGAGGGAAATCCCGTAATCAAAGGCCCAACTGGTAAAATTAAGGGATGAAAATGCAGCACCATTGTCACAAAGGGAAAATGAGCAACCAAAGCGATTCAAAATAAAACTTTCCAGAAAAATTAGTAACTACTTCAGTTGTGCATTACCTACATGCTATTGCTTTAGTCCATCTAGTGTAGTAATCAGTAGCAATTAGAATATACCTGTGGCTTGCAGAGGATGGTGGGCTTACCATTCCGATGAAGTCGAGTCCCCACTGAGCAAAAGGCCTTACCTCTATGACTGGTTGGAGCAGGACAACAACATTTCTTTCTCTGGTGGCAGCAGTCTAACAAATGTGACAGGATTTGACATGGCTATGCGTATCTTTGAATAGTTTCGACTAGTAGTACCCATCCCGTAGGATCTGATGAGTTTTTTAGAGGTCGGATCAGTGACCAATACCGAACTTATCATGAAACTCCTTCAATACTTGAGCTACTTCTTCTTTTCCAAGGCACCTGAGATAGATTCCTTCATAATTTCTCTTGTATAATATGGATCCATGTAGCATGTAGTTGTTGCTTTTCAATATTAGAGCACATTTTTGTACTCCTTGAAGCCATGATGGGCACTTGTTCAATAGATAATAAATGATTTCATCATACCATTCACCTAGGGAAACATCCTCTAGTTGGTACTACTGCACTATGAGCTCGGGTCCTATGTGCAAGTGAGGGCCTGTGCTCAGACCAAATTCATGGGTTGAATCTCCATGTCATACTCTTGTAACAATGTGACCCATTTTTCTCTTCTTTCTCCTAACTCGTTCTGCATTAACAAGATCTTGACAACTGGATCTAGTACAATTGTGAATACCTTGTTCCTTAAGATGTAATGTCTAATTTTTTTAACTCCTCTAACCAAGGCATATGCCTGATTTTCAATGTTGTGGTATTGTAATTCTACATCCTTTAGCAGAACACTCATAAATGCGATGGGATGTTTGTTCCCTTCGTCATCCTTCTATGTTAACATGCTGGCACACGAATGATTTGAAGCAAAGTAGTAGATGTAAAATGGCTTCAGATAGTCTGGACTGAGCAACACTGGAGCATCTACAATAGCCCTCTTGATTTCTTCAAAAGCTTGCTTGGCTTCCAATGTCCACTCTACCTTGGCATCTTGCTTGAGCATGGCATTCAGTGGCTTGACTATTTCAACAAAGCCCATGATGAACTTCTTGACGAAGTTAATTTTGCTAAAAACAAACTTCATTTCTTTTTGGCTACCTGGAGGTTGGATTTTCAATATAGCCTGGATGCATTCTAGGTCAATTGAGATCCCCTTTTATGAGATTATGTGTCCTATCAATTTTCCTTCAGTCATCCCAAAGATGCATTTCTTCAGATTCAACAAAATGTCAAACTCTCTACATTTTTGAAAAACTTTGTACAAATCAGAGACGTGGTCTCCTCTTTTCTTAGAAAACACAGTGAGGTCATCCATGTATATGATGATGCATTTTCTGATGAGATCTTTAAAGGCTATGTCCATGGCATGCTGAAAAGTAGCACCCACATTGATTAGTCCAAATGACATTCTTCGGTATGCGAACGTTCCCCACTTTGTGGTGAATGTTATTTTATGCCTATCTTCATATTGCACCATGACCTGGTTATGCCCAGAGTAACCATCGAGAAATGACATCATCTAAGACCCATTCACAATCTTTAATACATCATCCATTGAGGGCACTAGATAATTATCTTTCTCAGAGGCTCTATTTAGATTCTTGAAATCCATGCATAGTCGGATTTCACCTTCTTCTTCTTTTTTTTTGACTGGGACCAAATTCACCACCCATGTGGAATGTCAGACTGGAAAGATAATTCAGGTGGACAACAGCTTCTGAACTTCTTTGAAGATAATAGGCTCCAGCAGGGCATTGATTGGGCATTGACGCTGACAGAAAGGTCTCACATCTGGCTTAAGAGGAATGATATGGGTGATAATTGACGTATCATATGTCTTCAAGTCTTCATATACCCAAGCAATCACATCATGATAAATGTGCAAGGTGTTACTGATCCCTTTTCTTTCCTTCGGTGTGCAAACTTTTCCAATAAAAATATTTTTAATTTCTTCAGCCATACCCACATTGTGAGTCACATTGATTGTCTATTTGACTCTTTCTTAGTTTGTTGATCTTGATCCCTTATCTAATCCAAGTCAAATATTCTTTCTGGCTGGACCATGCCCCGTGGTATTGTGTTGCTCTTTACATTGATCACTCCCTCTATTTTGAGTTAAGCCTCTTCTGGTTCTATTTCATCTATGATTTGGGTTACAAATATGTTAGAGCTTGTGATGAAGTTGAGGATGTGCTTATCATCATTAAAAACTTGAAAGTTGGTGACATTATCGAGCACTGAGGGGGTAGAGGTAAGCTCTATAGTGAATTTCTTTAAGCCAGTCAAGGACAGAGGCTGGAGGGTGCTTACTATTTGGGCAATGCATCTATGGTATGATTCTTACTATGTGGGATCAACTAAATATTAAATACATCCAATTCCTCAATAAGAACCCATACCCTGTGTCTATAGTTTTCTAACCTTCTATCATGATAGGAGTATAGTTTCCTAACTTATTTCACTACCAGCTTGGAATCACCAAATACTTGTAGCATTTTAACTTTCTTTCTTAATGCCATCAAAATCACATGAACTAATGCTTCATATTCTGCTACATTATTTATGAAATAAAATTGAAGTCTATGGGCAGCAAAATACATCTTACCCGTGGGACCGATGAGCTCAAAGCCAACTCCTGCTCCCTACTTGGATTTGGACCCATCAAAGCGCAACATCCAAAACTTAGAAGAATCTTTGACTTTGAGGCTAGTTGAGTGTGCTTCCTTTCTTGGTTGTGTATCTGCTTATGTATCCTTGGGGAATTGCATATAAATGGGTTGGTTGCAATCTTGTTGTCCTCCTGCAACTTCTTTTGGGGTGACCTATCCCTTAATATGTTCAACTGTTGTTTGACATAGGTAGCATTCAAATTGGAATGGGCTGCATTATGTACCCTGCACCAACTTGGCAGTACTAGCTCCTGAAAATCCATTCATGCTCCTAAATTGAGTTGATCTTAAGCACATTTTTGCATAAATTCTTGGAAGCCCTCCAACAATCCAAGATTACGATCTTCATGTAGCTATTCATCTTCTGATTCAACCAAAATTTTCATGCTACTAGGGAGGGAAGTCAAGTTGATGGGAGCATCGCACAACATGAGGACTTCTTCGACCACTTCTTCTTCTTAGAACTCCTCATCATCATGAACTTTATTCAAGACTCTCGATCAATATAAATATGATTAGGTAGTCCCTTCTAGGGCAACCACAGGTGAGAATAGTCTAGTGCAGCATAACCATTCAAGGCTCAGGTGAGATCTCTTTCGAGTATGATGTTGTAGGTGTCTGGGATGTTGGAAACTTGAATGTCTATAACTTGATGGACTCTTGGATCCACTGCAATCTGCATGGGTATTTTGTTCAATTCCCCTACTATGTTCACTTTCGTCTTATCCAGCTGAGTTACCTTCCATCGGGAGGGGGTGGGAGTTATTCCTAGGGCTTTGCATACTGCCAATGGCATGACACTAGCTAAGGCTTCTAAATCAAGCAAGCAATTATGTAGGTTTTTGCTGAATATTCTGATTGTTGTTAGGAAAGGAGGGATCTCTAATTTCCATTAGAATAGACCCACTAAAGCATCAACCTGGGCTACTTTATCCTTTTCCTTATCATTAGTCTTGTCTTTGGTTTGCACTTGATTATGCTCTTTAGTTGATTTCTTGTTTACTTGTTGATTGGGCTTCTTTCCCAAGATTTCCTTGATCACAGGCTCCTTTTGAGAGGTATCAAATGAAACCACCTTAGCAGGCGATTCTTGGGTTGACTTGGATGGAGTAGTCCCATTGAGCATTCTAAAGAAGGAATTTCTAACTGCAGGAACTTTGAGTAATTCAAAAGTTGAAAGACTCAACTTAACCTTCTTGAATTCTTTAGCTACATATTCCCCCATTTTCTCAACCTCTACTTCAAAAGATTTTCCTTGGGAAGAACTAGTGGGCTGATCTTGAGTTTGATTTGGCTTCCTATTCCTATTGAAGTACTAGGTGGGTACATGAGGATAAGTGGGATTATTGATGGCATTAGGATCAAGTGGAGTACTAAAGTTGTTGGGAGGAGTAGAAGTCATAAAAGATCTACCAACTTGTTTGTTCCTTAAGCTATACGTGGTTGCTCTTTGATGGAACATTTGGACCTCACCCTCACGTGGCTCTTCCTCATCTATGGCACCATTATCTATTGAATCAAAGAGCTGAGATAGGGAGATTTCATTACTTACCTCTTTCGCTTCTTCGTCTTTGGACGTAGCTTCCTTCTCGGGCATGTTACTTTCACTTTTTGGGAAAGGAGCTTGGTTGACCACCAACACTGAGGAATCGTATGGCTCTAAAGGAACTAAGTCTCTACAACCTGAGCCATCAACTGCATTCTGGACTTCTACTTGAATTTTTTTTGTAACAGTCTATAATTCTGGGCAATCTAACTCAGAATGCGTGTTCGTCTTGTGGATCTGACACTATCCAAATAGGGCAGCCTCAACTAAATAGAATCCAATTGTAGGCTTATCGATACCACCCGGCTAATCAAGAGGTGTGGGAACACCTCCATTGTTTGGCCTAGTGTTACAAGTTCTATTTTTCCTTTGTGATGGCCTTCTTTCAAAGTTTTATCTCGAATTTTGTCCTCTTTCATAATTCTATCCAGAAGGTGTACTAGAATCATGATTATCTCGATTGAGGTTGGCTTGGATGCTCCTTTGCGAAGCTTGAAGCTGGTTATTTTGATTTCTCAAATGTGTCATATCTATGGATAACTTCTTGACTAATTCGGTTAGCTCATCAATTTGATCCTTCTCCGCATTGTTCTACTGTGGTAATGAATTTTGAAGGAATATCGATTGTGTCACGGGTTGATTCTGCTGAGCCATTGGGAACTCTAAGCCTTGCGGGTAGGAGGGAACTTGGGGCTATTGAGTATAAGCCTACTACTATGAAGACTACAAGTAATGAGGCATTGAAGGCACTTGATTCAATGGCTACCCCAAATGTGGCACTATTGGTAGCTGAGGGACTTGATTCAACATTGGTGTCTGATTGGCCAAAGCATGGGAAAGCCCTTGGATTTGAGTTGGGTGAGCAGTTGGTCCCAATGAGGACAAAGGACCTGTGATATGTTGCCCCAGATCTGTGCTTGTTGTGATTGCTTCTGCATATGCATCCACTAGCCTAGCAGGTGGCGGGCGCATAATTTTAACCAAGGTGGATGTAAGATTATCTAAGGCAACATAATAAACCAATTGAACGGAGGAATCATCAACCACATAGGGTGGTTGCAACTTCATGAAAGCCCTGTGAAATTAGTCATTGAATGAGCTAATTGGTTCATTGACCTCTCTTTTGACAGACATGAATTGTTGATATAGTTCATTGGGGCTCATAGGAACTTTGAACTTCTACAAGAATGTGTTCTTCATTTGTTCCCAAGTGGTGATGGATCCAATTGGTAGATGAATGTACCAATAAAAGACCTCATCCCCCAATGAGTATGGGAAGAGTCTACAAGCCATGTCTTCATGTTCAATTTGCATGTCCTTCAAGGTTGTTTGGAAGATCTTGATGTGCTCTTCGACTACCCTTTGCAAATCACGTGGATGGAACTTGGTGCAAAAGCCTTCCGGGTTCTTAGGCATGTCATGGTACTCATTGAAGGATAACAGAGATGGATTGTTACGCATCCAAGCCATTGTGGGAGGCAGAGGTTACGCTTGTTGTGCTACAGTAGCTTGAGGCTATAAAGGGGCAACAGTTGGGGCAACACCTTGGCTATGGGAGGTGAAGGGTGGAAAGGTAGTTTGGAGTGGATGGGGTAGGAAGTGTTGTTGGGAGTGAAGGGGAGGAATGTGGTGGATGGATGGAAGGAGACGAAGGAGATGGAGGTCGAGTGGATGGGGCTAAAGCTTATGATTCTCCCTTTTTGGCTCTCTTAGCCTTGGTGGGAGGTTTTAGCTATTGGAATCCTCCCTTGTTTGGTGTGGATCTAAGCACTATATGAGACCTTTAAGGGGAGGAGGACCCAATTTGATCCAGCTTAGCCTAGCTACCCTCCTTCTAGTGTTGGTTCTATTGATGGGTGTTTTAGCACTTTCTCAACACAGGAAGCACACAAGTATGCTACCTCTCTTGAAAGGTAATTTCTGCAACTATGTTTTAGAAATCACCCGAAGGTCTCTCGGGTGTTAGGTCATGACTAAGCTTAGAATAGTTCAATTGGTTGATGTGATTTGCTGGTAATCACAAAGGGAATTTATGGTTACTAATTCTAGAGGGAATTGGGTCTTGCAAAGGGAGTTTTGTAAATTCTAGAAATGGAGAATAACTGTTGCAAGTTCAGGACAACAATCTAAAACTCCATCTTTGCCATCAAATTTGGCTTTGGGATGATGTTGCAACTTTTTCTTTACTTTAGTTTCAAAGAGCGATCAAAAGGGAAAAGGGATAAGAAGTTTCTTAGACCTGAAACTAATGTTGAACAGTAACAATGGAGGATGCTACAGTTGACCGCCTTCCTAAAACTAAGTTCCACTTAACCAAGATCAATCTACAGTCTCATGAAACAAGTGCAATCTTATAAGATCTGCAGATTTTCAACCATCCATTCATTATTAAAGCATGAACAATAAATGAACTTAAGTGCAACAATATAAACAAGGCTCAAACTAACTTTACATTGCAGTTTAATATCATCAATAAACAACAAAAATTATGAGCAAGATATCAACACTATATCATTCTTCACCATTAAAGTGCAGCATAAACTAGCAACTAAAAGCAAATAAAAACTAGAATATCAAAGCTAAAAGCTAAGATTGGGAGAATGAATCATGCACACATGAGAAGAAAACACAAGAATCCATCAAACAATGCTATTCTCATTAATTTTTTGCAGCATGCCTTTACACAACAACTCATCTCTCTCTTTGAAAAATGAGAGGATGCCCCTATTTATAGTTTTCCAAAAGAAAAATGAATGGACAAGATTCATTTACATTGTGTGGCTCAGATTTATTTTGCATTAGGGTTTCACCTACTCCCAAATATATAGCAATATAATATACATTCTTGTATTTTTCCCTATTTTTTCCTTTAGTGGCCTTGACACTGTAGAAGTTTGTCCTTTAGCTACTTCCAACTTTTTTAACTATATTTTCAAATATTCATCATCTCTAACTAGATTTCTTGCATTCTTCTGGTGAGTAGCATACTCCACAAACTTTTCAATCATAGCTTGGAGCTTTCCCCATTCCATGAGATCAAATTGGAGCATCTGGAAGGATATCTTCTTGAGTCTCTCAGTGACCTACTCCCAATTCTTGGTGCATTTCAGGGTTGCTTTGATGACCTACTCAGATTGAGTGAAATCCCTTGCAAAAAAGTCCATGAATTCTAGTGACAATGTGTCCACCCTTGCTCCATCTTCTTATGGAAGAATGACCTTATTTTCTCTACATCAAGCTCCAGAGCAGGCATCTCACAATCCATCATCATTTTCAAGTAATCCCCATGCTCGTGCAAGGCCTTCTCTAGGATCTCCTTTCTGTAATCCAGGCCCATTTTCCACGTTTCCACTAACCAATGATCATCCTTTAGGAGTCCCATCTCCTTTTCTCATATTTCCCTAGAGAGTTTGAGGATGCTCTCGAGCTTAGGATATGTGATCCTATACAACCCAGAGAATCTATTACATGTTTTTATCATTTCCTCTATTTGCTTCTTCAAACTCTGGAACTTGTTAAATGTTCGGGTAACATAGCAGATACCCATGTCACCATTATATACTACTTGACTAAACCAATCTACAGTGGACTTAGTCCATTTTTTCATCTTCTCCATTCTATTAAGCTCCTCCTGGGAGAGGAGAGTAGGTGTAGATGATGTCGTGGGAGCCTCTTCTTCCATGGATGTCCACTGTTGAATATAAGCAATAAGATCCACTACCTATGCTTTAGTTCTTCTTTTGTGGATTGGTCCTTATTCATTTGTTGCACGATGGTGGCTACTAACCCTTGAAATTCATCTATCTTTTATTCTTGGGTTGTTGGGCCCAGGTTAACCATTGATAATTGGTATTCCCGCCCTTGCATGGTTCTTGTACCTCCACTAGCTATGAGAGTGGCAACCTACAGTGTTTGAGAACCAGAAGCATCCACCATGATGTGAGAGCATATTTTGGGATTCTTCTCTTTTCTGGTTTTTGTTTATGCCCTGGCTATTATTACATCGAGCCTCGCTTTAGGGTCTGCGACCACAGGATCCTTCTTTTTCAATTATCACTCCAACCAGTCAGGAACCTCAGTTTGTCCTTTGGGTGATTCATGATCACCTTCCTCTTCTTGTTCATTTTGAGGCTGCTACTCTTCATCACCTGGAGATTCTTGATCATTCTTTTATTCTTCATCTGAGCCTTCTATCTATATAGCCTTTCCTTCGTCTAGCTCAATAGAAGCTACGTTCTCTTCAGTAATCCCTTCTTCCTAGGTTTCTTTCACTTCTTTGTGTTCCATCTCAACATTGTGCTCAAGCTCAAGGCTCCTTTCTAGCGCATCTTCTCCTTCTATAAAATAACACTTGTTAAGAGCCTCAACATCCTACTCTGAAGTATGTGACCTCTCTTCATCGGAAGCCACCTTGTCTAGATTTATATTCAATCCTCCTTCTAGGTGCTCAAAGTAATCATCCTGATCAGAATATTTGGGCTCTTCAACTACATCTTTTGAAGCCTCTCCATGCTGCTCTGAGTAATATCTTTCCATCTCTTCCGAGATCTGCATCGTGGCTTCCATTTTTGGAAACTCTATAGGTGGTGGGGGAAGAGGTAGAGCAACAGTAATTTGGGACATTAAGGCTTGGACCTTGGGGTCAAGGATTACCCCAGAGAGTTCATTGGGTATGTTCTACATATACGCCACGAAAGCATGTGGCAACATGAGAGGTGGCATGGTAACCATGGATATTGTGGGCAACAGAGCAAAGAAAGTGGGTAGTGGAGGAGGGAGTGAAGAAGATGATAGTGGGGATGTCATAGAAGAGGACTCAAGTATCATCACTGGAGCTGTCGGTGAGGTGGACTGAGATGTCCACAATGGGTGGAGACGAGATGGGAAAATCTCAGATAGTGGAAGGCAGAGGAGTGGCGATGGTGACAGTGGCAGTAGGAGTAGAAGTGGTAGGTGGCGAGCGTGGTTGTTCAATTTCTTCTTCTTCCTCATGTTGAGGATCCTCCTCTATGGTGGGCATCTTGAGCATGAATGTCCCTATCCTCTTTGCACTTTTAGATGACTACCCTTCAGTGGGATTTCTGGAATACACCTTTTGTTTTGACTTTTGGTCATGTGCATCCTTTCTCTTCTTAGCTCTTGTGGCCGATGGGGACTTGGGAGATTCTTTTGATGAGCTAGAAACTATGCCACTATTAGTTTCACTTTCAAGATTGTCCTCAAGCTCACCATATGTCAGCTCTGCATGCTACTCTTTGAGTCGAGCGATTTGTGAATCCACCCACTGCCTTGTTCTATTTTCAATGGGTCAAGTCAATATATCAAGGTCAGTGACCTCTTCTTCATTCCAATCTATCACAAACAAGGGCAAGTTGGCCACAACATTGTACCTATCATCAATAATATTGTCATCTTCCTCCACTATTTGATCAGGTGCAGGGAATAGATTAACCGACTTCACAAATTGGGTTGCCATTCTCATATAGTGCCTCATTCACACTTCTTTATCATCTCCACAATTGGCCCAAAATTCCTCAACATGAAGTCGGTGGGAATATTTTCTTCCAACCCATTTCTTCAGCTTTTCATAAGGGTCCATCGTTCCTCAGTTTGTGTGGAGGTCCAAGTTATACTCCACCAGCTCTTTCTTCGAATACTCTACACATTAGGTAGCGGGGAAAGAGTACATTCCTTGCCTAAAAGTTAGGGGATATGGAATCCCAACTCGGTGTTTATCGCTCAACAATGTGTGGGCAATCTTCAACTACCGAGAAACTTCCAGCAAGATGATGCAATTATTGCGGTAGTGTGACAATCGGTAGGGTTTCCCTAAGAACCGTTCTGCTCTGATATATGTGAGCTCTGGAAACTATATGAACAAATACCCAAAATTCTTGATGAAGGCCTTCGCATTGTGCAATACTCTTCTCTCAAAATCTCCTCCCAGGAGTTTGATTATGTGCACAATGAAGGCATCATTCACCATCCTGTAGTCTCTTTTGAAGTTTCTATATTGCAGTTGAGGATAGCAGTCACAAACTTTAAGCTCTCCTCTCTTTGTTCCCAGAGGGCCTGTACTGAATATTCCTTTGTGTGGGAACTTCTCTACCAGTAGATATACCAGATATGACATCATATAGAAGTTGGAGGTGTTCTTTACAACCATAAGCTAACTGTGCATATTGTCGCTGATCATTTTGGCCTAGTGGAACTTGGTCTCCCCTCAGATGATCTCCTGGATGAAGTAGAACATCCACTCCTCAAAGAATGCAACGATTGGTAGGCCCATTACTCTGCTCAATAGAGTAACCAAATTATGGTATTCTTTGAAGAAATCACATTTGAATAGCTCTTGGAGTACTTTGTTGGCGCTACCCCTCTTTTCTTTCAACCAGTGTTGGTTGATTATTCTTTTGCACACTATTGGGTCCCATTTCCACATGTTTTCAACAAATTCTTTCTTTGTTTCTTCCATTCCATCAAATGTAAGTATGTGGAATCTCTTACTAATAGATTTAGTGGACAAGTCTTCCAATACACTTCCATCCTTATCAATAATCTTCCTATTGGAATGATAGCATTTTCGACAATCATGACCAGCTCTGGGGAAATTAACGCGGGAGGAAAGCCAGTTGCCTTGGCGAGACCACTTTCTCTAATCTTTCGTGCATTTTCTGTAGTAGGGTTAACCATCACCCTCTACCTAAACTCATCAATATCCATGTGTCCCAGGTTTGTATCTGATATTGAGTCCCAAGTAGAGGAGAGATTGGAGGTACACTCCACTCCACTCCATAAAACTGATACTTCATTTGGTCTTTTTCTTCTTTCCCTCTTGGCATGCGAGCGGGGTTCTTTCCTTTGTCAGTTTTCTCAACGGACCTCCCCGATTCACCCATAGTAGGTTCCATAAATCTTGCATGCAAAAGATGCAATAAGTGCGTTTACATATAAATTCGAGCCTGCAACAAGCTCATGGACTTAATTTTTCCCTTTGGGTTTTGACAAATGGAAATCTCTCCCGCGGGATTTGCAATGCGGGAGGATGCATGCATTCGACAATAAAATAGCGGCGATGACCTAGCGACAACCTTCAAACGGTCATCCACATAGGTCCGCTCGCATGAACTTTGACTTGGAATTCCATTTTAGCAGACTCCTAAGGATGGGGAAGGAAATGAAGGAAGCGGAGTCCGCAATGCAAGCGGACAGGATGACTTCTTCGTTAAATAACGACGGGTGAAGGAAGGCGAGCCGCATGCAGTGGCCCGCACAATCATTTTGGAGTTGGTGAATTTTTCAGTGATGGACTTGGTCCACTCGAGAATAGATGAACACGGATCATGTGTTGTGGGGAGTCATGAGGGCTTGGCCATAAGATAACATCGATGGGGCAGCGACAACCCACAAGTGAAAATTTGCATGGGAATTCCCACACAAGGTCGAGGACTTTGCCACTTTCTAGGATTTTCAATGTTAATAAGGGTGGTGATAGCAATGGTGTGTTCCACAATGGTTTCCTCACCGTGCGACGAACAACGACGGAGGAACAGGATTCTACATGATCGTGAGGGCACAATTTGAACCAATGTTGGGGATTTTTTTAAGTGCTGGGAAAAAATGGTTCATGCGAAGTTGAGGATTGTGAAGGTTGTCGGGTGAACTGGGGTTTGATTTCCAAGTTTTAAATATTTATCCTAAACCCTAACTATAGAAAAACATTTGTTGAAGGTTTTTAATGTTGGCTTACCTAGAAATGACATGAAAATTCTATGAAAACTTGGCTTGAATTCGTAGCGAGATCCTGTGTAGGCTGGTGCTTCTTGCTCTCCATCAAAATTTGAAAACTAGGGGGGTGAAAATGATAGGTTCAACCTCCCTATTTATAGGAAACATGACATTAATTGCACGCATTAAATGCCCAGTATGATGACAGGTTAGGTTGGTGGGTTTGCGAAAACCCAAGCCTCGTTGGACGTTTAGTGAAGGCTCAAACGGCGAAGAAAACTGCGGTTCGTGCAATGCGAGTAGACGTCAGGAGTTAACTGCTAGCTAGTGATGGGACAATAACAATAGTACGCAAAGGGAGACCCGCAAATGCACATTCGTAGGGCTCTAAGTACGTCGGGGCAAAAGGCCAAGGGAAACCCATAGGTCTAGACCCTCAAAGGCAAACAACTTAGAAAATTTTGGGGTGGTGAATTTGGTCGATTGGAAATTGGTGACTTTACAACATGTGACCATCTTAAGCTCAAAAATAGGGGCACACAAAATGAGGCAAAAGAAAAAATGACCCAGTGAGGGAGAAAAGAAAAGAGGGGTTCCCAGGTATGAATGAGGTGTGTGCGCTATAGGCACAACAAAGACCGTAGAAGACTATATTGAGAGTTTTTATTTAGTCTTCAAAGGACTAGGAAAATAGGGTTGAGTAATGATAGTGTAAAAATGATCTTTCTTAGGGGGATTAGAGATGAATGTTTGGATATTTTGAATCCTATGGATGGTGGAGATATTTCCAAATTGAGGTTTGATGATATATATGATGTTTGCAAGAACTACTCAAGGTCCACCCATTCAGTAAGAGGGTACACCAATAAGCATGTCACTTTCAGAGGGACTTTAGGTGTCAAAAAAAGAGAATTAGGTACATTGCTCAAAGACCTCAAAACTGATCTACTAAGTCACATGGGCAAGCAAATCAACACCTTGTGTACATGAAAGAAGCAGGAGGAGGCTGAAAAAAACCTAGCTATCTTTTGTCCTATTTGTCGTAAAAAGGAATAATAGTGAAGAGTGTCCCTACAACAAAAAAAAAGATCTTCTTTAGAAGATGTCAGTAGAGACACTGTTATAAGACCTCTTCCTATAGACATGACTAAAGTAGAATATACTGATGAGCCTGTTTACTTTATGGCCCAAAGGAGACCTTGGCAACTGTGAGGAATTCCCTCAACTGAGTATCATGCATCACTTCCAAGTCCTTTTCCTCATCAACAAAATCCTTTCCTGAATCAACCTAGATGGTTTGGAGGATGGGAACAACCTCCACACTACCCCTAGTGGACACAACCATATCCACATCCTCCACAATCGTGGTAAGCATGGTAAGCACCACCACCAACATATCGATAATATCAATTGTACCCTCCATATCCACCATTGTCAACAATAAATCCCTATCAGCAACCACAACAACTCTCACCACCTATTCCATCATCATTTAATCAACCATCTAGTTCAATCCAACTGTTGAAAGCAATGCCTATGCCTGCATAACCATCACCCAATCCAAATAATAAGGTGGTTCAATCGATTTACAATAATGAGGTGGCAGGATACCCAACTTATCTTGTCAATACACTAGAAATTGATGGTGTATAATTAAGATCAGGAAAGAATCTTCAAGGGCCAATTATCATAGAGATAAAGGATTCTCCAACAAAATGAATAGAAAAACAACCAAGGCCCCCATTTCCTAATAGGTTTCAAGAACAACCAAAACAAAAAGAAACATCTCAATCATATTTTGATTTCATGAATGAATTGTGAAATGTTAACATTAAAATTCCTCTCTTGCAATCCATTTGAGATGTTCCAGTGTATACAAGAGCAGTCAAAGAACTATGTGGGAGAAAAAAAAAACAAGAAACAAGACCCTAAGATAGTCTAAGTCATTGGACAACTTGCAGGTTTGATGTTGGGGAAGATTTTTGTTCCCAAGTATGCAAATCCTAGGAGCCCAATGATAAAGGTACGTATTGGTAATATAGTTATCTCAAATACACTTGTGGATTTAGGAGCAGCTATAAATGTAATGAAAAATAAGACCAAGGATAAACTAGCCCTTCAAGGATAAGACCTACTCCAACAGTCTTATAAATGGCGAATCGTTCCCTTGTGAAGTTAGAAGGTATGATTGAAGGAATGATTATTTATGTTGATTCTTGGGAATATCCCACAAATTTTATGATTTTACAACTAAAAAATAAGCTAGGGGGGATACCCCTTAATTTTAGGTAGACCTTGGTTAGCTGCAGCTAATGCTTTTATTAATTGCAGGTCTAGCAATATGGTGATTTCCAATGGAGAACAAATGGAGCAACTGATGTTGTACCCTCCAACACAACCTTTATTGGAACAAGTGATCCATTATGGATCGATAGTGATTTAGATGAATCTTTGCCTATTTTGAAAATTGATCAAAGTAGAAAATTTGAAGAAATATCAAAAGACAATGTTCTCAATAATTTCTTGCAAAAATCACTATTTGTTTGATGATATTTTAGAAAAAAATGATTTTTCCTTTGGGTATAAATGATAATCGCCCATTTGGGAATTTTCCATTAGTTAGTAGTTCACAATCTATTCAACATTTCATTAATTTGCATCAGTTATTACCACACACTTGTATATATAGTCCATTCTCAGTATCTGGGAATTTTGATCCATCCTCATCTACTTCCCAATTGATTGTTGTAAATACTCCTATCCAGTCTCAGGCTATGGAAGTTTTTTCTAGAAAAATTCTTAATATAAACCCCAACCTAATCCCCTCATAGTTAGAAGATCTCATTGCTATGTTGCATTCCCATAAAGATGCCTTTGCTTTGAATTACCAAGACATTAGAGGAATACGCCTTGCCACTTGTACACATCACATATATATAGAGGAGGGAAGTCGACCTATAAGACAATCCCAAAGAAGATTGAATCCTATCATATGAGAAATCGTTAAGGATGAACTACAAAAGTTACTCAATTTAGGATTCATCTATCCTATCTCTAATAGCCAATGGGTGTCACCTCATGTGGTAGTTCCCAAGAAGAATGGGACGTGGCAAATATGCATAAACTATAGAGCCCTTAATAATGCTACCATGAAAGACCATTTTCCACTACCCTTTATTGATCAAGTCCTAGATACCCTTGCTAAGAAGTTATTTTTCTTCCTTGACGGATTCAATGGTTACAATCAAATCCGTATAGCCCCAGAGGATCAAGACAAGACCACCTTTACTTTCCCATGGGGTAAGTTTGCTAAAATGCCTTACCTTTCAGGTTATGTAATGCTCCTACTACTTTTCAACGGGTTTTCCTAAGTATTTTTATTAATTTAATTCATGATTGTGTGGAAGTTTACATGGATGATTTTACTAATTATGGTGACACGTATGAGGAAGCAAAGGAAAATTTGGAAAAGGTTCTTAAAAGATGTATTGATACCAATCTATTCTTGAGTCATGAAAAGTGTCACATCTTAACAACTAAAGGTATTTTCTTAGGACATTATATTTCTTTGAAAGGAATTGAGGTAGATACCAAAAAGGTAAAGATAATTCAACACTTACTTGTGCCTACTTCTTAGAAGTATGTTTGTAGTTTTCTGGGACATGTTGGATACTATAGAAGATTGATTCAAAATTTTAATAAAATGGCATCGCCTCTTTCCTTTTGCTAGGTAAAGATGTTGATTTTTCATGGACACAAGAGTGCCAACAAACTTTTGAAGAAATTAAGGGGAAGTCTATAACTACACCAATTTTATGAGGACCAAATTGGGAATTGTCATTCCATATTCATACCGATGCCTCAGAAAATTCCATGGGAGCAGTGCTTGGGAAAAAGGATGATTGTCTCTTTTATTCCATTTATTATAGTAGTAAGAATTTTACTGGTGCAGAGGTATATTACACTATAACTAAAAAATAATTTTTTGCTTTAGTCTATGTGGTAAACAAATTTTGCCATTATATAATTGGGTATAAAATCTTTGTACATATGGACATTCTGCTATGAGATTCTTAATGAATAAGCCAGTTGTTATAGGAAGAGTGATCCATTGGTTGCTCTTATTGTAGGAATTTGATATCACTATTCTTAACAATCTTAGACGTGAAAATGTAGTTGTTGACTTTCTATCTAGATTGCAGTGTGATAATGAACCGATACCCGTGGATGATGCTTTCCCAAATGAACATATTTTCTCCATTTTCATAAAAATCCCATGGTTTGTGGACATTTCCAATTACCTTGTCACATGTATATTTCCACCCCACTTTTCTCCAAGAGACTGACGAAAGCTTATAGGACTTTATGGGCAATATAGTTGGATTAATGGTTTACTCTTTCATATTGGAATTGATAATATCATGTGTCGATGTGTTGCAGAGGAGGATGTCTTTGACATACTCTGCGTATGCCATTTTGAGCCTTGTAGAGGTCACTTTGTAGGACAACAAGCTACTAAGAAAGTTTTGATTGCATGGAATTTATTGGCCAACAATCCATAAGGATTGTAAAAGATATGTTCAACACTATGATAAGTGTTAGTGTATGGGCCGACCCACATGTTCTTATGATATTCCCTTACACTCGCAGTTATCAGTTGAACCCTTTGAGAAATGGGGTTTGGATTTTGTAGG
This sequence comes from Sequoia sempervirens, assembly GCA_007258455.2. Lineage (NCBI taxonomy): Eukaryota > Viridiplantae > Streptophyta > Pinopsida > Cupressales > Cupressaceae > Sequoia > Sequoia sempervirens. The sequence goes on along the minus strand of VDFB02261845.1, from coordinate 263,092 downwards.
ACCAATTAACCCTCCTTTTAGGGATAAAAAGTATATTCTAGTTTGTATTGATTATGTAACTAAGTGGGTAGAAGTAGTAGCTTTGAAACATGCTAGAGAAACATAAGTTTCTAACTACTTATACTTTGAGATTTTTACCAGGTACAACATTCCAAGAGAAATTGTTACAAACCAGGGACCACAATTCACATTTGATTTGGTTGCAACTTTGGTTCGAGAATATGAAATCAAACATTGAAAATCTTCTTCACCATCCACAAGCCAATGAGCAAGTGCAGGTGATTGATTGGGAGTTGGAGAATATCCTCACAAAGACCCTGGCACTACACAAGAAGGATTGGGTAGGTAGACTTCCTGAGGCAGTTTGGGCCTACAGGATGACTTGGAAGATAACCATCAACTTGACATCGTATGAACTTGTTTATGGAAAAAAGGTTGTTTTTCCCATTGAATTTGAAGTGCAGACTGTCTGCATTACTCTTCAACTAGAGATGAATCTCACTAAAGCCCAAAAGGAAAGAATAACTCAAATCCATTCCTTGGGTGAAATTCTTCAATAAGCCCTTTTTCATGCAGAGTTGGTGCAACAAAAACGAGCATAATGACATGACTGCTTTATTCGTTAGCGCACATTCCAACCTGGTGATTGGGAATTTCTCTATGACTCTTGATTCTAAGACTTCAAAGGGAAATTTCACACTCGAGGGCTTGGTCCTTATGAGATCAAGACTATTTATGATAATGGTGTTGTTAAGTTATGCACTGTGGATTCATAGCGTATGGCTCTTGTTGTCAACGGGCACCATTTGAAACTATACAAATGACCCCTTTTGAAAGAAAATTTTATTTGTAATGTGATGAAGGAAATCACTCTTGTTCCTGTCACCTCTCCAAAATAAGAGATATTTAAAAAAAAAAAATTACAATAAAAGATCCAACAATGAAAACCTTTGGGCATTGTTGGTCGATTAATACTTGAAAACTAGGTGACCAACAGGTATTAACCATATAATAACCCTAGAGGTGAAAATCAATTTTTCTAGCACCTCTGGGCAGTGTTAGTTTGAAAACCAAGATATCGACGGTTTGACATCGTTACTTAAAATAAAAAATAAAAAATAAAGAAAAAATAATTAAGCAATCTCTTGCTGCACTGGCGACAAGGTACCATTTCTCTAGGTCCTTCTATCACACTGGCAACAGGATACCACTTCTCTGGCACTCTTGTTGCCCCTTTTGGTGGTGTGTTTGTTTTTGGTTTTGGTGGGCCACTTCCTCTATCTGCTCATTAGTCATACAACGAGCGCCTCCATCTGGCCACCTCTTTCTATTGGGTCGTCGATCATTTCATTTCACTCCATCCTTTTGATTAGTGGGTCAGTGTACTCCTTTTTCAATTTTTACTACCAACTTCATTTGCTCCACCCACCTTGCCAGCAGTCTTCTACATTATGTGGCCACATCTACATTCTATCTACATAAGCTTTTTATCCATGTTGGCGGCTCATTCCAACCTTGCGCTATCACATAACTCCTATTGGATAGTGTCACCTTCAGTACAGGAGTCACATCAATACCTACATGGCTCTTCTGCACGGTCTTCACCTCTGTGGTGCCTCACATGGTGCCTGCCTTCTTGTGTCAACTTTTCCACATCTACACCTTGGAAACCACCTCATCCCACCATTGGATTGCTCATCACTCTTCATCATTTCTTCCGCTGACATCTTCTACCACGTCATCCTCCGATGTACTTTTAATAGTAACTTTTGATGGTATGTTTTCTTTTAATTCATATGTATCTCTTTTATTTTATAAAAATATTTATGGAAACTCTGAGGATGGCGTCGTACATTCAGTTGGGGGTGTCAGTCATGTTAAGATCTCAGTTATATCCTCTACCATTATACCTTGGTCATTCGCTTCATGTGGATTTAATCAAGGTAATTATTATTAAAACCTCTTGTGAGTTTCCCACTATGTTGAAATTATTACATGCTAAATTTTATTTTTCCATATCCATATTTTTATCCCTTGTTTTTTGGTCATCATGTTCTCAAAACTACCATTTCCTTTTTTAGTCATTCTACCTTTTATTTTCCAGTTTCCACTTTTTTATCATCATTTGTGCATGCGTTGCCATGGGTGGCCCTCACATTCAATAGGAGCCCACCACCATGAAAAATTTACAAGCTAACAGAAGGGTCTACAAGATCTGTAAAGAAGAAAAATGGCATGTTTTCTTCAAGAAAGGATGTGGGTTAGATGACAACGTGGCTTATGAGTTCACCATGGAATTCAATGATAGTGATAGTTCTATAATGTGTGGGGTCATTCCTTTCTGGTTACTATTCAATTCATCTCCATGATCATTGGATGACCTCTTCAAGGAGAAGCTTACTTCCTTGTAGTTTCAACCAGAATGACTGATTTACAACGTCTCACGATGCAGTTTCTACAAGGGAAGGAGAAATTAAAGATAATTCTAGGACATTGCACTTTGTACAGTTGACTTCCAAGACCCTGGGCTGATGTTTGAAAGGTCATAATCCAATATATCATAGGATAAGGGAGGTATGCATATATTTTTTCTCAACATTTTAGATTTTTATGTCATTTACAACACAATGATTTAGTGAATTTATCATATTATCTCTTTCATTCCATAAAAAGAATGTGTTCAAAAGTTCAAAAAGGGCATCAAAATTATTTGACACATCATGGCTTGATCAAGTTAATTATTATGGAGGGTTTAAAATAGGTTATTCGCCTAATTAGTTGGCCTATCTTTGTAGGTGAAGAAAGTCCTTCCAATGCCTTAGTTTCAGAAGTTGAGCCAGAGGCTCATGAAGCTGAGAGTAGTCATAATGAAATGGAAGATCAAGATAGTGAAGCCAAGAACTCAAATGTTGAAACACCAAATGAGGGTCCTGAAACTGCTAATGAAACCTTGAGTAAGGACATAGTTAGATAATCCTGATACAAACCAAAAAGGAATTGAGTTTGAGAATCAAGAAAGTGAACAACAAAATGATGAGTTTGAAAACCTAAGAAAAACTATGCAGAGAAAGTATGCCAAGAGTAGGGCTCAAGCTGTCAACAAGAGTAAACCCCAAAATTCTACCAAAACCCCTCATGCTGAAATGAAACCCTCCTATGATACATGGAAAAAGAGGAAGACAGAAGTGGAAGATGTAAGGAAAGTAGAGGTACGGAAGCAACTTTCCTAACGTTAAAACCACAAGGAAGAATGCAGACAGTACTTTTAATTTCCAAATTACAATCCAATTAAGACACACATGAAAGATTTACAGAAACAAAAAAATACACAAAGACAAATGAACAACAGATTTATGTGGGAAAACCCTTTTGAGAAAAAACTCACCACACCAAGCTGAATCTCTTTGTATTTCAGTAACAAACAATTACATACAATGTAGAGATACAACTCTTTGGTATCAGTTCACAGTAGCTTCATTCACTATTTAATCTCTTACATAAATACTCTCAATAATTTGATGATTTCAAACTCATAATCGATTGCTTAAATCATATCACATTCTGATTTTTATCTTCTATTCATCCTTATCCGCCATTACCCATCATAGAAAATTTCCTTTCGAGCGTTGATTTTCCTTGCATGCAGTTCAGCTCCAGCGTCGCAACTGTTGCAAAAAACCAACCACCAACCATTTGAATTTTGCTTCCTCTTATTGGTCCACAAGATTCCACATAGGATAGTCATCAATTGGTCAAGGGCGTTCAATCTATGTTGGCATGTCAGTGAGACACTAACCGTGTCTCCCCGATGCCAACACAGCGAGCTTTCGATGTCACCAAGAGTCCTTTCAATCGGCAAGAGGTTACACCAAGCCCACAAGACTATTGCTAAGACTCCACCTTGTCACCAAGACCTCACACCAAGCCTTCATGTGTTACTCTGAAGTCACACAACCATCGGCAAGACCATCGCAATTCGCCAAGACTTCATACCGAAGTCCTCAAGTCATGTCGAAAAGAACACTCGTCGGCAAGACTTACTGCTCGCTAAGAGGTTACACCGAGACTTCTTATGTTACACTGAAGTCACACAGCCTTTGGTGAGACCTCACAAGTCAGTGAGATATCATACCGATAAGGTAAGGTTTCCATCAAATAGTCTACCGCTTTCGCTAAGAGGTCATAGTGAACACAACATGTCACCCCGAAGACCATATACTATCGGCAAGACTCTTTGTCAGTCACTAAGACTTCATACTGAAGTCTTTGTGTCACCGTGAAGACTCCAAGTGTATCCTCATCGACGAGACCTTCATCAGTCACTGGGACTTCATGCTGAAACGTCTTGTGTTACTCCAATGACTCCAGTCGCCGGGAGTCACACCGAAGACACTAGATACCAAGCACATGTAGCTCTTTCGGTGATACATTCCACTTAGTGAAAGGTTACAACAAATACCAATAGGTCACAGCAACAACACTAGTCAGCGAGACAACAGCATTGTCTCCATGAACATTTCAAAAAGATTCAGAACAGCTAGTCGGCCATACATCAATAATGTCACACCGACTTTTCCCTTCAAGAGTTACATGCCAATAAGAAGTGAGGCACCTATTCCAATAGAAGACCCTTCTATAAGGAAGCTAATGTAGCAGAACAACTTCCTACACTAATCTTGAGAGGAGAATAATGCAAAACTTTACAGATCTTTAACAGTTACAAAAACTTAAAAAAAATACACATAAATATCATGCATACCACAACACAATGATTTACATGGGAAAAACCCTTCTGGGAGAAAAACCCCACACTCCAAAAGTCATCCAATATATTATTCAAAAATCACAAAGATTACAATATAATTGCAAAGAAAACTTCTCATAGGAGTATCACCATCAGAGATCAAGAGACAACATGACTGCTATCAGACTCTCATAATACATCACCATCTATTGTAGTCGTAATGCAATGCCTTCATAAAATAGAGTTACATTCTAGGGCAAGACATACCAACAAAATATCCACCATCAGATCTAGGATAAAACCTAATAATTAACGGTCTAGATTTACAATATATCATTTATTTAATATATGTCAGCCATTTTAAAGATTTTTCCTGAAAAAGTTAACACACTCACATTTCACTCCTCTACTCCAACTCGTGCTCCCATTGAAAATTATACCTATCGGTGTAACTAGGAAATATATATATATATATATATCCTATCAACAATAACCTTTATATAATTGCAAGGTTGAGACACATTTTTCCCAACAAATTCCCACTTGTCGAACACCTTGCAAGAGCAAAGGGACAAAGTAAACATTGTCTCTTAATTGCTAGGGGCCAAAAGGCCCATAGTCTCTGAACACCGTCTGAACTTCTTTGTGCTCATAGGATTAGTTAAAGAATCAACAAAATTCATCAAAGTCTCTACCTTAACCAACTTCGCCTTGCCATCTTGAACCATATCTTTAACAAAATGATATTGTACATCAATGTGCTTGGTTCTGGTGTGAAATTTTGGGTTCTTAGCTAGAAATATTGCACTCTAACTATCGCAATAAATTGTCACTACACCTTGTTTTATTCCAATAAATGAACACAATCTCTTAACCCAAATGTCTTCTTTACAAGCATGATTAGCTATCATATACTCTACTTCAGTAGTGGATAAAGTGACCACAACTCGTCGCTTACTCATCCAACTAATTGCACCACCAAATAAAGTAAACACATAAGCACTAGTGGATTTTTTGCTATCAACATCACCTGCCCAATCTGAATCCACATAACCATGAATATCAAGGGAGATTTTTCTTCAGTCATATTACTATGATAACATAAGGAATAATTATTGAAATTTGAGGTGTTTATGTAACTTAATACTTTGTAAAACTTTATGATTTTTGATCTAAATATGTATTCTTTGTTACAGATTCTTTGTGGGTGATTATATGATTAATTCATTTTTTCATTTGTGGAATGAAGATAGAAGGTTGTAGAAGAAATAGATAGAATATTAGATGATACACAACATATACCGTGGAGAAACCCTTTCGGGAAAAAACTCCACCAAGAATCAATGTATTATTTAATCTCTGAAGTAGATTACAATAACTCCAATTCTTGCTTGAGAATGCTTCATTTGCCTTCACCAAATATTCTTCACAACCTGCAATAAAACTGATAATAACTCTCTTCAACCTACTTGAGATAAATAGGAAATAATCAACTTTTTAAACTCTAAAGAGTTACAATTACAAAGTTCAATCCCTATGTCACAAAAGGTACGCCTATCTCTTGCAAGTAGAGTTCTACCGTGAAGAACAATGCCAAAACATGTGCTTCATCCATTTGGGCATCCCAAACTGAAGTCACAACTGAACTTTGATTCTGAAGATATCTTCAAAGCTTATCCTCAAAGTAGGCACCCAAGAATGGGCCCACTTAATTCAGCCTTTTGAAATATCTTAGCATGCAAAAGAGTTAACTCCAAGAAGCCAACTTGGGTGCCCAAGGTGGGTCCAAGTCATTCTCTATTAACTGAAACATATCTCTCCACCATTCATGCAATAATGGTCATCCCCTGTTAACTGAAGATAGTCACCTGTTATTTGTCATGCAACTCAAGTCATTAGTCATGCATTCCAAGTTAACTGAAGTCAACTAGCATTCAACTAAAAATAATTGAAGTTAACTGAACTAAACTAAACTAATTCTGAATTGAACTGAACTGAACTGAATTGATATGAATTCAACTGAACAAAACTTCATGCATGTAACCAACAATCCCTAACTCCTAGGATCTTTACATGCATTCAGAAGTGTTATCTTTTACTCCAAATAGTTAACTTAACTTAAGGTGAGTGTCACCTTCCATGTGGGCGCCCCATGTGACCCTATTATTTAGGAACTCATATTGGATGCCCTCACATGCTCCTAACATTTAGAATTAATTACAAATTTCAATGAACATGATTATTTCATTCAATATTAATCTCTTTCTAATCCTAGTGTTGAGGAACACTTTCCAAGGACTTAGGAGATACATGAAATAAATAATGTTTAGGATTGCAATTAAATGGCATCCTATTTCCAACATTCTCCCACTTGACATTATACATTGCAATTATTCTAAACAAGGAATAATTATTATAAATCAAGTACAGGAATCAAGGCCAATGGCCTTCCTACACCAACTAATCAATCCATGCCAACTTCAAATGTAACTTGCATAATCATGAAGCTCCAAGAAAATGATTAAAACCAAGAGAACTTATCTATAGGAACTGGTTTCATAAGATAATTTGTAACATTAATTAAAGTGTCAACTTTCTCAATTAATACCTTCCCATTCTCAACCATTTCTCAAACAAGGTGATACTTAATATCAACATGCTTAGTACGAGCATGATACATAGAATTTTTGGCTAAACACATAGCACTCTGACTATCACATTCAAGTTTAACTTGCAATTAAAACCAATACCTTTCCCAAGTCTCTATAACCAAACTGCCTCTTTGGAGGCATGTTAAACCACCGAGTGTGTTGAACTCACGTTCAACCAAGGTGTAGGCTTCTCAGTCTTTACTATTGAAAATAGTTTTTCTTACAAGTAACCATTCCAACATATATCTCTTACCATAAGAGAACTTAAGCCTCGCCTATTTCTCCAAGTATCCATGAGGACCTGTAACCAACCAATCCATGCCAAACTCCAAATGCAACACAACACTTTCACGAAGTAATCAAGCAAATGATTAATGTACCCAATACATAAGAGAACTACACAAGATCAATGTCAAAGCTCCAATCTTGAACATAAACATGACATCCATGATCTAACCATCTCCTCCTAGGAGATCACATGCACCATAACATATATACATCCTAGTCTCAAGAGAACATGTAATATGCCAAACTCTAAACTAGTATCAAGAGTATAACATGACAACATAACAAATACACTCTAAACCAAGAAACCATATCTACAATCACATGGGGATAACCTTACCAATAATGCATCCATGTCACTACCAACAACTCCCACTGAATCGTGGTACCGAGTCACACATGGCATCGTGACTACCATCCAATCTATGAAGATCACTCTGAAACATGAAGCAAAGAGTTATCACAAACAATATTAGCTGAAATAACCAATGCATCATTAGTGTCATCTAAGGATTCCTATGTAGAAGAATCAGAACTCTCTTTCTTGTTCTTACAATCCTTCTTCACATGTTCTGGTTTCCCACAGCTCCAACACTTTACCTTACTCCGTCCTTCTGACTTATCCTTCCCTTCCTTTTCCCCCTTAGGTTCCTTTTTCTCAGGCCTACATTTTACAAACAAGGCATCTTGGATTTCTGTTTTAGACTTCCTCCTCATCTCCTCTGATAGGAGAGTAGGAATTATATTGTCCATCTCTGAATATGCACCACTACCACTGATAGCAACAATTAGATTTTCCCAAGACTCTGGTAAAGAACAAAGTAACAAAATGCATTTATCTTCATCTTCTAGCTTTACATCTACATATGCTAACTAACTTAGAATCAAATTAAAAGCATTCAAATTATTTGCAATAGAATCACCATCTTTCATCTTTAAAGAATACAATTGTCTTTTCATATACAACTTATTAGTAATACTTTTAGTTTTATAAATATCACCTATTCTCTTCCACAACTTATATGCAGCAGTTTCTTCTGAAACATTCAAGAGAACAACATCAACAAGACATAATCTTATGGTCCCTCTTGCCTTCTTATCAAGCTTAGCCCAATCCTCATTTGACATCGTTGTAGGTGACTTTGTCTCATTACCAATAGCTAACCACTAATCTCTCTCATCAAGGAGATCCTCCATTTTTAATTTCCACATCTCATAATTAAATCGATTGAACCTTTCAATATCTAAACAAGAATTCATTGTAACAAAACTTATTTTCCAAAATCAGCAAATAACAAAATTAATAAAATCTCCCACTACAGCTAAAAAACCTCCAATTTTTTAAGAGAAAGGCATCCCAATACTCCACCCAACCTTAGCTTTGATACCAAATATTGAAAATTGAGGTGTTTTTGTAGCTTAATACTTTCTAAAACTTTATGATTATTGATCTAAATATGTATTCTTTGTTACAAATTATTTGTGGGTGATTATCTAATTAATTCATTTTATCATTTGTAGAATGAAGATAGAAGGTTGTAGAAGAAATAGACAGAATATTAGAAGATACACAACATATACCATGGAGAAACCCTTTCGGGAAAAAAAAATCACCAAGAATCAATGTATTATTTAATCTTTGAAGTAGATTACAATAACTTCAATTCTTTCTTGAGAATGCTTCTTTTTCCTTCACCAAATCTTCTTCACAATCTTCAATAAAACTGATAATAACTCTCTTCAACTTTCTTGAGATAAATATGCAATAATCAACTTTGTAAACTCCAAAGAGTTAAAATTACAAAGCTCAATCCCTATCTCACAAAAGGTACGCCTATCTCTTGCAAGTAGATTTCTACCGTGAAGAACAATGCCAAAACATGTGCTTCGTCCATTTGGGCATCCCAAACTAAAGTCACAACTGAACCTTGATTCCAAAGATATCTTAAAAGCTTATCCTCAAAGTAGGCACCCAAGAATGGGCCCAATTAACTCAACCTTTTGAAATATCTTAGCATGCAAAAGAGTTAACTCCAAGAAGCCAACTTGGGTGCCCAAGGTGGGTCCAATTCTTTCTCTATTAACTGAAACATATCTCTCCACCATTCATGCAAGAATGGTCATCCCTTGTTAACTGAAGGTAGTCACCTATTATTTTTCATGCAACTCAAGTCATTAGTCATGCATTCCAAGTTAATTGAAGTCAACTAGCATTCAACTAAAACTAACTGAATATAATTGAACAATAACTGAACTGAACTGAACTGAACTCATCTCAACTCAACTAATTCTGAACTGAATTGAACTAAACTAAACTAAACTGAATTGATCTGAACTAAACTAAACTTCATTCATGTAAACACCAATCTCTAACTCCTAGGATCTTTACATGCATTCAAAAGTGTTATCTTTTACTCCAAACAGTTAACTTAACTTAAGGTGAGTGTCACCTTCCATGTGGGCACCCCATGTGCCCCTATTATTTAGGAACTTATATTGGATGACCTCACATGCTCCTAACATTTAGAATTAATTACAAATGTCAATTAACATTATTATTTCATTCAATATTAATCTCTTTCTAATCGTAGTGTTGGGGAACACTTTCCAAGGACTTAGGAAATACATGAAATAAATAATGTTTAGGATTGCAATTAAATGGAATCCTATTTCCAACAATAATTGGAGGTACCCTGCAAATATCTAAAGACTCTTTTAACTGTATCCCAATGAACTCTACCAAGATTAGACATCTATCTGGAAAGAACTCCCATTGCTTGGACAATGTATGGTCTAGTACAAACCATACCATACATCAGAATTCCAACTACACTCTGGTAAGACACTTTGCTCATGTCTTCCATATATGATGGAGATGTTGGACAATTTTAAAATAGATAACTTTGTTCCAACTGAAATAGGAACACATAATGGTCTACAATCTTGCATATCAAACCTTGACAAAATTGAGTTGGCATACTTACTTTGGCCAAGCCATAGCTTTCTGTTCACTCTATCTCTTTTAATTTCAATCCCAAGAATTTTTTTAGCTACACCAAGATCTTTCATTTTGAATTTAGCAGCAAGTTGAGATTTCAGTTCTGAAATCTTACCTTTCCCTCTACCAATAAATAACATATCATCAACATATAATGCAATAAACAAGAAACAATCACTATCAGTTTTATAATAAACACAATGATCTGATTTAGAACGCTCAAATCCCAAACTCAACACATATGTATCAATTTTTTGGTAACACATCCTAGGAATCTATTTTAGTCCATACAAATATTTCTTCAATTTGCAAACCAATTTACTTTTACCTTTCACCACGTAGTGCTTTGGATGTGTCATATAAATATCCTCCTCTAAATCACCATGAAGGAAAGCAGTTTTCACATCCATTTGCTCAACCTCTAAATCATAAGCGACAACAATAGAAAGCAAAAATCTAATGGATTTCATTTTTGCAACAGGAGAAAATATCTCACCATAATCAACACCCTCAACTTGAGAGTAACCCTTCACAACCAACCTTGCTTTGTACTTCTCAATACCTCCATTTGAACCAATCTTTTTCTTGAACACCCATTTACAACCAAAAGGTTTTCATCCTTCAAGTAATGGTACAAGATCCCATGTATCATTCCTTTTCAAAGATTCCATTTCTTCATCCATAACAATCTTCCAAGATTTTGCATCATTCATACCTAGTGCCTCTTCTACAAATCTAGGTTCATCCATGTTAGTATTCAAAGAAAAAATACATCTCCAATCATCAGGTGAATACCTTTTAGGTGGTTGTCTATGCCTTGTAGACCTATGAACAAGTTGAGTTGGAGGTTCTTCCTCCTCTTCTGAAGATCCAGATCTAGATGAGCTCTCCTCAACTTCTTCTCTATCCTTGGGCCTTGATTCAACTTTCTCAGGTGTAGAAGGAAATTGAATCACATCTTCTTGTTTTCTTTGATCTAGCTGTAATGTAATAGAAGAAGGCTTAGTTTCTCTAAAAATAACACTTCTACTATGTATTACCTTCTATGCAACAGGATCCCAAAGCTTGTATCCTTTCACACCATAACTATATCTAATGAAGATATATTTCACATCCTTGTTCTCCAACTTTGTTCGCTTCTCCTTTGGCACATGTTTTGGTATGTGGTGACTGATCATGCAAATATTGTACACTCATAACGTATCCTCATCGGGTTTCCCATTGACATGTCAAGTTTTTTCCCTTTAACATGTCAAGGTTTTCCAGTTAACACGTCAAATGAAAAAACAACTTTGTAAAACCCTAATTCTAGAAGCTTCCAAAAAGCTTGTTATAAGCGGTTGGGATGTAAGTTGCAGAGTGTGTCATTTACGAGATTGCAATCTATTTTGCATTGGATAATAAAATCATTGGTTGTTTGATTTTCTATGGATGTAGCCCATATTGAGTTAACCACGTTAAATTCTATGTTGATCTTTTTTGTGTTATTCTTCATTGTTATTTCTAGGTTATTTAATCTGCATATAATTGTTAATGTTTATTGCTCTGATCTACCTGAATCCTAACAACATGAGCATATGCCTCACAACCAAAAACTCAAAGATGTCTTAATGAAGGCTTGCGACCCAACCGTTCCTCTATAGGCGTCTTATCAACAAGAGCTGATGTAGGAGACCTGTTAATTAGGTAACGGGCAGTGGCAATAACTTCAACCCAAAACCTTTGTTATAGGATAGCACCACTCAACATACTCCTAGCCTTCTCCATTAGTGTCCTGTTCATTCTTTCTACAACTCCATTATGTTGTGGAGAATAGAAAGTTGTCTTATGTCTATGAATACCACAATCTTTACAAAATCTATCAAAATCGTTAGAGCAAAATGTCAGTGTAGGTATTTATTTACCTAGTGGGTTAATTTATTTTTCCTTATTCCTAGGTTTTTCCTACACTTAATTAAGCTTTCTTAGGATAATAAAATGAGTTTATTACTAGGAGATAAGTATGTGGTGTCACCTTCCTTAAAGGGTGGAACACATTCCACTCTTGGTGGCATCTTCCACTTTTGGTGGTCCGTAATTTCCACTTTTGGTGCGAATATCCACTTTTTGCTGTTGATTTCTATTGGTTGGATTTTCCACCTACCTCCTCTCCTAAGTTTTATATAAAATCACTACCTAGCTTGTATTTGCATCCATTCATTCTCTTGCATTGTTGCATACTTTGGCATACATGCACCTTAATGCATGCAGTCATTATTCATGCATCTTTGCATTGTATCTTTCCAGCTTGGAAGCTCTTAATGCAATTTTTTCACATTGACATTGCATAATCTCTCATAGTCCTAGTTTGCATTCTTATGTTTTTCCAGTTTATGTAACTTTGATTTTCTCTTAAAAGGTTTCGTGGGTTATTCAATATATTTCATATTTCTAACAAAATTCATCGCCATTATCATTCCTCAAAAAAAATATTTTCTTTCCAGTTTGTAACTTAACCATTGTTTTAAATTCTTTAAATCAATTGAAAACTTCATATCTACTTTTTAGAGAATATACCCATGTCCTACTATAATCATAAATAAATGAAACATAATATGTGGATTTACCGATTGAAGGAACATCTATAGGGCCAAACACATCAAAATGAATAAGATCCAATACGCTACAAGATTTATGATAATTTGAGTAAAACTAAACGCAATTTTGTTTTCCATAAATGTAATGCTCACAAAAATCAAATTCAAGATTACAAATAGACAAACCTTCAACAAGGTTTTTATTTTTAAAGGTCCTTAGACCCTTTTCTCCAATGTATCCAAGTCTCTAGTGCCATAACATAGTTTTCTCTACAGGTAACTTTAACTCAGAAGAAAGAGCACCCTTGGGTACCCAAAAGCCATGACCATCTACTGAAGGTGAAACCCTCACTTTTTCCACATACTTGTTTTTCATAAAAGTACTATTGCAATCAATAGTGCATGCATCCAATGTATACAATGTGCCATATCTAACACCTCTAGCAATCACCATAACACCTTTGACCATCTTACATCCTGCATCAGAAAATACTACCTGCACACCTACATCTATTAGTTTTCTCACAAATAAAAAATTTCATGCTAAACCAGGGATATGCAACACACCATTAATCCTTTTTATTCTACCATCAATAAACTTGATTTTAACCTTATCATGACCAAAAAGTCTAAATGAGAATCATCACCCAAGTACACCTTACCTCCATCATTTTCTTCGTATTCAGAAAACCAATCTTTATTAAAGGTCATATGAAAAGATGCACCTGAGTCAATTAACCATGCATCATTACCTACATGAGTTTCCAAAGCTGCAATGAATGTGTCACCATATTCCTTCTCAGACTCGGAATCAGAATCAAATCTCTTCTTTTTCTTCTTCTTTTCTTCTTTGCATTCCTTACGAAAATGTCCAGGCTTACCACAATTCCAACAAATAACTTTGGACTTTCCAGGAGATTTAGATCTCCCCTTGGACTTGGATTTGTCATGCTTCTCATTCTTCTTGCCTTTTTCCTTAGGTCTTCCATGAATATTTAGGGCCTCCTTGGCAGTTATGGATACCTTCCTCCTCATCTATTCAAAAAGCAAAGAACCCACCACATCTCCTGTCGTCAAAATAACAGAAGTACTCCCAATAGCCATAACAAGAGAATCCCACAAATCAGGCATAGAACAAAGCAAGATCTAACATTTCTCCTCATCTATTTTAACACCAACTGATGCTAGTTGAACCACTGACATATTGAATGCTTCTAGGTGGTCTGTAATTCATCCACCCTCTTCCATTCTCAAGGAATACAATTTCTTCCTCAAGAAAATCTTGTTCACTAAAGATTTATCTTGATACATCTCACCAAGCTTCTTCCATAGTTTATGCGCAGAGGTATCTTCATGGACATTGATTAAAACAGAGTTTTCCAAGCATGATCGGATTAGACCCTTCGATTTACGATCCATAACATCATATTGAGCAACTTGAGTAGGATCTGCAAGCCTTGAAACATTCTCATCAACATCATCCCACAGATCTTGATCTATCAACAAATCCTCCATCTTTAGCTTCCACATTTCAAAATTATTTCCAAAAAAATTCTCCACCTCTATTCTCCCTAATGAACTTGTCATCTAAAAATTCTTGCAACAAGATCACAAATTATCTTTCGCACAAGCTCCCACTCGAATCTAGATTAGTTCAAAAAACCCAACAACCCACAACTGAAACCAAAGGTGATCAGTCTTTGATACCACTTGTAAGGAAGCTAAGGTAGTAGAAAAACTTCCTACACTAATCTTGAGAGGAGAATAGTGCAATATTTTATAGATCTTTAATAGTTACAAAAACTTAAACACAAATAAACACAAATATCATGCATACCACAACATAATAATTTACGTGGGGAAAACCGTTCCGAGAGAAAAACCCCACACTCCTAAATCTTCCCAATACATTATTCATAATTCACAAAGATTACAAGATACTTGCAGAGCAAGCTTCTCACAAGAGTATCACCACCAGAGATCAAGAGACAACACAACTGCTATCAAACTCTCAGAATACATCACCGTCTATCGTAGTCATAATACAACGCCCTCATAAAATAGAGTTAGATTCTAGGGAAAGATAAACCAACAAAATATCCACCATTAGATCTAAAACCAAACAATTAACGGTCTCGATTTATAATATATCATTTATTTAATGTATGTTGGCCATTTTTAGGAGTTTTCTTGAAAAAGTTAGCACACTCACATTTCGCTCCTCAACACCACCCCGTGCTCCTATTGTAAATTACACCTATCGGTGTAACTAGAATATGAATATATATATATATATATATATATATATATATATATATATATATATATATATATATATATATCCTATCAACAATATGATGCAAAGAGCATCCGGTGTAAGGGCAATCTTGCATCACCCAAAAATAGTTAAATTTCAAGTTTCTCAATTTTTAGATGTTTTTACATTTTGGATACCCTTTTCGTCATAATGAAATTCCCAATTTATGGTTTTATTTTCTATTTCGGGTTGAAAGATATTGCAGTTTTAGTTTCCCAGATTTGCACCTGAAAATCTTCCGAGTTAGATTTGAGGCACTTAGATTTCCCGGATCAGCCCAAAACTTGTCAAAATCAGTGTAGCAAATTTTGAGTGTTATTGACTTTGAGACCTTTCCAACGGTTCAAACGGTTCACAAATCGGAGTCCCAATCAAAAGTTATGGCCCCGGGAAGTTGGCGCACTTTCTAGAAGATACAATTGCAAATGTTCTTTGAAATTTGAACTTCAAGTTGTAATTTTTCGGTGCCAAACGCCTAAACTCAAATTTGAATGTTGTTTTTGGCTCCAAACTAATGAGGAGCTCTATTTATGGGCAGGTTTCTAATTTTTGGTACTTTTTGGGGGACAAGCTCACATATTGCAAAGAGTGATTCGTAGCTTCCTATAACTTGCATGTGTTGTAGAACTTGGGGATTTGAGATCCTCTACATGTAAGAAGCTCCATTTTCTGAATAATAAAATTATTCTCTTGTTTGTGGGTTATTTTCTAAGTCTCGGGTTGTGCCCTCATCACAATAACCTTTAGATAATTGCAAGGTTGAGACACATTTTTCCCAACACCTTCAATCTCCAAACTGCAAAAATTAGCCAATGTCACTAGTACTATGTATCAAGAACAATCAGAGCTAGATGTTGAAGTTGGCCACTTATCTTCTGAGTGGCAAACATAGACAAAGCCAGGAGAAGAGGAGGCAAAATCGACAAAAGAAAAAGGAACAAATGCAAAATGGGTCTTCTGTAGAATATGATGAACATGATATTTAGGAAGAACATACAATTGGTACACTACTCCTCCGCATTTGCAAAAAAAAGAAGAGGATATGTTTGATCAAGGTAATGATGAACTACATACTACTTTTGACCTAAAAGATGAGGATATGCCTAATCAAGACAATGCTCTTTTCAGAGCTGATGGAACCTAGATAGCACAAGACTCTCTACAAGGAAATGAGCAAAACTAGATGGTACAAGAAACCAGTACTTCACCCCCCAACTTTTCTCTCGGTGAGAAACCTACTAGTGGAAGAGATGTAAGTTTTATAGGTACAGTCACTATTCCCCCTATCTTGGGTCAGTATTAGGAAGGTGATCCCATGATTAATGTCGTAGAACAAATATCACAGGAAGAGTTACATATTTTAAAATAATTTAGTGTGGATGAATTATTTGCAAAGCAGCAAAAAGAAATTCATAGTTTACAGGCTAGGGTAAATCATTTAGAAGAACATGCCTAGTTCCTCCAAAGTTGGGTGCAACAAATTGAAGAAAATAGGAATAGGTCAAGGAACCAATTAGGACAATTAGCTCAACATCAAGGACTAGATATGGCGGCCTATATATCCCTGGAGGAACACCATTAGATAGTGGTAAACTTAAGAGCTACTGTTGAAAAGGAATACATGGATGGTTATATAACCATAATAGAACACCAACAAACAATTGACAACCTAAAATCCTCATGGAAAGAGATGATCATTGAAGAATGTATGACCATAGAATACCATCAGGAAAAAGTCAATGAATTGAAGGCCTCAATGGAGCAGAAGATTTCAATAGACTACATCCCCAAAGAAGAGCACCAATAGATAGTACAGAGTTTGAAAGACAAGCGGGGAAAAGAAATAATGGCAACAATGAAGAATTTGACATATGAACACACTTATTTTGTAAGTTATGCATGAGGACATGCAATGTCTTCATCTAGAGGGGAAATGATGGGCTAAAATTTTGTCTAGTTTTTCCATTAATTCTAGCCTATATTTTAACCCTTTCTCCTAAATTTCCATAATGATTTTATAGAATTAAAAGTGATTAATATGGATTAGAGGAAATAATATACCTTAGAAAGTAACCGGTTATTTAGTACTAATTTCAGTGGTTATGTGTGAAAACAGGGTTCCTATGGCTATGGGAAGGAGTAATGGAAAAGATTATCATAATCCTTTTTGTTTCCAACTGCAAATCAACATCATTGATATCTCTTGCATAATAATAGTAAATCAGTCTATAGCCTTTAGAAAGAATGGGTAGTTAATGTCTTTTGCATAATGATAGTAAATTGGTTCTTATCTTTTAGAAAGAATGGTCATAGGCCACTACAACCGATTTGGATCTCGTTGAACTCCAAAAATTGTATGTAATATTTAAGATAATTTAGTTTCATGTAAGAGACTATATAAGTTTCCATTTTGTATCAAAAATCTCCAACTTTTTGAATGAAGCAATATAATACTGATAATATTACTATGTGAGTCAAACGTGAGAACTTGTTGATTACTCTCTTCAATCAGTCGTCTGGGAGGCAGGGCCCACTCTTTAGCCACTAGTTGAATTTTATTTTAGGTTCTTTTGTGAGTATGATTTATGTATAATTCAATGATTGTTATTTATCTTGTGAGTATGATTTATGTATAATTCATTGATTGTTATTTATTTGTGAGTGTGGTTTATGTGTCAATTAATTTACTACATTATGTTTAAACTTGGAACTTTACTTGGGATTAACAATTGTGTTTTCTGAGACTTTATAAATGTTGCACAATTCCTGTCGCCAGATTTAACAGGTCTTATCGCCAAAATTAATAGGTCATGTCACCAAAATTTTGTCAACACAAACTGCTGCAAATTTAAGAGTTCTTTAGTCCCAAACAAAATTAGCAATGTTTAATCATAATTGAGTTGAATATAACATATCTTAAATATGTTAAAAGGATTTTTAAGTTATTGATTAAGTTATTTGGTGGTTTCAAAGGTTTTTTTTTAGGAACACAATCTAAGAGTGTTTTTAAGTTTATTCTTTTAAAGTATTTACATTTTATTGTTTATTCTAATAGAATGCATTTCATCCCCACTTAACTTACTAATTTCACCCCTTTGGTACACAACCACAACACCTTCAGGAGCTTACGATCCCTGGATTGACATTTAGGAAAAAACTAAGGAAGTCGACACAAAACTCCCAAGGATTGATTCAATTATATTAAACTAATTTAACATAATTACAAGGATAGTTTATCCCCAATATTGATCCATAGTTTTGTCCAAACAACTCCCTCTATATCCAAACCTTTATTCCAAATATAAAATCAAGAGAGTTCTTTGAGATAATGTATTCTACTTAAACCTATGCACATTAAGATTAACTAGTCAAACAAATGGGTTACATTGTTATAGATTTGGAACCATGCATAATCACTATCAAGACATATGACAACAAAGAGCATGAATAAAAGGGCATAATATGTCTTCATATCCAAGTTGAACCCTTCTTGCAACAAAATATTTCTCATACTATTGATCTGACTTGCCATAAAATATCCTCCTAGGTTGCCCACAGATCCATACCAAGTAATTTATTCCATCCACCTAGCACCAATTCCTCAAATTCCATCATAAAGGCATGGGAATCACTATTTCCATCAATCATCATCCCTTCTAATGCTACATAATGTTGGAAGGCCTAATATCAATAAACTAATCATTGTCCTAACACTAACATTGTTTCCCATCCCACAACTACATCATCTTCCTCCTACATTAATCCCAAGGATCTTGCATCTGCATCCTATACAACACCTCCCAAAAGGTTATTCAAGATCATTAACAGTGGCTATTGAGAGTATGATTTGCACAACTCATTTCATATCAACAAGCTTCCTCTATCCCCATAGTCCAATTATTGACCTCATCCTTAACAAAAAAAGACACAAAGTACCCTATAGTTTGGTATCACCACATTTTTACAACATGGTTTCCTAGTTGTGAAGACATTAAAGGTGCCACCAAATCCTAGAAAAAAATATATGAAGAATTGGAACCATGTTTTCTAAGAGAATCATACCCTATAGCAATCCACATTTGCAAGAACATGAAGAAAAAGGGTAAGGGCCTTGTGCTCCACAAGCAAGGAATTCTTGATCAATCATTTTAAATACAAATATCAAAGTGTAAGGGGTGGGATATATACCACTTGATGAAGAATATAATAAACCATTTTTTTTCAATGACTCCTTTGATAATCATGTCATCTCAAACCTTTTCCACAAAATACCATTTGTAGCATCGACCTATTGTTCACCTATCCCAAATTTATCAATTGAGACCAACAAGATCTCATGTCTCTAAATATATTTTAGAATGACAAGGATATTGATGGGTCCTATAATTTTCCCTATTTATTGCTTTAATTTTATGTTTGAAAGATATTTCCAAAAACACTTATATCCCATACTTAAGACTTTTCATTAATATTTGAGTAAAAGCACTATATTAGATGTTTTATGTTTAATGAATGTTTATATGTTAAGTTAATTATTTTTTATGAATAGGCAGCTATCTATATTAATTCAAATATAAAGATACATATTCACAAAAAAAGGGTGGGTGGTAAAAAGGCACACCCCGAGAGTCAAATGGGCAGCGCCCAGAAAAAGCAACAGATCACATGGGCTAGGCCCAGAAGTCCAAATATTTTCAATATACTATAGCATATTATTTTGTTTATAATGATCTTAGAGTAGAGATATTCAAGAAGCTAACTTCTACATGTAGCAAGTAAGGAAGACAACCTAAAACCAAGGGTGTAGTTTTCCCGTAACCAAAGCCATGAGTGCCTACAACTAAAGCCACAAATTCCTACAACTAAGGATCATAGTTGCTAATAACTTTTCAATGGTGATAACTTCTTCTACATAGGTTAAGAAAGAATTTCAATAAAGCAGGGAAGGGTGTTTAATAGGTGACATACATAATGGAAATTTTTTAGCAAGGATCAAGCAAGAATTGAATGGGCTACACCACTCATATTTATGCTTCTAAAAAACTTGTTTCTCTTATGCATGATTTAGAATGTTGTAGTATGAGTGTTCTTCCTTAATTTTAATTACACTTAGTCTTCTAGTTGTATTTAAATTTCTAAAATATGAAAAATCTTCCTCCTATATCACAGGGAGTGAGTTGACAAGTGTAGAATAGTGGAAAAAGAGTCCAATAATTTTGTAGAAGCTAGGGTTGATATATATTTTGGAGATTCAATATATCTAGATAATATAGATTTTATTACAAGTTTGTACTACTTTTTCTACTTAGATAATTTGAAAATATCTTTTCCATATCAGTTAATCTTATGTGATGGATTATAGGAGGATCTAATTTAGTTAATATTCTATGAAGTAGAAGAGAGGTGTAGTTGACCCGAGCAAGGGCCCACTTGAGGTGAATACAACTATGCTTTAATTATGTTAGTTTGATGATTTTTGTAATCTTTGATCATATTTAATTTTTTACATTAGTTTAATATTATTAATAAGGCAATTGTTAGTAGACCTATAACAAGTGTTATACAATTCTTGTTCAATTTAAATTTTATAGAATAGATTTTCTTCTATTTATAAAGTATTTTTATTATTATAAATAATTGTTTGAAATAAGCCTCATAAACCTATCTAGCCATACATGCAATACTTTCACCATTCAATAAGAATGTATCCATGTGTTTGACAAGTTAAATTAAGTACATCATAATGAATAGGCCGCTTGATGGGATAGTGAGATCCATTGAGTCAAGTGTGAGCCTTTGTTGCATGAGATTTATTGATAGTTGATGGTGTTTGACATTTTTGGTATCTTTACCAAGGATGGTGTCAAGCTCTAGTATTTATGGTTCTTGAATTAATTTTTCTTGCTTTCCTTAGAATACAATTGCATTTGCATCACTTAGGACCTGTAGCCATTAGATAAAGTACCAAACCATCCACTAACATTGTGTATAAGGGAGAAAAATTTTGCTCTAAAAATTTTGCATGTGGCAAAGAAGAGATACATTGGGGAGATTCCTTCCATATCACAATAATCAAGAAGAGATATGGGTAAAAGAACAAAGTTGTGTCACACTTTATAAAAGAAACAACCAACACTAATCCAACTTTTAAACTTGAATCACTAAAAAGTGGCATATATGTTTTGAATTTTGAAATGATGTAAACTAATCAAATGTGTATTTTTAGTATATTTTATGTTTATATTTTTCTTGAAAAATAAAAAAAATATTTGAATATAATTTTTTATGAATTTACACTATGATTTTGTTGCTTGTAAAATGCTAAAAAAATGAAGTTACATGAGACGTCAATCTTTATATAGTATTTTTTTTCCTTCAAATTTTTTGTGTGTATTTACAACTTGAAACTTTAGTGTATGGATTTTTTTTTCAATTTTCATAAATATATATTTTAAATAAATATTAAAATATGTGTTTACTAAAACACGATTGTTTCCATTCAACGTCAAGTTTCATATTAACAATTTATCGAAAATAGAAAAAAAAATTATACCATCTTGATAGAGATCCTTTTATCTAGTGCATCATATTTTTTTCAAAATTTTTTAATAAGTTTTAGTATTTTGCTTGACATGGTAATCAAACTAATATTTTTGTGTTGATAACCTACTTTTAGTAAAAATTAAATATAAAATATAATTAATAATTAAACTATTAGTATATATGTGTCTGGGGGCCTAGCTTGATTGGCTAAAGCATCTCGTTGCAAGCAAGTGGTCACGAGGTCTAGTCTCCCCTTGTCCCCATGGTACCGAAGGGCATGTCACGCCAGCATCATTGGTCACATGAAATTTTTTTACCAGGCGCATTGTAGTTTATAGGGGGCCTACCCGATTCCTGCAGTTTAAAAAAAACTATTAATGTATATATATATATATTTGAAAAATACACTTTTGGATCTACAAAAGGGTATTTTTCTATTTTAAAAAAAAAATTGTTTACATCACTAGGAATTTTTGAAACATCAAGCTTTTCAAATAATTTTATTTTTTCGATAAATTGGCTTCAAAGTGGTGCTACATATGCATTTATCTAATAATTTTAGTTAGAAAATTTGTGGACACATCTAATTTATCTAGAAGGAATCTTACTAGATCATATGTTTAACCAAAATTGAATTTTAGTTAGAAATACTTAATTTAGTTGTGTTGATAAGTTGGCTAAAAGTGTGACACAACTTTGTACTTTTACCCATATCAAAAACAACAAAAGACACTACAAGAGGACAATCCAACAAACCTCTAATTTCTAAGGAATTATTTCCTGAAGCCATCCCACTTATTACTACAATTCATTGGTCAAATAAGCCCCACTATCAAGTCCTTCCTTTATCCCATAGCAAAAAATTTAACACCAAAATAGGTGATGTAGTAGTTGAGGAACCTCCTAAAACCATTGCCTTCCAGTTCCCCATTTCTGATCATGCAAGACATGTTTTCATAAAAAACATCCCATCTTTTTTCTCTACTAAACTTCCATTTTCTGATCACAGAGGACCTAGATACATTCTTATTCAAGTTTGATGTCCTCTATTGAAGCTATGACTATACAAAAGATGCACATTGATTGAAGTTGTTCCCAAAAAAACTCATGCATGATGCCTTGAGATGGTTTATGGATTAGGCAGAGATGCAATGGCCTATTGGAGAACCATGAAGGAGAAATTATTAAAGAAATATAAATACTATTATAAAGGAAGGGACATGAGGGAGAGATGACATCTCCATGATGGCGTAGAAAGAAGATGAACCTTTGAAAGACAACATGAAACATCTTTTGTTATGTTTACAAAAGTTTTAGCAAAATAGGTTGTCCCCTAACTCCCTTACAATCATATTCTTAAGGAGAGTTAATGAGGAATGTTTGGATAATTATGAATTAATTGGAGGAGATATCTCCCAAGTACCATTTGATGATGTCTATCAAATTTGTAGAAAACATTCACGCTCAACTATGAAGAAGACCCACAACTTAAGAGCAATGTCCACTACAAAGACAATTATAGTGGTTTCTAAAATGGAGCTCAAGAACCTTCTTAAAGATATGAAATATGACATCATCAACCACATGGAAATATAACTTAACACATTGTATGCAAGAAATAAATAGGAAGAACCATAGGCAACATTGGCTTATTATTTCCCCCATTGTCGCCATAAGAAGCCTGAATGCAAGTGAAAATGGGTGGCAAGTATAATGGAAGACATGCATGAGAAACTAGATTGTAGAATAGTGGAGGATGAAGATGGACAAGTATCCTACCTATTGTAGTGTAAACCATGGCCACAACGACAATGTATGCCCCAAGAATCTTTATCATATAATGTTTCATTTCCTCATTCATTTTTAAATATTCTCTATTGGTATAAAATACCATGGAACAACATCCCTCCTCAAGCCTAACAAAATCCATTACCACCCAAATGGACAACACAATGAGTATGGCCATAATAATTATACTCTCAAGTCCACAATTAGTAGTGGCAGCCACCACATAATGTATGACAATAGTAATGGAGATATAACTACTCTTGGACTGATCCAAATGCAGCTATCAATAAAAATAATATGCCTTACCTCCTCAAACAACCCTTATTCAAAGTAATGTTGCTCCTACTCTAACCCCACCAAGAGCTACTTAACTACCAACCCAACTTGCACCTAACCCCAACAAAAATTGTTATCAATCTAAACTGCACCCTTAGTTGGATTCCAAATCCAACTACTCAATGAAACATAGGAATGCATTCAAGGTGTGGGACATTGTTGAATGAATAAAATCCTCCATATAAAGGTTTGGTTCCTTGCCTAACCTAGATGCAACAGTGTTGGCCCAACCCAACCCTAAATAATCCTACCATTAACCCTAATCTAACAACTTACTAGGGAAAACGGGAAGAGAAAATTATAAAAATATCAAGAGGTGATGCACCAAGAATAGAATGTTTCTTCCTACTTAGGGGTTGCATAAGGAATCATTAGGAAATCACCAAAAATATCCACAAATTTCTCTATAGTATCATTCCCTAGAGGTATGCATACAGGTTATAGTTTACCAGGATGCTAAGAGGGAAAAGACATTGACAGTTAGCTCTAAAATTTTATATTACACAACACACATACATAGAAATTAATAAAATACACTTATACATAGAGGTATTGAAATATTACATAACATGTAGGAGATAGAGATGAGGTAAAATAATAATTTATTATTAATACAGAGGCATTGGGCTAATTTATAGTTACAAAATACAAATATCTTTTCCAATAGATGAAGGAAGAATAATTATAAATGAGCTTCAACCAAGCTTTATCTAAATTAGACAAACACAAAAAACCATAGAAACCCTAGTTACTTTCACAAACAATGAAGAGAAAACATCTGTCCAACTCAATTTGATTTGAAGGTGTGGTTAGAACACCTAGAAAATCCTTCCAAATTTGAAAACCCTTACGAAATCCATTGCAGAATGTGGTCAGGCATAGCCCTTTGAAAAAAAGGGTTCCAAATTGTATAAAGGAGAATGGGAATCACAAATATGATCTAGAAGCACTCAAGACAATATTGAAAATGGCTTTGAAGGTTAGAAATACAATTGGGAGAGTTATTGAACATTCAATTTATCATATTTGCAAGCCAATGGTATTCGTGTGAAATTTGAATCTTCTGCTAGTTGTTTTTTGAATTTTAAATGATGATTGTCAATCCACTTTAAAAATATCTTAATTGAATAGCCTGCACATGAGCATAAGAATATTTTACTTAAGAGGCTTGGACAAAGTCACACTACGAAGAGATAATGCACTCCAATAGAAAATAAACATGTAGATGAGTGCCTTTGAGATGGATGTGGGCCCCATAGATATTGTTTGAGCTTATGGACACTCTGTAAACCTTGGTTATTGTGGCCACCAAGGGTAGCAGAGCATAGTAGCACATCTTTGAAGAATTTTTTCATTCAAAACGTGTGCTACAAAGAACTAGTACATTGTAATGAGAAGATGAAATGAAAAATATTTTTTGGTTTAAACCTTTGAGTCATTAAGGAATGAGCCCACCACAGACAATGTGAGCTTGCTAAAGAAGAATCCATGTCAAACTACATCACTTCAAGGATGACATACAACATCCAAGTACATGAGTGCAACTTTAAGATAAAAATCCTTTAATAAGTCGCACTATGAAGAAGTGGGGTGCTCCAATAAGCATCTACCATTTGTCATGCTCTTATTGGCCTCTCAAACTAATTTGTACAATATTCATCCAAGTTATGAAAGTCCACTACACATCAACCAAAATATGGCACTTGTCACATAGTCATTGACCCACATATTGCTTACCTCTCATAGAGAACAAAATCCAATTGGGTCCATGGGACACATGGCATTGTAACACGTAAGAATACAACCTCAACTTTTAATTTAAAAATGATCCTAAATTATGAATAATTTAGTGCATTGCAATAAAAAATCACCCCCTAGCAAGCCCTCATTATTTTGAATCTTTGAGTCATTAAGGAATGATCCCACCACATTCAACACAAGCTTTGATGAAGAAGAACCCACATTGAACCATATCACCCTGAGGATGGCACATGATAGCCAAATGCAAGAACATAACTTCAAAATAATAGGTGTAAATGAAGTTGTGCTATAAATAAGTTATTCACTACAATAAAAAATCACCACCTAGAAGGAGGTGGCCCCATGGACTAGGCCAAAAAATCACTGTATCAAAGAGGAATACATGAAACCTAAGCGCATGAGTGAAACTTCAAAAGATTATGTCTTTTTGAGCCTACACTATGAATAACTAATAAGATTCAATAAGAAAATGATGCCTCAGCTTGACAATGGTCCCCCGAGTGCAACATGACCAAAATAGCTAACAAATAGTGGAGATCCATGTGGCAATATAGTACATGAACACAAATTTAAAGGGCTCATAGATTGTAAAGATGAGCTCTAAAGGAAACATGAGCTCAAATGAAATTTGTCCATGTGGCTAACAAGTAGATAATGGTAGGGAACACCATATAAGCACATTGAAGGAAGACTAATTATTTTTTAAGGGGTACAAATTAATTGGCTCAATCGATCATTAGTATAAATGGGTCAATATTAAAAATGATGCCAAGGACATGGGGACACAACTAAAAAGGCTGAACATGGGAACCTAAAAGCCTAAACAGTCCATTGGACCCAAAGTCATAAGGACATAACAACAACTAAAATTGGCCCACCTCAAAACATAACAAAAAGAGATCACATGTGTAAAAAGAACTTGGAGGAAAATAAGGGAAATATAAATCATGCATTCTCCTAATGAGAATGTAGAGTGTGCAATAAAACTTCTTGGAAATATGAGAAAAATTAAACTAATATTTACATGATTTGTTACAATCAACCTAAAAATTAAGGTTTGAGGTGAATCACATTGATTGAGATTGGAAGAGCTTCCCTATCCAGCTTGGAAAGATTAGAAGCATTGGCTTCCTTACAACTAGTGATGACATAAGGACCACCCCAAATAACATCAAATTTTGTATTTCTTCTAGGTTTGGCCTTAGCAACATCCCACTAGTGCAGTACCAAGTCACCTTCTATAAATGTTTGATTTCTAGCTTTCTTGTCAAAATGTTGTTTGGATTATTTTTGATGTTGCTCTAATGAGGCCAAAGTTGACTGCCTTAGTTCCTATAACTTTGTCAACTCAGCCATTCTAATAGATCTTGCATCTTCATCCTCTACTTCCAACTACTGAGCTAGTTCTAATGAAGCTAGTCCAAGGACAAGGGAATTCTAGCCTCCCTTCCATAAACCAAAATAAACAGAGAATTACCAATTCTTCTATTGGGTTTGATCCTATCAAACTAAAGGGAAGATTTAATGTTCATATGCCACTGTCTCATATTTATCTCCATGATCCTCTTTTTGATTGTGACTAAATTTTTGTTGGTTAATTCTACTAAACCATTACCCTACAGGTAATAGTTGGAGGAAGTCTTGAGATACACATTACATCTTAGGGCCCAATCAGTAATCTTAAAGCTAGTAAATGCTTTAGAATTTTCTAAAATGATGGTATGGGGAGTCCCAAGCTTTGTTACAATATCCTCCAAGAAATTAATATTGGATGATTCAATGGCCTCTTTCAATGGGATGGCCTCAATCCACCTAGTAAAATAATTAGTTGTAGTCAACACCCACTTATGGCCAACACTAGATACTGGTTTGATCACTCCAATGAATTCTAGACCCCATTATGAGAAATGTTAATTTGCTTGAATAGGCTGAAGTGGAAGGGCAACCATCCTATTTTTACTAGTGAAGAGAACACAATATTTACATATTCTTACCCATACATGGGCATCTCTAAACAAGGTGGGCCAAAAATAACCAGACCTCATGATCTTCAAGGTAGTAACTCTTGGAGAAAAATGACCTCCAACTAATCCTTCATGGAATTCACTAAGAACTTTATCAAATTGATTTTATTCTATACATCTTAGCAAAAATCCATCAAGATTTCTTTCAAAAAGGATGCCACCAACCAAAATATAGAAGATATATTGCAACCTGAAATGTCTCTTTTTAGTCTTGTCCAACCCACAAGGATATTCCCCGATGAATAGGAACCTTGTCATTTCTACTATCCAAGAATTCTTAACAAATGTTTCTTCTTCTTACACAACAAAAGATGATTCATCATTTGTTGCATCTTCAATAAGCTTCTCACAAAGTCCTCTATCTTTGATCAGCTTTATAGCCTTAATTATGACATCATACTCTAGAATTTTAGCTACCCAACCAGCTCTATTTTCACCTATCTTAGTTTCCATTATAAAATATCTCACATTGGGATGAGAATCCAACACTCTAATATGATTATTGGTAAGCATATACCTAATTTTTTGAGAGATCTTATGATGGAAAATACTTGTTTCTTCATGGGATTGTATCACTCTTCATAGTCCTTCAAAGTTTGACTAAAAAGAGCCAAAGGTTGCTACAAACCCTCATCATTTTTTTGGGTCAAGGAAACTGCAATGTTGCATCCTCCTACATAAGCATATAGGATAAACTCTTTCTCAAAGTTTGGGTTCATAAGTGTAGGAGCTTGGATAATGATTTCCTTAATTTTTTTCAAAACTTTATTTTCCATGCCCAGTTCATTTAAAAACAACATATTTCTTCAATGTTGATGTAATATGTCTAAACAACCAACACAATTAGGAATGAATTTCCTAACAAAATTTATCTTGCCCAAGAAAGATTGCAAAGAACTTTTATGCATAAGTGAAGAAAGTGACAAGATTTATGAAACCCTCTCAAGGTCAATAGATATACTTTCCTTGGACACCACATGGCCTAATATATTTCCTTGGGGAATAAAAAAATACACTTCTTTTGGTTCAAACACCCCAAACTCTCTACACCTTTGAATCACCTTCTCAAGATGCTCCATGTGATCTTCACTAGCTTTTGAAAAATAGTTATATCATCTAAATATACCAAGATAAACTTGTCTATGAAGCTTTTAAAGGAAATATTCATTGATTTTTGAAAGGTAGCACCAATATTTAAGATACCAAAAGGAATTTTGTCATAGAAAAATGTTCCCCACTTAGTGTTGAAGGTTATCTTATACCTATCATCCTCTTTCACAAAGATTTGGTTGTATCCTAAATAACCATCTAAGAGGGAGAATCTCTCAACACCTACTATAGTTTGTAAGATTTTTTCCATTTAAGAGGATAGTGGTCTTTTAAAGAGGCCCTATTCAAGTCTCTGAAAACAATACATTGCACTATATCCCTATTTTTCTTTCTTATAGGCACTAGTTTGGATACCCAAGAGGAGTATTTGATGGGGAAAATAATATTGGACTCTATGAACTTGGTAAGTTCTTTCCTCATCAAGGGTTCAATTTTTGGATTAATTGGTCTCTATTTTTGTCTAATAGGATTGGTATGAGGATCTAATTCTATAGCATGTTGGGAAAAATTGGGATCAAAACCTTTAAGGTCTTCATATCTCCAAGAGAAATTATCATTATATCTTTGTGACAAAGAAATATTTTTTTTATTTTTGTATGTCAGTACATACCTTTCCTAGCATCATTTATTTATCTTGAGCAGCCATGATTCTTTGATAATCATCTTCCTTGGCTATCATTTCCTTCTTTTTTCCTTTAAATTCATCGTCATGGATGAATAAATTGTAAAGGGTAATTAAACCCTTGGGTAGCTTGTTATTTTTTAGATGTATTATCTAGTCATCATAAGAATCTTGTAGCCTTGACTACAAAGTTGATGAAAGCTTATCCTCATTATGGATGAACCGCTATCTATCCATCACTGTTAAAAAAATTGTTAATTTACATCCTTGTGTACAATAAAGGGTATTACTACTACCTTAACATGCTGGCCTTGACCTTGGAAAAGGTTTGTATAAGATGAAAACTGAGGTCTAATTGCTACTAACTAATCAAATTTAACATTTGATTTTCTTGGGACTTGTTGTATATTTATAGCATCAAAACACTCGATCAGGTCCCAAAATCTATGTCTATTGGCTCTAAGGAGAGAATTCTTGGTGACACATATCTTCCTCACTTGGTTGATCACCAATTCAGAGTCTCTAAACACTTGGAGCTATGTGATATTTCTCTTCTCAACTAATGATAAACTATGTATTAATGTGTCATACTCTACTACATAGTTAGTATAGAAAAATTGCAACCTATGATAAAAATGATATTTTTTTACCACTAGAAGAGATTAGCAGTACACTCACTCCATCTCTAACTTTTCTTTTTGCACTGTCAAAAAATATTTTCCATAAGCCATCTAGATCATCTTTTTGCTTGAGAGGAGAAGGGATGATTATTTTCTCTTCTTATATCATGTAAGTATCCAACCCAGTCATCTCAACATCAAATGGATCATCATCATATTTTTCTCTAGCACATTCATCGAGCAAGATATCAGGAATTGAAATATGTGAGGTGACTATCTTTGTAGTTCCCAAATCATCCTCTTCTTCCTCTTGTATTAAGCAGTTTGAACTCATTGGATTAGTCTTATAACTCTCTACATGGAAATATGACACAAGCTTAGCTCATTAGTAAATATTGTTCCATACCTTATTATCATTAGCATGTGAGACCTATTAGAAGACAAATACCCACCAATATTAGTTGTAAAGTCTCTTGACAAGCAAATGAAAAATAATCCAAACAAGTCAATAACTGATATGTGTTGTCAATTAGATTTGCACCCTGCTGAATGCAATATTTAACAATCTACTAAAACATGGAAACCTTCTTCAGATGTGGGTGATCTGAATGAAGAAGGAATCTCTAGAGTGAGCTGGTTCTCTGAATGATTGATTTTACTCTAAGATATTCTGAGGGAAAAGGGATAGAAGGATGACTAATTAAAACTTAAAACTACTGATGGTTAACTTGTTATTTCTCAAAGAAACCAGATTTTTCCACTCACAACAATTTCTCTATTACAATATTTCTCACAATCTCATTGATACATGATTTCATCAATAATTCATATGAAGATTCACGGACGTCGAATACATCATACAACCTGAAAACATGAAATCCTGTGCAGAAAAATCATAAAAGTAGGACATTAAGGCTTCAAATTTGAAAACACAAAGGCATCAAACTGCTGTTACTAGTCTTGAGACAAGAAAATGAAAAGAAGAACTTTGTTGTATTACTGAAACTGAAAGATTGTCTATCTGAAAACTAAGTACAAAAGGTTCGCAAGCTCAAAAATGTGTATGAGTAGGAACTGGAATCTGAACTGAGAAGGGAAAAAAAAGACTAAGTCTTTTCAAAGATATAACTCTCAAGAAACCCTAATCCGAGCTCACAAAGAAGCTCAAGGAAAAAAGATTCAAACTGTCTCAAAAACTACATAAAAACAGAAAAAAGCATACTGCTTTTATGATCAAACTGTCAAGCCTCTAAAAATAGGCTGAATCTACTTTAAAAGCCAGAAAAACACCTTATCTCTCCAAGATGAGACCCAAATCCGACCAAGAGAGAAAAACTCAACAATGATCTGCTATAAATAGCAAGAAATCATAAAACAATTCATAAGAGATTGCTTTACAATTCTATTTTACAGGATTGCAGATTTTATAATTTGTCTATTTTTGCAATTTAAAAGATTATAAAATCTTTTGCAAAAGAATTACATTCTTATCTCTTCATACAATGCTTTGATTTTTCTTAAAAAATCATAAAAATATCACTACATCTCACTTCCTCTAATTGATTTCTCCAAAATCAATTAAAACAAAAACCCTAAATAGACAATTGATTTTCTTTGAGAATACAAAAACCTAAGTGATCAAAAACTCACCCCTAGGTCATAAGATATTCAACATTTATATTCTCATTGTTTTTCACTAAAACACCCAAAATAGGGTTTTCAAGTCTTCAATTCACTAAGGCACAAAAAATAAGTCCTAAAGACTTAATATGTCGACCAAGCATATAAGTTTTCAGCCTCCTTCAAATACTAAAATTCAGACTTTGAATGAATCATAATGCAAAGCCATCCTAATTTGAAATAACCCCATGTGCTATTAACAAACATGAATATTCTAGACAATTATGATGTAGGATCGAATTAGGGCATGAACAAAAGAAGTCAAACCCTAAAATCATTTCATTTGCACTTCATCATTTCGAAAATATTGAGCTTTGCCTGAGAGAGCACGCTGCCATGATGGTCGAGCTCGGTCTGAGAATATACATGCTTGAAAGTCTTCACTTTCACCTTCAGATAGTTGAATTCTTCAATGGGTAAGCTCGGTTTTGTAGTATTGTAGTTCTTTTACTTTATTGAAAGAACAAAAGGAGCCATAAGGCCGCGACCTGCTCATGGTTGTTTTCTGACTTTCTTTTGTCTTTTTGTGCTTCGTTCTTCCTGGCCGATATGAGCTATTACTCAAGCTTTGATTGGAACTTTCGTGAAAGAACTTGCTCGAGGGTTATTGTTTCCTTTTACTATGCCCAAGGTAAGCTATTTGTTTATAGCTTCTATGGATTTTGTTTTGTTCATTCTGGCCTTGTGGCCGTGGCTAACACAACCTCTAATACCTTTACTTTATACTTTCTATGCTCATTTGAAAGAGCTCGAGGTTTGAGCTTTGAATTTTGTGCCCTCCTCTGACTGCCATGGTGAAAGCCTTTTAAGCTTGGAGACTATGGTGAGCATTCTGGCCGTGGCTAGTGTGTTCTCCTACGAGCACAAAATGGTGAGTCACTATTCTAAGCGTATATTCTCCTCTTCAAAAAGATCAAAAACTTTCTCCTTCACTTCAGATTTAATGTAAAATTCACATATGGGTGTCGCTGGAAATTGTCATTTCTGTGCTTAAAACTAAACCCCAAATGTGGGTGTATGAGATTCAAAATCTGCATATTCATTTTGTACAATTTTATGGGCTCAACCCAAAAGACTAGTTGTCTATTTCACACTTCTGAAACACAAGAGCGATATGGGTATTTGTATTTTTTGAAGAAAATGTATCTATTATGTGATTTGTCCTACAGAGCTTGACCACCATTATTTCCTTTGCACTCCTATTATTTTCTTAACAACCATCACATGGGTATTCCCTGCAAATTGTATTTTATGTATTTTAAGACAAACCCCCAAACAAAATATACTTGTTATGCATTTAATTTATAAGCTCGACCCCTGGTAGTTGGTGCTCCACATTGACATTCCTGTAGCTACTCATTGAACTTTTCAAGGGTAAACTGGGAATTGTATTAAATCTGGACTGTGTTTCAAAACCCCAAATGTGGGTATATGACAGAAAAAATAAACAGAATTGCACATTTTCTTTGGTATCTGTATAAAATCTAAGCTCGATTCATGATTTTTTTTTTGTAAAACCACTGTAGCTACATGATTATTGCATCTCTAGAACTTGGTCCACTTCTCGTTGTTTGTTCAATATGTTGCATGATGCTTTTGCATAGCTGTATGTATTATGCTGCAGGAAGTTAAAGAGTTTGTTGTTCCTGATAATATTCTGTAGCTTTCATTTTGCTGCTCAGATTTATAAGTTATGAACAAACAATAATTTTAATTGCTTTGATGACTATAACCCTGTTTTACTCCTTCAGTTGGATAGTTCAGATGAGCATGATAATCATACTTCTTTCTCATCCCACTTGTAAACTTAAGGGGTAGCATGTAGAGCTCTACCCTTGTGGGAGCCCGTTTTACCCCACATGCTTAATGTCTTCATAATATGATCAGCTTCATGATTTTCCCTATACTTGCACAAGGAAACAAACAATGTTAGCATAAAAAATAGAATATGATGATCATGTTGGCATTTCTTCTTTAGCTCACTTCTTTTGTACTTATTTGATTGTTTTAGTGTATGATTGATAGTAGGTTGCACTATTGTTGGTGATTCATGTTGGTATCTTCATAATCAGAGCCTCTGACATCTCTCTCCTTCTCTTATAGGTCAATGGAGCTCGAGAAGACAAAGGTGTACCATTCAACATCGACCATCGGCCAAAACAAGCAATGATGATTATGTTGTTTACTTATGTGATTTATTATTTCACATCTTCCATAGTGTAGTGTACTATTAATGATGCACTGTGACAGTAACATCCACGACTTGTGTGGATATTTGATTTCATCTTTTGCTTTTCATTTCGAAAAAAAAAATGCATTTCAATGCAATGTTGTAATATCATTCTGAATCTTGCAATCAAATGAAGCTATGTAAATATGAATCTTTTCATGAAATAAATGAAAGCATCTGGAATGCTCGATTGTTTATATGCTCAATTCTATATTTCATTTAATTCTTGGAACATTGAATAGCACTCTGAAATTTAGTTTCTTCTTTTAAATGCACCACTGTCACTTAATGAATAATGATAAAAGATGCAAACAACACTTAAACACAATCTGTAATTTCACCTTAAGATAAAACAAAATTCAACTAGCTCCACCAATCGAGCTATGGCAAAAAATTGGTAACAATATGTCTTGACTAAAAGTCAAGTTTGACAAGCATCAAGTGTTAAATATAAGTCTCTAATTACTCCCATTGTATTCACTAAAGTACCATCTAGTTGCAATACACATTTAGAAATTGGAGTGTATTTAATGCCTAACGTGTCTACTATCTTCTTAGGCATCATTGAAACACTAAATCTTGAGTTTGTCATGTAGTTATGAACTAGGAACTTTAATGATTAGAGATAAATGGAAAGGGGGTGGATTTTTAACCTTGCCTTTTTGTTCTTCATTAGGTTGAACAAGATTGATTGGAATCTTTTCTTTTTTCTTTTTTGGTCTAGCTAATGGGAATTACTTCAAGGAATCTTACAACAAGTCACTTTGAGATGGAATGGATAATGCATCCCACGTGGACACATTCATATTTGTCTTCTTCATTTCATCAACAATATTAAGAGTGTTAGTTTTTGGCTTATACCTGAAAGACACCCAAAGTCATTTCCGTAGTTGTTATGTAGCTTGTTGAGGAGATTGAGAGGAAGATGATGCTTCCTTTGTAGTAGATTTATAGGTCTAATTCATGCTTTTAAGCTTCACCATAGGCTCTTTCTCATTAGGAGGTTGCTTTTGTGTTAAGATAGGTGTAGGGATATTAGCCAAATGCCTTGTATTTGAGCTTGTGTTATCTACAACATTGCTTGAAGGAAAAACTAGATTTCATATAGGTTGATTGACTACACAATGGTTTTCTAGGCTCCACAACATAAGATTTGATTTAGGTATAGAATCTTCCACTGGTCCACTATTGGGGCTTGCGACCTTTAGTAAAGTCTCCTGTTGACTTAAGAAATTCTACATCATCAAAAATTTTCCTTGCACTCCAACTATATGGGTGGACTATCTATGAGGTGTATTACATGGATAATGCCACTTAGCCACTTAGCCTCTTAAGCTATTTTTTTTTTATTGGAACAATGGTTTTTCTTGTATCAACAAATGAGATTTTTTATAGGGGAATGACTTACAAAGGCATATTTTGATTGGTATTTTGGTACATATTGGGCTGATAGGATTAACCCTATTTTTGGTTTCTACTTGGCTAGTAGCTTTGATTGTATTTGTGGTAAGGTTTAATAGCTTGTTGCCTCTTTAAGACAATCAATTTATTAATCAAGTTTTTCACGATTCTTGAGTTCCTCGTCATCATTTGAATCACTGGAAGTAGAACTAGATACAAGGGGATTAGATTTTATAAGAGGAACAAGGGTAGGTTGATTTGGTGTAGGTAACTTTGGAAATATAGGAATAGGGGGCTTGGGAGCTAACTTACCAACTAGTATCAACTAGTTCTTAGCCTTTATAGCAATATCATAAGAATCAGATAGTACACTTCCTCCCATGAATTAAATCATCACAACTATGTCACTAGTCAAAGCTTTTAAGAAATACAAGAAAATGGTGTTAGAGGAAGGATTTTCCAAAGATGAGATTCTATCCCAAGTCTTTTGTAATATGAAATTGAAATCCACCATGAACTCATGAGATGCTCTCTTGATTGTTGTTAGCTAATCAATAAGGGAGAGGTACTCACTTCTATCCTCAAATTGTTCACAGTGCTTATCCTCTAACTCATCTCAATTATGAATAGAATTGGATTGTATCCCTTTGTACCATTGTAAAAAATTTCCCTTCAAAGAATAAGCAAGAATCCTAATAGCTACATTATCTTGTGTGATATGGTAGACAGAGCATATGTTTACAATATCTTGAATATGTTTAATGGGTGTAATATCATTATCATTAGTAAAAAATAGAATACTCTCTAGTGTTGAGGCTAGAATATCATCGTATTCCTAGAGAGCAAGAGGATATCCTCTATTAAAGGTTATAAGTTTCCTATTTCTTGGGGCTTCCATTAGAGGAATATGAAATAAATTTATATTTAAGTGAACAATGAGGAATCTAAGGTGAGGAGACCTACCAATAGGGGGTGTAGAATGAGATCTAGGAGATGGTGAGATAGAAATCATGTCTCTTCCTCTCATTGGTGACACATAAAGTCTATTTCTCCTTCTAATTGCAAAATCTAATAATTCAATAAGCTAAAAATTACCTCTTGATGAAGCTTTGGTTTGGATTCTTGGCATGGATGATTAATACCATCTAGAGTTAGGATAATGGGGTCACTTATAATGAGTATTGTTTCTAGGTATTGGAATATGTATTCAATAGCTACAACTATTAATATTGCACTAAAATATCAATGAGATGATGTAGAGATCATCACACTTTGATCTCATCAAGCATTACAAAAGTTATTATCAATTTGAACTACATCCTTAATTGAATTCCAAATCCAACTGCTTAGTGAAACATGGGAATGGCTTCAAGGTGTGGGACCTTAATGAACAAAGACAAGCCTCCAAATAAAGGTTTGGTTCCTTTCTTAACCTAGATGTAACAATGATGGCCCAACCCAATATTGAACAATCCTATTATTAACCCTAATATAACAACTTTCTAAGGAAGATGGGAATATAAAATTAAAGAAATATCAAGAGGTGATGCACCATGATTAGAGTGTTTCTTCTTTATCAGGGGTT
Source organism: Sequoia sempervirens (assembly GCA_007258455.2). NCBI lineage: Eukaryota > Viridiplantae > Streptophyta > Pinopsida > Cupressales > Cupressaceae > Sequoia > Sequoia sempervirens. Next base: position 225,821 of record VDFB02261845.1, on the reverse strand, counting down.
TCACAAGGCCTCAATAGTAAATCACCAAAAACATCTACACAATTCTCTATATTATCATTCTCTATCTTGATATACATAAATGTTACAGTTTGTTAGATAGCTAAGAGGGAAAAGACATCCATAGTTAGCTCTAAAAATTTATATTACATAACACACATACATAGAGACAATGAAATAATGTATAGCATGTAAGACAGAGAGAAGAGGTAAAATAGCAATTTCTTATTGATACAAAGGAATTGGGCCAATTCACAATTACAAAAATACAAGTCTCTATTCTAGTAAATGAAGGAATAATAATTATAAATGAGCTTCGACCAAGCTTTATTCGAAGACAAAATAGTAAAACCCTAGAAACTCTTGCTACTTCCATAAATAATGGAAGCAAACATCTATTCAAATTAATTCAATTTGAAGGCGCGTGTATACAATTCTTAATGCTTGGAATGCCTCAACATTGATGAGCTTAAGGAAAAGTGCAATAAAACCCCCATGGAATTCACTATAGAATACAACCAAGGATAACCCTTTGATAGAAAATAGCCACAAATAATATAAAAGAGTATGGACATCACAAATATGATTTGGAAGTACTCAAGATGACATTAAAATAGCTCTTAAGTTCAAAAATGTAGTTGGGAGAGTTACTAAACATTCAATTTTCCATCCTTGCAAGCCAATGGTGTTTGCAAGAAGTTTGAATCTTTTGCTAGCCATTTTTTGAAGTTTAAATGGTGATTGTTGATCCACTTTTAAAATATCCTTATTGGACAACCCATGTGTAAACACAAGATTATTTTAAGAGGCTTGGGAAAAGTCATGCTATGAAGAGATAAGACACTCCAATAAAAAATAAACACGTAGATAAGTGCCCCTAAGATGGAGGTGGTCCCCATAGTTTTTGTTTGGATTTGTAGACACACTAGAAACCTTGGTTGTTGTGGCCACTAGGTGGTAGTAGAGTGCATTAGTGCATCTTCAAATAATTTTCTTTTAGAACCTACACTAAACTATCACACTGAAATGAGAAGATGGCACTTGATGAGTATTCATTGGTTTAAACCTTTGAGTCATTAATGAATGGGACCACCATAGACAACATGAGCTTGTCGAAGAAGAAGCCATGTTGGACAACATCATCTCGAATATGACACACAAAATCCAAGCACATGAGTGCAACTTTAAGATAAAAATCCTTTAATAAGTCACGTTATGAAGAAGTGGGGCACTCCACTAAGGAGATGTCATTTGACATGCTCTTATTTCCCTCACAAACTGATATGTAGAATGTTCAACCAAGCTGCAAAGGTCCACTATGCATTGACCAAACTATGACACTTGTCACATGGCCATCATCCTACATAGTGCTTACCTATTAGAGAGAACAATAATAATCAAGTCCATGAGACACATGGCATCATAGTGCAAGAGTGCAACCTAACCTTTACTTTAAAAATGATCATGTGCTATGAAGAAGCTAGCATTTTTCAATGAAAAATAGCCTCTTTGCTAGCCCTCATTAGTTTGAACCTTTGATTCATTAAGGAATAGGCCTACCATAGTTAGCATAAGCTTTGATGAAAAATAAGTTATGTTGGACCATGTCACCTTGAGGAGGAAACATGACAGCTAAACACAAGAGTGTAACTTCAAAAGAACAAGAGCAATGAAGTTACACTATGAAGTTATGCAATACAATAAAAAAGGCCACCTAGAAGGAGGTGGCACCACAAACTAGGCTAGAAATCATTGTATGAAAGAGGAACATGTGACACCCAAGCGCATGAGTGCAACTTTAAAAGATCATGCCTTTTCAAGCCTACAACATGAATAACTAATGTGCTCCAATAAGAAAATGAAACTTCAACATAGTAGCAGCCCCACAAGCACAACATGACAAAAATAACTAACAGGTAGTGGGATCCATGCAACAACATAACGTAAGAGTGCAACATTAAAGGGCTCATAGATTTTGAAGATGCGCTTTAAAGGAAACATGTGCTCAAATGAAATTTATCCATGTGATTTCTAAGCAAACATTGGTAAGGACCACAATACGAGTGCACTAAAGGAAGACTTAAATTTTTAAAGGGCACACGATTAATTGGCTTGACTAGTCACTAGAATAAAAGGGGCTGATATAAAAAATAATGTTGAGGACATGAGGAAGCAAGTTAAAATCTAACAATGGGTTGGACAAGTCACCTATGAATTAAAAGATAAAGTAACATACCAGTTTCTAGGACTTAGGGTTTAGGGTTTTAGCTTAAATGAATTAGCCTTTTAGGCTATCCATTAAAACCCTAGTTATTTTTCTAGTGCCAACAATAATTCAATTAAATAGACATATATGAATGAAATATTTCAATATCTAACTTACACAATTGGGGTAAGTGATGTCCAACTTCACTTAAGAAAAATGCTTCTAGGACCAACCACCCCACTTATCATGGAGCTTCCAAAAAAGGAGCCATATAACAATTTAGTAACCATATTTAATTGAACAATAAGGAGAAAAATCTTGAGCAAGACCCATCGTATAAATTAAGACCCTCCATTTCTAGAAAGGTTGATGACAAAAAAACAACAATGAGCTTGAGTTTGATTTCTTAGGGAAACTAAAAAATGTTTGTGCTAAAATTCCCTTATTTTCAACAATTAAAGATTTGGAAATATATATTGTAAAGGAGGTGATTCACTACTCTTGAGAATCAAGACAAAGATAATCTTCAAGGAGCAAATAGCCCTTGGTTACCTCAAGAAATGAAGCTCAAGTGACAAGATAAAGAATAAATAATATTTGAATAACTTAATTAAATGAATACTAAACTATCAAAAGCAAGAATGATAAGATTGATTAATAATGAAAAATGATAATGAGATTACAACTTATAGTTTATAGAAACAAAAACTTATAAACTTATAAATTCCACCCCCACAAGGGTTAAGCCTCAGCCATCAGAGGGACATCTATGCCTCGTGTTTTCATCCCTATCAAAATAGAGAGTAAAATCCTTAAATCTACAATGTACAACTTCTCAAATCCATACATCTGCACACATAACAAAGAGGGAAAAATGTTGGGGTTATTTCAAGGCTTCCCTCAATCAAACCCCTACTTTGGTGTTTCCACCTCCATGGACAACTAGATAGATAGAGATAAAAAAAAAAGACATAAAATGTAAAGATGTGATCATGAATAGATTAGAAAAGATAAATATACAAGAGAATGTTACCAATGATGTGTGGCTCCCCTCCTAGCTTAATAGATGTGGTGTGCTTATGGGCAAGAGAGCCTTGACTATTGCTTTGATAGAAATCTGGCAGAGTTTCGCTACGGATAGCAAGAGAGAATGAGAAAAGATGTAGAAGAAAGAATGGAAAGAGAGAGCATGAGAATGAATAAGAATTATAGTGAAAAGAAGAATTTTGTGAGGTTGCATGGGTGGGAAGTTTCTTTACACTTGCATTCTTTCCACGATGACATATTTCATAGGCAAGGGACACGAGATATTCTCATTTGAATCTTAGAAAGTTTGGGGATGCTAGAACATCATACGGACATTTGTGCATCACACAAGTGTCCTACTCAAAAATTTTGAAGAATGAGGCATCTAGGCTATTAACGCTTCATCGTTGTCCCCTATGAAGTTGGAATCATGAAATTTGGACTTATAGGTTTTTGTCATTAATACAATGGGTTGGCATAAATGCAACGAGCAAGATGTGCAAGTGTGAAATTTCCACGAGGTGTAATTTTATGAAACTACGTATACTAAGACTATTAGGGAAGTATGTTTGAAGAAGCTAGGGAAAAATATGAATATCCACAAAATTTCCAAGTTATTGGCCAACTTGTTGACATTATGCTTAGAAATATAGTTGTTCCAAAGCATGTAGACCTAGGTAGCCTAGTTGTATATGTTAACATCAACAACACTCATATAAAATACTTTGATTGACTTGGGTGCCACCATTAATGTAATGACCAAAGAAATAATGCAAAGCTTATAACTTACTGGCCTTCTTCCTACCCCCACGGTACAACAATTGGTAGATCGATCAACTAATAAACTAGAAGGGGTTATTGAAGACTTCGTAATCATAGTGGATTCATGGGAATATCCAACATATTTTATGGTCTTGCAACCAAAGGATAGTCTAACTCCATCTATGTTCAATAAATTGATGTAAATAGGGCATGCATATAACTCAATGGACCAATAGATCCCTTATTGAACAACTAACTAACTTAGATGTGTTACATGTTTAAATTATCAACCAAGGAATCATAATTTCTTGAATAATGTTGGAACTATATGTGCAGTTAAGGATTCTAAGTTGTCTTATCAATTATGTATAAAAGGATTAAATGAAAGTAACCTTATTTGGAAAAAAACTTAAATTTATCTAGAAACAAACTTAAATTGTATAACAGTTGTTGCGGGTAGATACTCCTATAAGGAGAGTGACCAATAACTTCAACTATGTTGTAACTACTTGTATACAACTTATTTTTAAATGATTGTCAATAATAATTAATTTAATACTTATTAAATCAAATTAACTCAAATCAAGAAATATAACTTAATATTTTATTCTAATATTAGTAACAATCTAAACAATGAGGAGTATTGAAGTTACCTCAAGTGGCCCTTGCTTTAGTGGTTGTAATTCCATAGTATCTCTATCAGATCATAACCCATAATTCCAATGACTAAACCCACTTTTATTACATTTTGAAAAGGATAACACAAATTGATAACAAAGTATTGATTGAAAAAAGTGTTGATGACCAAATTTACTAACACTAAACCTTTGACTTCTCACAAGATCTAACATATATATGTAAGATTCTGAGAATCTGATTATTCTTAGACTTAAAATAACTTACAAACAAATGTCAACTCTACCAAAATCATAAGGAGAATACTTATTCTTATCCTAAACAATAATGAGAAACTAGTCATACAAAGGTGTGAGTTTCATAACCCCATTAAGACTTTGCATTGTAAAGAAGGTGGTTATAACTAAAAACATGCAAAACAAGGCATAACTATTTATGAACCATGATGTACCATTACCACAAATATCTTCTCATTCCCATGATTATCTTCATTCTTGGTGACAACATCAGTTAAAATAGAATGATTTATAAATAAACCATTTCTACAATATTCAACCACTACCCCCATTAGTTGTGGAAAACTGTATATGTTGTAGGTGATCATCCCTTTGTTGCAAGTCGACAGGTCCTTTTTGTAGGGGTTATTTTACTTCAAAATCATTTCTTCATCATTAATAATCATAACTAACATAAAACTCTATCACATTTCATAGCTATTAACAAATGCACACAATAATTTATCAATATAATATATATCATCCTTAATGCTTTAATAATTAGGATAATTAGAAAAGTTTGGATAATGTCTTGAAATTATAAAAAAATTCATGAGAAATGTTAAACTTAAAACAAGGAAATGAGGGAAATTTCTATAAGAAAATTTATAGTGTAGAAAATAGAGAAAAACAATAAGCACAACTTTAACATAGTATTTACATGGAAAACCTAGTAAAATTATACCAGGAAAACCCCACAAGAAAGGATCTTTCATATTTTATTTCTCAAGAAATTTACAATTACAACAATCTTCTGAAAAGTTACATAAAATGTGACTTCAACAGAGTATTAGAAATTTGAGTTGCAGAGTCCTTATTGAACAAAAATCAAAAAATAGAAAGTGTGACTCATACAACTATATGTTGAACATTTTTCAAAACTACCAAAAATAAAGAGTCCCAAAAAATTGATGTTGTCAAAAACGCCTTCAGTATGTAGGGGCATGTACCATGAATGCTAGATATCAATATCGACTATCCACCACTCTTGGAATAACAATAAAATTGACTTCATATTACAACAATCTCCCACTTGAAGTCAAATTTGTCTCTTGTGAATAAATCCTCATATTGAAAGACCAATGGTAATGTTTCCAATCATCAACATACAAGCCTAGAGAAGTTTTGCACCAAATGAAATCTCTACCAATGTGCTTCATCAAAATATCTATTGGGTTTACATCAATGTGTATCTTGGCGAAAGATATGTGTCTTCCTTTCACCACCTCACATACAAAGTGATATTGAATATCGATATTTTTTTTTCTGGCATGATATGTTGAGTTCCATGCTAAGTGTAAAGTACTTTGGTTGTCACAATGCAACACCATGTTGTTCTACTTTACTTACAATTCACCCAAAATTCTATGAATTCATACTGACTCCTTGCTAGCCTATGTTGTTGCCATATATTCAGCTTTAGTAATAGATAATGTCACCATTGTTTGTAACTTTGACACCCAGCTAACAACACTTCCAACCAAGGAGAAAATGTAACTTGTAGTGGAATTTATTTTATCTCTATCTCCACCAAAATCTGCATCCACATACCCATTAACCTTAAGACTACTCCCACTGTAAAAAATAGCAACAACATAAGTGCCTCTCAAATACCTAAGAATCCACTTCACAGTTGTCCATTGCTCATGACCTAGATTTTCCATATAATGACTGACTACTTCCACTACTTTTGCAATGTCTGGTTTGGTGCATACCATGGAAAACATAATACTACCAACTATTAATGAGTATGGTACATGAGACATATGTGTCTTCTCTGCTTTTGTGCTAGGGCACTATTCTAAAGATAATTTAATATGAATAGGAAATGGAGTACTAAATGGTTGTACATTTTGTATATTGATGCATTGTAGAACCTTATCCACATAAGTTTTCTATGACAACCATAGTTTCTTATCATTTTTTTCTCTGTGTATCCTCATACCAAGAATCTAATTTTCTCTACCTAAGTTTTGCATCTTGAACTCCCTAGCAAGTTGAGCTTTCAAATGGATGATTTTGTTCATTCTAGGATCTGTTACCAACATATCATCAACATACAAAAGAAAAATAACAAAATTTTCATCATCATACCTATGAAAATAGGCACAATGATTAGCCTTACATCTGCTAAAACCCAAACTCATCACGAAGGAATCAAGCTACTTGTACCAACACCTTGATGGATGTTTTAAACCATACATTGATTTTCTCAACCTACAAACAATATTCTCCTTGTCTCTTTCCTCAAAACCTTCTGGTTGCTGCATATAAATCTCTTCTGAGAGATCGCCATGCAAGAAGATTGTTTTTACATCTAATTATTCTAACTCCAATTCAAGACTAGAAACTAGAGCTAAAACAACTCTTATAGTACTTAATTGTACAACAGGTGAAAAAATTTCATCAAAATCAATACCAAAATTTTGTGCATAACCCTTGGCCACCAATCGAGCTTTATACCTCTCCAAATTATCATTTATGTCCCTTTTCAATTTGAAGACCCACTTGTTCCCAATAGCTTTTCACCCCTTAGGCAATGGTACAAGCTGCCATGTCTTGTTCTTATGAAGAGATTACATATCCTCTTCCATGGCAACTCTCCACTTGCTTTCACATTCAAATTCACAAGCTTCTTGATATGAACCAAGTTCACCAACATCAATTAGTCATGCATAAGCAAAATTACAAGTAGGAGAGTACCTTTCAGGTGCTTTATATACTCTAGTGGATCTCCTTATAAGGGGTAATATATCACCCTATGGCATATTTGGTTGTTGTTCACTTTGTTGATTTTCATCTAGTACCTGCAGATTATCATCATAACTTTCCACCTCAACTAGAATAACTTATGTACTTTATTGTTATTCACCTATTTACATTGATTTTTCATTAAAATAAACATCTTGACTAACTATAACCTTGTGGGCAACAGTATCCCATAATTTTTACCCCTTTGTACCTTCTACATAGCCAAGAAAAACACACTTTGTGGACTTCACATCCAACATATTCTTATTCTCTTAGGAATATGAGCATAAGCATCAAAACCAAATATACGAAGAAAGGAATAATCAACAGGTTTACATGTCCATACTTCTTTAGGGATTTTACTATCAAGATTTGTAGTGGGTGATCCATTTCTCAAGAAATAGGCTATAGAAACAACCTTTCCCCAAAATTTATGCTCTAAACCAGCAATGCTCAACATACATCTTGATCGCTCCATAATTATATGATTCATGCGTTCAACAACACCATTTTATTGTGGTGTCCTAGCAACTATCAATTGCCTTGCAATACCAAACTCACTGCAAAACTAGTTAAACTCTCTTGAAAAAAATTCTCCTCTATTATTTGTTCTCAAACATTTTATAGTCTTACCCTTTTGATTGTCTACGAGAGCTTTAAACTTCTTAAAATAAGAAAACACTTCAAACTTCTTCTTTAGAAGATAAATCCACATCTTACGAGAATAATCATCTATAAATGAAACAAAATATGATGAACCCCCAATAGATGTAATAGGAGCTTCCCAAGTATCTAAATGAATTAATTCTAACACATCTTTACTTCTAGTAGTACTTCTAGAAAAACTTAGTCTATTATGTTTTCCAAACAAACAATGTTCACAAAAATTTAAATCTTTACATTTGGCACTTGGGAGAAGATTTCTATCTAGTAGTACCTTGAGACCATGTTCACTTATATGGCCTAATTGTTGATGCCAAGTTGATATTTAGTTTGTTTCTTCATTAGATGCCACTACAACTTCTCCACTGCTAGTTTCCCCAACTAGTTTGTAGAGATTGCTTACCTGTTCACTCTTTAGCACAACCAACACACCCTTTTTTACCTTAAGAAATCTATTTTCACCATTGAATCAATAGCCTTGTTTATCAAAAACTCCAAGAAACAACATATTTTTCTTTAATCTTGGTACATGTCTAACATGTTGAATAGTCCTTACCATTCCAACAAACGTCTTGATTCTTATGTCACCTTCACCAATAGCTTGATAGGGGTTTTCATTTCCCATATAAACCAACCTACATCACATGATCGATAAGAAGAAAACTATTCTCCATGTGGAGTCATGTGAAAGGAGGCACCAAAATCAAGAATCTAAACATGAGGTAAAGAGCCTCTTAGGTTAGCAATTAATACCTCTCTATCTTCCAATTGTGTTTGAACTTATATCATGTTTTCCTCAGATTCCTATGAAGTATAATTTTCTTTGCTTGCTTTAGGCAGCCTATAATCCTTTTTAACATTTCTATTTTTTCCATAGTTCCAGTTTTTTACCCTTTTCCACCCCTTGGATTTGGACTTGGTTTGTCCACACTCAGTATTTCCTCTTTCTTGAGTTCTACCTCTTGCAATTAGGACTTCATTAGAATAAGATCCTTGAGATGTCTTCCACCTAGAATCTTTAGAAATTACAGTGGTCACCACATCTTCAAAGACCAATTTCCCACTTAGAGATGAGTTACTAAGAGCCATAACTAGTTAATCCCAAGTTTCAAGCAATGAGCACAATAAAATTGTTGCCTTATCCTCTTCTTCAATTTTCACCCCCACTGAAGCCAACTTTCTTGTCAGTGTACTGAAATCATTCAGATGAATCATCACACATTCTCGGATTATACAACTACCTACATAACAAAATTTTATTTTCCAATGACTTCATCTCATACAACTTTTTGAGCTTAGTCCAAAAGTCATGTGCAGTTTTCTCCTCTACAACATTGAATAATACTATATCTTCTATAGATAATTGGATTGTTGCTCTGGTCATGGTATCATTTTCATTTCAATCTGCATCACTCATGGTTGCAAGTTTTGATGCTACTCCTTTGAGAGCTAGGGTACATCCATCCTTCACCAATAAAGCTTGAATCTTTAGCTTACATAGAGAAAAATTAGAACCATCAAACTTTTGCACCTCAAATCTAGTAATTGTGCTTCCTGTCATTTTTTACTTCTCAAAAAGCATAACTTCTGCACAAACAAACTTGCTCTGATAACAACTGTAAGAAACTTTATAGTGTAAAAAATAGAGAAAAATAATAAGCACAAATTTAACACATTTATGTGGAAAACTTGGTAAAATTATACCAAGTGAAAACCACAAGCAAAGATCTTTTGTATTTTATTTTTTAGGAAATTCACAATTACAATAATCTTCTAAAAAGTTATAGAAAATATGACTTCAATAGAGTATTAGAAATCTGAGTTGCAGAGTCCTTGTTGAGCAAAAATTTCCAAAAATAGAAAATGTGACTCATACAACTACATGTCTAACATTTGTTAAAACTACCAAAATAGAGTCCCCCAAAAAAATCAGCGTTTTCAGAAATGCCTTCGACATGTAGGGGTGCGTACCATGAATGCTAGATATCAATGGCAACTATTTGTCACTATTGGATTAAAAATAAAACTGACTTCATATTCCAACATTTTTTGGATTCATCACACCCCCCAACTTAGCATCTTGCTTGTTCACAAGCAATTCAGGGCCTCTTGTTATACCGTAATACAATGATTCTGTGGTCTATCGGATCAATAACTCCTCCTTACTTCAAGTAGAATCCTCTTTGCATAGATAATATCTCCCATCTGACATTATTTGTTTTCTCTCGTGCTTCCTTCCTTCCTAACCAATGTGGAATTGGATACAAGAGAAGGGGAGGATGAAATTTCAGGAAACCAAGTAATCTGATGTGCAACGGATACCTTGATATACTAATGTACCCTTATAATTAATTCTAAGTAATTGAAAATAGAGTGGGGCTATTTCCATTTTAGTTCTTGAGTTAGTTCATTCCATCTGTTTTGTGAGAATTTGAGTGCCTCTCTACTTACTCCAAAATCTAATTCTTTGAATCTTTTATAATCTTTTTCTCTGCAATCTAAAATATTTGTATACACCTCTGGTTTATCTATTATTCAATCCATTCCTCCATCTTCTTATTAGGATCCTCTACCTCTACTCTAATTTTAAGAGGAAGTGACTTCTCCCTTTCATGATAATGTTGTTATAATAGGCCTATTTGGTGTTCATTCTGGATGAATGATGTTAATGCTTTATTTGAACATCTCCCACAAAAATTAGTGGATTCCAGGTAGTATCATATGGAATAAGCCAGACCATGTAAATAAAATTCACATAATTGGTCTTACATGCCTAGGGTGGCTTTCAGATAAGTTGATAACAATTTAATTGTAGATAATGAAACAAGGAGATTACTAATCAATTGGCTAAATTGAAAACTTAGAAATTGTTCTTGCAGGAATAGGGCATAAACCCTAACAAGTGGCCTACATCTCATAAGATGAACAGTTGTGTCAACCATTTGATCATTTTTTAGTATTAATCTCTTAACTTTTGAATTTCTCTTTCATGTCTCACTATCATTTTTGTTCTCTCTTTATTCCATCCATGTTTTAGTTGAGCAACTTCTTCCATCTTATTCCACAATTTTAACCCAAGAGTTACTAGAGTTGGGGTTGTAGGTTCTGTTGGAGAGTTATTTTGCTAATAAGGATTTGGAGTTTTCTTGTTTATTTCAATGATGCCCATTTGAGCTAATTTATCCAAACTCATCCCTAGATAATGGTAAACTTGCAACTGTAAGGAAAGTAGAGGTGCGGAAACACTTTCCTAATGCTAATTCTATGAAGAGAATGTAGACATATGGTTCAATTTCAAATTGTAGTTCATTAAAGATGCACATTAGAGGAATAATAGAGCAAAACAAAATTGACACAGTCACAGAATGGACACCAGATTTAACGTGGGAAAACCCTTACGGGAGAAAAACCCACCACACCAAGCAAAAACACTTTGTATTACAGTGAACATAGTCCACATATAGAGTTACAATTTTTTGCTCTCATAAGTCAATTCATCACAATTAATTCAGGTAGCATAACAATTATGAACAACCTCGTTCTCATTCATCAGACTCACAAAACAACTCTCTTGCACTATTACAATGTATTACACATTATAGCATTTTCCTTCCTAAGAGGATTCAATCAATCTGCATCACCAGACCCATGTAGGAAACATACCAATTTATTTCACATTCGTAACAGCAAACCAACCATCACACAGTAGTTACCATATCGGGCCATGTCAAAGAGAAAACCACAAATCTCTCACTGATCTATTTGAGTCACACCGATACGTGCTTCTCACGGTACACTGTTGACCAAGTCCATTGGCATGTTGATGAGAGATTTCAACTTCTCCCACTGATACACAAAGGTCTCATCGATGTCCATTTTACCACTCAAGAGGTTTGCCAACTTGTCAAAGAGACATTTCCCAAATTCATGGCAAACACCCGAAGTCACATCGACAAGATTTTTTAAGACTTCTATCAATATGTCAAAGAGACATTTCACAATGTCTCGATGAACTCACAAAGTCACATCGACAAGAGTCTTCCATCCTATCATCGGCATGTCGAGGAGACATGACTCAATATCTCGATGACAGTGCAACCTCCTGTCGACAAGATACTCCAACAAAGTTTCAGAATGTCGAAGAGACATCTCAGAAACTCCTGTTGAAGTGAGCTACTCTCGCTGAAAAAGTAAACACGACACCACAACAAGGGGTATCAGTTTGTCAAGGAGACAATGGGTGAATTCTTGCCGACCACACAATGTCTTGCCAATGAAGAGCTAGGTGAGACATGAAAGCTTATTGGGCCATCAAAGAAACTATGAACAAAGTCCCTTCGATGGTGTACTGTGTAGCCGACAAAGAGAGAGAAGAACACAATGCTACCAATGTCAATCCAATAAGTTGAGACACGATTTCCAACATGCTCCCACTTGACAAAGACTCACTAGCTTCACCAATACTTGAGATTACTGAAATTCATAGGCCCTAAGGCCCATTGAAGTGGCACATAGACCTAAACTTGTCTGTGCTCACTAGTTTCGTTAACACGTTTGCAACATTTTCTAGAGTATCCAATTTTTCAAGACTGACCTTTCCATCCTCCACCATATCTAGTACAAAATGATACTGCACATCAATATGTTTCGTTCTGCCATGGAAAGTTGGGTTTTTTGCCAAACAAACAACACTCTGACTATCACAAAAAATGGTAATTTGCCCTACATTGAACCCAATATCATAACACAAACATCTAAGCCAAATGGCTTCTTTACAAGTTTGTGTTGCTTCCATATACTCTGCCTCCATACTAGATAAAGCAACTACAACCTGTTGCTTGCTCATCCAACTAACTGTACCACCATTCAACATGAAGATATATCCACTAGTGGATCTCCTGCTATCAATGTCCCCTACCCAATCAAAATCCACATAACCTTGAATGATAAGGGATAGTTGTGACCCAACTGAGTTACCATGATAGCATAAAGTGTACTGAGAGGTACCTTTTAAATATCTAAAAACTCTTTTCACAACATCCTAGTGTGGTCTACCTAGATTTTCCATAAAACGGTTAATAACTCCCATTGCTTGGGCAATGTCTGGCCTTGTATATACCATTACATACATTAAACTACCAACTGCACTTGCATAAGGAACTTTGTTCGTGTCCTCCATCTCAGTAGGAGATTTTGGACAATCTTCAACAAATAGCTTCATTCCCTGCAACACTGGAATGACTAGCTACTTGCAATCAGTCATACCAAATCTCTCAAAAACAATATTGATATACTTACTCTGGTTGAGCCAAAGCTTTCTACTTCCTCTATCCCTTTTTATTTCCATCCCTAGAATATACCTTGTTGCACCTAGATCTTTCATTTCAAACTTTACTGACAATTGAGAATTTAGATCATAAATCATAGTCTTACTATTTCCTATGAACAACATGTCATCAAAATATAGGGCAATAATAAGAACTCAATCATTTTTAGTTTTCAAGTACACACAATAATCAAATTTTGATCTTACAAATCCCAATCACAACACAAACGTGTCAAAATTCTGTCACCACATTCTAGGCAATTGTTTTAAACCAAACAGAGATTTCTTTAACTTGCAAACCATATTTTCTTTACCTTTTTCCACAAAGTGCTTAGGCTAGGACATATAAATTTCCTCTTCAAGATCTACATGAAGAAATTTTGTCTTCACATCCATCAATTTAATCTCTAATTCATATGTTGTTGCAAGTGACAAAAGAAATCCGATAGATATCAGCTTAGCTACAGAAGAAAATATTTCGCCATAATCAATTCCCTCTACCTGGGAATAACCTTTTGCAACCAACCTAGCTTTATACTTTTCATCACTACCATCTAGACCAATCTTCTTCTTAAATACCCATTTACAGCCAACAAGCTTTCTACCTTCAAGAAAGGACACCAGACTCCAAGTTTCATTCTTTTTCAATGATGCATTTTCTTCATGCATGGCTTCCAACTAGAAATTTGAATCAGACATTTCAATTGCCTCTTTCACAATCCTAGGCTCATTAATGCTTGTAATCAAAGCATAGGCACAATTTACATCCAACATAGAAAAATCATACCTTTCAGGTTGTTTCCTTTCACATGTAGACCTCCTCAAAGGCTAAGGCTGAGGTTGTGGTTCTTCTTCTTCAAAACTCTCGGAGCTGCTAGAACTCTCCTCAGTTTTAGGTACACTTCATAGTTCCTCTTTATCTGGGGTTCGAGGAATTCAACTATTTTTTCTTTCTTTTCTTCTTTCATCTCTGACTACAAATCCACTGAAGAAGGTTTCAACTCACAAAATATTACACTTTTGTTGTATACAACCTTTTCAGTCACATGATTCCAAAACTTGTATCCTTTCACACCAATGTCGTAGCCAATGAAGATACATTTATCAGCCTTGTTCCCCAACTTAGATCTTTTCTCATTCGACACATAAACATATGCTTCGCAATTAAAGACTTACATTTCTTAAAAAGGGCTTCTTACCAAACCAAGCTTCCATAGGCGTTTTGTCAACAAGTGCTGAAGAGGGAGATCAATTTATTAAATAACATGTATCCATAGCCTCAACCTATAACTTCTACTCCAGACTAGCATTGTTCAACATACTTCTCATCCTTTCCATCAACATCCTATTCAACCTTTCAGCAACTCCATTTTGTTGTGGAGTGTAAGGTGTTGTTTTATGCCTTTTTATTCCATGGTCTTTGCAATACCTTTAGAAATCTGCAAAACAAAATTCACCACCATTATCTATCCTCAAGCATTTAATTTTTCTTCCAGTCTAATTTTCAACCAAGTTTTTAAAATCTTTAAACCAACTTAACACTTTTGATTTACTTTTTAGAAAATACACAAATGTCCTCGAATAATCAGCAATAAAAGAAACATAATATCTTGATTCCACTAACGGAGAAACATTTACTGGACCAAAAACATCAAAGTGAATATAATCCAAAACACCAGAAGATTTATGAGGACTAGAGTAAAATGAAACACGATGTTGTTTTCCATATATACAATGTTTGCAAAAATTGAACTCAAGGTTACAATCATCAAGCCCTACAACCAGGTTTTTATTTTTCAAAGCTTTTAATTCTTTGTCAACAATGTGGTCGAGCCTTTGATTTCAGAGCATGGTCTTTTCTGTAGGGAGTTTCATCTCCAAAGAGTTTGCACCTAGAGGAACTTCGTTCTCTTTCTCTACATGAGTAGCCTTGCTTGACTTCACAAAGACACTATTACATTGAACATCATGTGCGTCCAACTTGTATAGAGTACCAATCCGAGCACCCCTAGCCAACACAATTGAGCCTCTAGTCATCTTAGAACCACCATTCAAGAATGAAACTTGCATGCCAACATCATTCAACTTACTAACAAAAAGTAAATTTTGAGCCAAACCTGGTATATGCATTATGCCATCAATTCATTTGATTCTTCTGTCAGGAAATTGAATTCTGACTCTTCCACGACCAACAATTTCAAGAGATGAGTCACTTGCCATATACACCTTTCCACTAGCATACTTTTCATACTTTTTAAACCAATCTCTGTGAGATGTCATGTGAAAAGATGCACCTGAGTCAATGAGCCAGAAATCATCTAATGCCTGAGTTACCAAGGTTGCAATGAAGGCATCTACATCGCTATGAGAAGAATCATTATCCGAAGAATTATTTTTCTTCTTCTTCTTTTTCTCCTCTTTTCAATCCTTACAGACATGACCAAGCTGCCCACAATTCTAGCATTTCACCTTGGACTTCTTTCTAAGAGACTTTGATCTCCCTTTAGACTTTTATTTAGACTTCTTGTACTTCTTCTTTCCTTTCTCCTTTGATCTACCTCAAATAGCAAGAGCCTCCTTTACCATCTCAGAATATTTCCTTCTCATCTCTTCTGATAGCAATGAAGCAACCACATCTTCCATCTTGAAAGTGATTGTCGTACTCCCAATAGCCATCATTAAATGATCCCACGAGTTGGTAAAATAACATAACATAAGCATACATCAATCCTCATCATCTATCTTCACACCTACAAATGTTAATTGAGCAATGAGCATATTGAACGTATTCAAATGATCAGCCACATACACCCCTTCCTCCATTTTCAAAGAGTACAACTTCTTCCTCAAGAATAACTTATTCACCAAGGAATTACCCTGATAAATGTCACCAAGTTTCTTCTACAAAGAAGATGCAAACTTCTCTTCATGAACATTCAAGAGAATAGAGTTTGCAATACATAGTCTTATCAACCCTTTGGATTTTCTATCTGCGAGGTCCCAATCTTCTTGCTTCATGCCTAAAGGTTTAGTTCTAGACACAACAATCCAGAGATCTTTATCTACCAATACGTCTTCCATTTTGAGTTTCCAAAACTCAAAATTATCACCATTGAACTTTTTGATTTCTATCTTTCCCGATGTGCTTGCCATCTTAATTTGCAATCAAGATTACCAGATTCCTCTACAAGACTCCTACTTCAAAATTGGTATGAAAAACCCGTACAACCCACAAGGATAACACAACTGGCAAGGCTCTGATACCACTTGTAAGGAAAGCAGAAGTGTGAAAACACTTTCCTAATGCTAATTCTATGAAGAGAATGTAGACATATGGTTCAATTTCAAATTACAGTTCATTAAAGATGCACATTAGAGGAATAACAGAGTAGAAAAAAATTGACACAATCACATAATGGATGCCAGATTTAATGTGGGAAAACCCTTACGGGAGAAAAACCCACCACACCAAGCAAAAACACTTTTTATTATAGTGAACAAAGTCCACATACAAAGTTACAGTTTGTTGCTCTCAGATGTCAATTCATCGCATACAATTCAGGTAGCATAACAATTCTGAACAACCTCATTCTCACTCATCAAACTCACAAAATGACTCTCTTGCACCATTACAATGCATTACACATTATAGCATTTTCCTTCCTGGGAGGATTCAATTAATCTGCATCACCAGACCCATGTAGGAAACATACCAATTTAGTTCCCATTCGTAATAGTAGACCAACCATCACACAATAGTTACCATATTAGGCCATGTTGAAGAGAAAACCACAAATCTCTCACCGATCTGTTCGAGTCACATTGATACGTGCTTCTCACAGTACACTATTGACCAAGTCCATCGGCATGTTGATGAGAGATTTCAGCTTCTCACACCAATACACAAAGGTCTCATCGATGTCCACTTTATCGCTCAAGAGGTTTGTCAACTTGTCGAAGAGACATTTCCTAAAGTCACGATGAACACTCAAAGTCACATCGACAAGATCGTTCAAGACTTCTATTAGCATGTCTAAGAGACATTTCACAATGTCTCGATGAACTCACAAAGTCACACCAACAAGATTCTTCCATCCTATCATTGGCATGTCGAGGAGACATGACTCAATGTCTTAATGATAGTGCAACCTCCTACCAACAATATACTCCATCACAGTT
The DNA here is from genome assembly GCA_007258455.2 of Sequoia sempervirens. NCBI lineage: Eukaryota > Viridiplantae > Streptophyta > Pinopsida > Cupressales > Cupressaceae > Sequoia > Sequoia sempervirens. Next base: position 208,000 of record VDFB02261845.1, on the reverse strand, counting down.
TCAAAATGTCGAAGAGACATCTTAGAAACTCCCGCTGACAAAATAAACACGACGCCACAAGAAGGGGTATCAGTTTGTTGAGGAGATAATGGGTGAATTCTCGTTGACCATGCAATGTCTTGTCGATGAAGAGCTAGGTGAGACATGAAAGCTTATTGGGCCATTGAAGAGACTATGAACAAAGTCCCTTCAATGGTGCGTTGTCTAGCCAACAAAGAGAGAGAAGAACACAATGCTGCCAATGTCAAGCCAGTAAGTTGAGACACGATTTCCAACAACAACTGACTCTCCAACTCTTTAACTTTGTTATCCAACCTTATTTCCTTTTGTTGGAACCCTTTTAATTGCTCTTCTAATTCTTTTATTTTCTGAAGAGCTACCTGCAACTCACTAATTTCCTCTTTATCTTTTTAAAATAGTTCTTTTCATAATCCAAAATGAAGTCTTCTTTAGACTTACCAAAAGAAACAAGTTTCTCTTGATCTTTTAGATTGTTAGTAGGTTTAGTTTTCTTTCTTGCTATAAATAGGTCATCTTTAGACTCGGAATCTGAGCTTGTGTCCAAACACATAAATTGTATGCTTTTTGACTATTCTCTATCAACAAATAAATTTTATATTTATGAATCTGTCTCTGACTCCACTAGGACAACCTTCTTTTGTTTAGAATGAACCCTTCCTCTTGCAACCCCTTTTTCCCTTAGGTGGTGTGAATGCCTCTTTGGTTGTATGCACCCTTTTTGTTTATTTTTTATTATAGAGGAGGAAGTTGTACACTTTCTCTTGTGTGTTTCAGCAATAGAAGGGTTTTTTCTGTGGAGGTAGGGTCCTTAGAATCTAGAGATGCTTTGGGTTTCTCCTCAGAGGTTGAGGTTGAGTTTCTTCCATCTTTGGCTTTGGTTGTTCATTATTTCTACGAATAGGTGAGGAAACTCGTGGGGAAGAGGTTGCATATTCCTCTTCCTCTTCTTCTTATGGAGGATCATTCACCTCTCGTGCCCTTCCCTTCAACTAGCTCGAGCCTCAAGGGTTTGTCATTTATATCATTGCATGCTAAGAAATATTCCCAAGAAACATCTAGGAATTGGGTACTAAGACTTCTTTTTATCAACAAGATGACTAAAAAATGATGGGATAAATTTGACAAGTTTCTCTTCCTCTTGTATTTGAAAAACATTCTTTTCAACAAATTGTACAAATAATTGGGAATATTTGTAAGCCTCTGATGACAAAGATGGCTTAATAACTTAAAATGTATTGTATACAACAATGATTGCCTACCATCATAGGTTAGGTACTTAATTATATACACAACTACATATGCCTATAACTAAGGTAAGGAAAGAAATTTGGTACCTTGGGCTAAGGAATGCAATTCCTCTTTTGGTTGCACACATTCAACCCGAACTGTAATCACATCAGCTCTAACTAGAAACTCTTCTCTGATTGTAAGTAACCCAAAGATTTCTACAATTTCCACTTCAAAGGAATCAACCCTCAATCCTCTTATTGTGGCTTCATTGTTTTACAATGTCCTAGCCAACTATCGTGTCATAGATTCATTATATTCTATTAGTTAAAGAAAATAATCCAACCATCATGCTTGTTAAAAAATAGGAAAGTAGTCTTGATCTTCTAACAATGTTGTGTGATTTGTTGATTGTCTTCTAATAATATCTTGACCCATTTTGTAGTTGTGTAGCCTACTTTTGAATTCCTCTTTGACATTCCTTGTTACCTCTAGATCTTTTGTTGGTGATACTCTTGAGAAAGCTTTCTCTACGAGTATATTTTAATCTTGTTGATTTATGAATAATATGTTGGGTGACTTTTGGAGTGTGGGGTTTTTCTTCAAAAAGGGTTTCCCCCACATAAATTACCACCATGTTTTGGTATGAATGATATTTATGTTTATTTCTATTTAGTTTTTATAATTGTTGTAAAGATCTTTTTTGTATAACCCTCCTCTCAAGATTAGTTTATGAAGTTGTTCTGATACTTGTAGACACCGAAATTTGGTTTAAGCCCTCGACTTCAATATTCTTAATAATTCATATTTCTTCCATGGTCATGATTAAATAATGTCAATTATTTAATTGATTCACTTTAACTTTAATTCTTCTATTAATTAAATAATCTTAATTATTTAATTGATTCACATTTTCTTTATTCTATCTGATTAATTAAATAAACGTTTTTATTTAATTATGTTACTAATTAACCTTATCCTTCTTGTCAAATTAAATAAATTCTTATTTAATTTACCCTTTATCATATTTCAACTATAATTAAATAAATTTTATTTATTTAATTATTCATTTAAATCCCTTCATCACTTAATTAAATAAATCTTATTTATTTAATTATTCTTCAAATATCAAATCTTGAATTAAATGAATTATTTAATTCATAAATCCTATTTTAACGCATTCCTCTATATTTAGATTATTATGCAAATTATCTAAGTATTCACTTTGACTCGACTCGACATCTATTTTAATCGCTCAGTTAACTCTTTTAATGTCTGAGTGGCTTTCTCGAGTAATCTCTTCGTCAAATCATTCAATCGTCCAGTACTAACTCAATTGCATGCAAATGCAGATTAATTAAATATTCCCATTTAATTAATTTAACCTTGTGCATACATTCGAACAAGAGTTGCTTTAATTAATCTTCATCTTTGTCATGCAAAGATAATTCTTCTATTTTTGAATACCAAACTCAAAGATTAAATCATTTATTTAATCTTTAATTCTATTTCTAATTTGTATCACTCATGTCGCTACTGACACTTATCATAATGCATGTCTAATCAGTCGATCTCAACTGTCCATTGATCTTTCGATCTTGGCCTGTCATTCGAATAATCATTTTTCTATAAATTGATCTATTTTTCATCATTCTAATCTCTCTCGAAATCTTATGAACTTTTGGAGCAACTATCTTGAATCTTCGATGTTTTGCTAAATCACTATCATAGGCTATACTTACACGAACTTTGAAAATCTAAGGGCAATTATACTACAACGACAAAATGGAGAAAGGCAATCGAGATGATACATAGAAATACGTACATATTGGGTGAGATTGTTCAGTTTACTTGCATTTTTACTTTCCTTTGTTCTTTGTTGCTTAACATAGATTGCATTTAGAGTTTTAGATTAGATTGCATGTTTGCTCTAATTTGTTTCTTCTGCACTTTCTGGACATTACATTTGGTGAACCCGATGTGAAGACACCATCTTCATGTATCTGTAGACTTTTATTTCATTTTGCAGGTTTTTGTATGGAACGACGCATCTACTTGACGAAATGCCACAATTGACATTTGAAGAAGCATAAGTGTGACGAAGCGACGCAATTGACTTTCTGAATTGAATCTAACATAAGAAACGACACATCTGACAAATTCTAACGCATCTATCATTTTCTGAGCCACATTTGACAGAGAAAACGACGCATCTAACTGGTATATTTTAGGATTAGATTTTCAATTTACAGTTTCCTTTTCGTGGATTTGTTTTTGCTAATCTTCTATTTTTAGCGTTTGTCTTGAGGAGTTAATGAGTTTTTTGCAGGATGATTGATGAAGACAATACTAAAAACTACTAATGAATCTTTCTGCAAAATGAATGTCAAAGACCCTAGTTAATTTTTGAAACAGGTTGTTTGGTAGGGTAGCAAATCTTTCATTTGGATTAATATTAAGAAGTGTCTACTGTGTTTGGTGTGAAAGCACAACTGCTTAATTACCCTCACGATTTGGTACATCGAAGTATCCTCTCCCCTTGCACATCTGTGCGATCCTGGGTGTAAGAGAAACGGTTACCAACTCTAGAACTTGGGACTGTTCTGGTGGGAAAAAGTACTCACCCCAAGATGACTTAGACTGGTAGCACCGTGAACTCGAGGGACTTCTAGCCGGTATATAAAAGTGGATTCTTGGGGAAATCCCAAGAATCACACGTATGGTTCTGACGAGATGGATCTGAAAGGGGATTCTCGCCAGATGGATCATGCCCTACGAACGGAATGCCCGTACTAAACACCTTTTGTTTTAGAGACCAACCATTTTTCGGATGTTGCTTGGTATAGTGCAAGGTATAGTATCATGCCCAAAGACACTCACTACTGATCCCCTTGAGTAGAGATAGCAGTTCTTAGGAAGTCACTACCCAAGAATCCAAAGTTAGTGTGCTCGAATGATGTTAATAAGCTGTGGAGGGGAGCTAATGCCACCAAACTTCCAAGCTATCTGCTCTTGAGAAGGAAAGGTGTTTATCACCAATCTGGGGTATATCGGTGGGCTATACCAAGTATAGAAACCCTTGGCCTATTGGCCTATTAGGATTGTACTTGTCTATTGTCAACTTACACGTTCTTTGAGTCCAAAATCAAACTGAAAACACTTTGTCTTATGATTGTCTTTGTTTACCGGAATTTGATCACATAAAACAGCATCAGTTTTATATCTTAATTCACTGAAAATACAACGGAGTCGCAACTGTTCACCAGAAGGTTGCAATTGATTTTTAGAGTCGCATTTGTTTAACTTCAAGTCGCATCTGTCATTTTCAATCGCATTTGTTTAGCGTAGAGTCACATCTTCTAGATTAGCTCGCATTTGTTTTATGGAAAATTGCATATGTTATATTTTGAGTCGCAATTGCTATTACGAGTCGCATTTGTTAGAAAATTAACCACATTTGTCTGACACCAGATACTGAACATTTACCAGAAACACGAAACTTATTGACAAAAAGCCGCAACTGTGAAACATAACCGCATTTGATAAATTTTGTGACGCATTTTCTAGATTATTAGAAAACTAAAATTTGCGGTCACTGTCCAGTCAACACTATCATACCAGTCTTTGATCTGTCTTAAACTTGTCCTTGGATAGAAACCTGAAACAATTTGCTCAATCTTGCATCCTTTAGGTATCATTTGGTCATTACTATAGTCATTCCAATTCTGAGTCTTACTTTCATCTTTGAGTACATATTGCCTTTAGATTTAACCTTCTAGGAAGATCAGTTTTACAAACTTTAGGGTAGGTCCATCATCTATACTCTAGAAAAAATCATAGCGTCAACGAAATTTGTCATTGAACCTAGTCCTATCATCTTATCCTTTGTCCTACAGAGAGTCCTCCTAGCTAATCAGTCTAGTTAGGAAACTCAACTTATCTTTGATCCTCGTCCTACATTGGTTTCCTTGACTTAACTAAATTGACGCCTTGGTTAGACTTTAGTAGTTGGTCCCTCCATCTTGGGTTTACAGAATTGATTACCTTAGAAGTTTGCTTAGATTTTGCATCTTTGGATATTGTCATTTTAGACTAGCGTCATCCTAGAACATTCCTTATTTTGCATTCAGAAAATTCCAAAAACATAGACTAGAGTCATACTTTCCATAGACAAAGTTTTGCATTCCTTGCATATTGAGCTAATCTTACATGGTTGAAACTAGGTCTAAGAGAAGAGAAAGAGAAAATATGTCGAACCCAAATGAATTCGTCAATCCATTTTCCTCAAGACCTCACAAGACTCTATTAGACAAATTCACCACTATAAACACTTAGGGGCACATTACAACAGAAGACATAGAGGCTGCCACACAGGATCCTGAGTTTGCCTCTTTTGTAGATGAGTACCTAGAAAATGATATTAGCACCTTACAAAATCAACCTACACAAGGGACAAATACAACGACTGCCAGTACTACTATACCTCAAGTAAATACAACCATACCATCTGGCATACCTACACAGAGTACGACAGTCCATACGTCTCCATTTGGTACATCTGGCATGACATCAAGATTTAATTTCATTGTAGACACATCATCATCCACTCCCTCTGGTCCTCTTGTTGGGAGTAAAAGACCTAAAACGTCAGCTTCTACACCATATGTCGGTGTCACAATTACAATATCCCAGTCAACAACCATACCTAATGCCAGTGTCATGAGCACCATACCACAATCGATGGCCATACCTAGTGCTCAAGTCACTAATACTATACCACAGATTACACAAACAAGAGGAATTCCCTCATTCCAATATGGCAATCAGAATCCATCTTCCCAGATCGGCAGTCAGAATATATTCACACAAATTCCAAATTAGAATTCGTTCTCCCAGACAGGTAATTAGAACCCATTCTCCTAGATTCCAAGTCAACACCAATTTACACAGATTCTAAATTAGAATCCCTTCTCTCATAGCGGTACTCAGAATCCGTTCACACAGATCCCAAGTCACAACCAATTTGTGCAGATTTCGAACCAAAACACATTTACTAACATTCTGAATCCAAACCCACCTCAAATACCAATGTTCAATCGAAACCGATCACGAGGCCTTGGATTTTAGAATACATACACAAATCCGCATAATCCACCTAGCACATCATTGACCCAGGTTGACGTCTTGCAAACAAAAATTATGCACTACAAACACAAATGGACAACATGGCGGTGTCAACTAAGAAATCCTTTTCAACAAAGGACATATGCCCATTTCCCTTTGACAGATCATTGTACATGACCCCTTTCCCTCACGGGTATGTCATACCAAATCTCCCTAAGTACAATGGCAAACAAAATCCGATAGAACATATAAGGGAATTTTCTACCATATGCATAGACGTTGCTTATGACCCCACGTATCTTATGAGACTATTTCCAAGAAGTCTTGTAGGAATTGCACTAGAGTGGTTTTCAGGTCTAGACTATGGCATCAGATCTTGGGGTGAACTGGTTGAGAAATTTGTTGAGCAATTCTCCTTCAACATAGACCACGAGATAAATATACCAACCTTGTGTCACACAAAACAAGATGAAGGTGAAACATTTATCGCTTTCTTCTAGAGATGGAGGACTATAGCTAGCCAGTGTCCTGTCGAGATACCTAAAAAACAAAAAGTTACTATGTTCCAGGAAAACCTTCATGCAAAACTAAGGAGTAACTTAAGGGTACATTGTTGTACATCTTTTTCAGAACTAGTGGAAAAATGGGTTATCATAGAAAGGGATCTCATTGAAAAAGGTGAACTTAAGACATCAACATCCAATAGAAATCTGATTGTGCAAAACACCCCCAATGATAGAAATAGATTTTGGTCTCGCAACAAAAATGTCACCAATGATGGGGTAGTTGATGCTAAAACTATACAACAGGACTAATCATCACATTACAAGGACCTAACACTTCTGCCAACACGCTTAATGCTATCAATCAACCTCCCAACATGGTCCAAAATACTCAACGTTCGCAACAACAAAGGAGGTTTCAAAAATGTGAGTTCACTCCCTTAGGGGAACCCATAGAATCTGTATTCAAGAAACTGTTACAATATAATCTTATACAGCTGCAAGAGCCAAGAAAATATGATCCAAGACAATTTAAACCAGTTTGGTGGGATGACAATGCCTTTTGTGATTATCATAGAACTAAGGGACATAACCTACAAAATTATCGCCAATTGAAGAATATCATACAGGATCTTGTCGAAAGGAGAATAATTAAAGTTAGTGGACAAAAAAAAAGTCATCAAACACTGATCATCAAGTCTTTTCTGATCCACTACATGACCATGGGAAAGGAATTGTTCCTAGTTCGAGTACTAAGACCAATATGTCAGCCAACTATGCGAGTATCAAGCATGATTATAATAGTGGAAAAACCATTAATCACCTTCGTGTCACCGATGAGAATATCAATACCATTACTATCAATACAAATCTCGAGTGCGCGGTCAATACTCATCGTACTAAGATCACTATTCAAGGCCCTCCATTGCAGAAACACCACAGCCATCCAAGTCACAATATAACCTCCTTGATCAGTTGGGAAGACCCCAGCCCAAATCTCAATCTTGGAACTGTTGTGTATTTCCCCTGAGCATCGATCTATCTTGGATAAAGCTTTACAAAACACCACTGTCCCAAATGACATCGATGTCAATCATTTCCAAGAAATGGTGGGCTACTTGACCAATAATCATCATGCCACGTTTTCTGAACAAGACTATGCAACTAAAAAGATGAAACATAACGACCCTTTACATCTAGAAGTCCTTGTTGATGACACCAAAGTTAGACAAGTTTTGGTAGACGGAGGAGCAGGGTTAAATCTATGCACTTTAAAATTGATTAAGGCATTATTTTTCTCAGAAGCATGCATAGACACAACCAAAAGTATTGTCATTAAAGCTTATGATGATGAGGAGCGAAAATCAAAGGGGGTGGTAACACTTCCTATCAGAATTGGTCCTGCAGTAATGGAGACAAAGTTCCAGGTCTTGGATCTCACCCTTCCTTATAACCTTCTGCTAGGTAGACCATGGATTCATGCCATGAAGGTAGTCCCTTCCACATATCATTAGTGTCTCAAATTCCCTTACTATGGCACTAAAATAACTATAGATGGTGACCTAGATCCATTCCAATATTGCACCAATCTAAAAGAGATCCCCCAACGCCAAGTGCCAGTAAACCAAGAGGCTTCATCGTCCAATCCATCTCCCTATGTTGATCCATCCACACTCACTCGAACATCTATTTCACCCTCAATTCCTACCACTCCTAGGGTTGAGATCCAAGACAAGGGTTGTGGAGAGTATTACATGAAGACATCTTATTGTGTTAGCCATTTGATTCCTCCTAAGTCACATGGTTTACCTACATCAAATAAGAGACAATCTATGGTCACTATACACGTTCCTCCCACAACAACTTTCACTAAATGGGGAGAATTAAGCAAAGAGGTTGTAAATACAGAGGATGTCACCTCCTGGATGTATAGAGAAGATGATGAAGAACCTCTCTCACTTGCTCACATTCCTATAGATCTATATGGAAAGGGTTTCACAATCATGCAGAGCAAGGGATATAATGGATAGAGTGGTTTAGGCTTAAATCAAGACAGGAGGATTGAACCAATCTTTGTTTCTCAATGGCCAAAAGGCTTAGGGCTAGGGTTTCAATTGATTCAAATTGGCGTTACTAGTACCACATCACCCTTAATTGAGGAAGTAAGTGCTTCAGAAGATATTAAGACATCTCATGAACCATCAGACCAATATCATTGTGACTCCCCCGACTCCAAAAATTATGAGTGGGATTCCCTATCCTCTACCTCTTCCATGGACCTTGACAAGCTATTTGGAGAACTTGACTTAATGTTAAGATCCTCACCAAATCCATTAAATTCTTGTCCACCAAAGAATATGAAAAAAGAGGAATGATTTAAACACTACTATTGGGAATCACTTGACCCTACCTCTTGGCAACCTGATACATCTGTTTCAAATAACCAAACCTTGGCATTAGGCCCACCTATCAATCCGTCTAGACCTAAACCTAAGAGAAAACAAGACTTAGTACAAGAATTTTGTGACCATATGAATAACTCAGTCCTTACCTTGACCCCATTAAACTTTGATAACTCTGAAGATGACATGCCCTTAGTTTATCCCCAACTCATTGATTGGGACCAACAAGACACACCCGTTTTAGACTTTTTTTAGAACGACGAAGCAATTGCTGAGTTCTTGGGATTACGAGAAGGCATACCTAGTGGTGATCACAAGGATGGTTTTACCATTGACTTGGAAAAAAAGCATACTTTGGGGAATTTGTTCAACCCTCCAATCGCAAAAATGAGAAAAAGAATAAACAAGATAAAAAGGATGAGTCTCTAGGTGAAAACCGAAAGGCGCCTCTAGACGATGAAAAAGTAAAAAGAAAGGATGCATCTGAAGGTGAAAACCTCTCTGAGGCACCTAAGGATGGAGGTTTGAACATTCTCCCTGTTGCACAGGAAAATTCACCCATGCTCATTGAAGAATCAGTAGAAGTCAACATAGGTACAAAAGAGAATCCTCGACTGGTTTATTTTGCAGTGTCATTGACAACAAAAGAGTAGCCAGAATTCCACAACTTCTTTGCACAGAGACAGATAAATTTTTCATGGTCCTATGCAGACATGCTTGGGTTGGATCCTAAACTTGTTCTACATCACTTACCCTTACAACCAGGTGTCAAACTAGTGAAACAAAAATTGAGGAAAATGCATCCACAGATTGCTTTACTAGTCAAGGCAGAACTCAAGAAGCTATTAGATGTTGGTTTCATTAGATCAATCAACTATGCCAATTGGATTTCCAATCTTGTACCAGTCACAAAACCAATCGGGGGCATCTGCATCTGCACTGATTTCAGAGATATCAACAAGGCTTCTCCTAAGGATGACTTCCCTTTACCTAACATAGACATGATAGTTGACATGACAACAGGATATGAGATGTTATCCCTTATGGATGGATTTTCAGGATATAATTAGATTAGAATTGCAACTGAAGACCAACCTATGACAACTTTCACTTGTCCTTGGGGAATGTATTGCTGGAATGTTATGCCCTTTGGACTTAAAAATGCTGGAGCAACCTATCAACATGCCATGACCACCATCTTTCATGATCTAGTACACACTCTTATGGAGGATTATGTCGATGACCTTATAGTTAAATCCAAGACAAGGGAAGAACATTTACAGGTTTTAGACAAGATATTTCAAAGGCTAGAGAAGCATAAAGTGAGACTCAATCCCAAGAAATGTGTATTTGGAGTCAAGTCAGGAAAGCTTTTAGGCTATATCATTTCCAGACAAGGCATTGAAGTGGATCCGTCCAAGGTGAAAGCAATCATAGACATGCCCCCGCCAACTAATCTTAGTCAACTAAGGACATTACAAGGAAGACTGCAATCCATCAGAAGGTTTATAGTGCAGTTGATAGATAAGACACATCATTTTCAACATCTACTTAAGAAAGGGGTACCCTTTGCATGGACAGCTAGGTGCAGAGAGGCTTTTCAACTTATTAAAGAATATTTACTCACACCACCAGTCTTAATGCCACCTGTTGAAGGATGACCATTGATTCTTTATTTTATAGCAACCCATTCATCACTCGGAGCATTGCTTGCACAGAATGACGATGAAGGTCATGAAAGGGCAGTCTATTATATCAGTCAAACTTTGGTAGGTTATGAGCTCAACTATAGTACCATTGAACATGCTTGTCTTGCAGTAGTATTTGCTACCCAAACACTAAGGCACTATATGCTAAACCATCAAACGATGCTGATTGCTAAAATAGATCCTTTGAAATATCTTCTCAGCAAGGCAGCATTAACAGGGCGACTGGCCAAATGGGTTATGATACTTAGTGAGTATGATATATAGTATGTAGAGAGAAAGGCTATTAAAGGACAAGTTATTGTTGATTGTTAGCCGATGCACCACTACAAGAAGATCACCCATTAGTTGCAAACTTTCCTGATGAGTTTATATTTACAATTAACACAAACATAACATGGAAACTGTACTTTGATGGCTCACATACAAATCATGGCTCAGGGGCTGGTATACTATTTATCACACCACAAGGTGATTCCATACTAACAACATAGCAGAGTATGAAGCTCTAGTGACAGGGTTACGCATGGCAGTCAAGTGGAAAATTAAGAACCTTCAGGTATATGGTGATTCTCAACTAGTAATCAAACAGGTAAATGATGATTATGAGACTAAGGATGAGAAGTTTACTCCATACAAACGCATGGCTGATACCTTTAAAGGGTACTTTGACATGGTCGAATTTCATCAGATACCTCATGTTTTAAATAGGGCAGCAGATGCTATGGCTACAATTGCATCACTTCTAGACATTCCTAGCAATGTGCCTAAGTTTAGTTCTTGGTAGAACAACTTTTGGTCCCAGCCTACGATATCCCAGATTCTGAAATGGTATGTGAGATTGTTGGTCCTGATTCCCCATGGTACAAAGAACTCTATGACTACCTTCATGCCGAAATCATACCCACTGGCCTATCAAACGACCAACGTAGGACATTCCTTCGTAAGTTAGCCAAATACACCATCGTCAGAGACACCCTATATAGACACACCTTAGATAATACCCTACTGAGATGTCTTGATTCTAATGAAGCACAAGCAACCTTGCGTGGGGTGCATGAGGGTATATGTGATTCCCATTCTAGCAGTCCTACCTTAGCCAAAAAGATTATGAGACTAGGTTATTATTGGCCTACTATGGAAAAGGACTCATATGTCTTTGTAAAGAAATGTCATCAATGCCAAGTTCATGGAGACTTGATACATGCACCAGCACAGGAGCTATGTCCTATAATGTCACCATGGACTTTTGCTCAATGGGGACTCGACCTCATAGGAAAGATCCATCCCACATCATCCAATGGCCACAAATTCATCATCACAGCCACTGAGTAATTTACAAAGTTGATTGAAGCTATTCCTATGACATACATTATCGACACACAGATCTCTAAGTTTATCCTGAACTATATCATCTGTCGGTATGGTGTCCCTCAATCCATAATCACAGATAATGGTAGCCCATTTAAGAATCAAGAAGTCTGCCATCTTTGTGATGAATTTCATATTCAACATCACTTTTCCACTCCATACTACCCATAAGTTAACGACCAAGCAGAGGCATCTAACAAAACTATCATTCGAATCCTCAAAAATTCTATCAATGATGCTGGTCGTGATTGGCATTTATAGCTTAATCCCACCTTATGGGCTTATCGCACAAGTATCTGTACTCCCACTGGCACCACTCCTTATTCACTAGTATTTTGTTCTAAAGCCATTCTTCCTATTGAGGCTGAGATTCCTTCCCTGAGGGTATCCTTGAAATGCCACATTGATGATGAAGAGTACCGAGTATCGAGACTCCATGAGCTAGAATTCCTAGATGAGTGAAGAGAGAAGGCACTGGACCATCTAGAAGCATATTAGAATGGCCTTCATCATAGCTATAACAGGAAGGTCTTGAACATAAACTTTGACATTGGTGATTTGGTTTTAATGGAGAACCCAAAGAATCAAGTAGAAAGAGAAAAACCAGGAAAGTTTGAACCAAACTGGTTAGGACCTTATATTGTTACAGAAGCCTTTGGATAAGGAGCGTACCAACTCTCTACTCCTAAAGGGGAACCATTGTCCTCACCAATCAATAGTCTTCATCTGAAGAAGTTCTACGCATAGCTTTTGAGAGCCTTGTCTTAATTAGCAAAAATAGAAAAAAATCAAAAAAATCGTTACCAAGGTGAAAACCTGGCAAACAGGTGTCTTAGTAAACCAAAAAAATTAGATAATCCAGAAAATAGTAAAGACAAATAATTCATCCAATAGTGAAAACTGCTTCGGTGGCGCTTTGGATAGGTACCATGGTGAAAACCTGGCAAACAGGCGCCATGTGTAGTTGACTCTTCTCCTTTGTCTACTATTATTCTAATCTAGCATATCCATGTACATACACCCTATCCTTGTATATACTACCTGTTCCTTGTACATATTACATATCCCTGTACATATCACATATCTTTCCCGTCCATCGCTTGTACATACCATTCGTAATAAGTGGTAGTCTTTCCCATAACTTGGAACGATTGACATTGAGTGCATTTCATATCCCCCATTTTACCCTATTCATAATCAATTGGTCTTATACTCGACTAGGGGAAAACACTTGACGTGTGTCATATTGGTTCTTCCATTGGCTGTGTTGAAGATGTAAAACCATAGAAAAATCCAAAAACATCACAAAATGACCTGAGAAAACACAAAAACATCATAAAACTTCAAAAGGACAAAAAAATCAAAACATGTCAAAAATCCAAAAATAGAGTGAGTTAGTCGCATTTGTCAATCTTTGTCATTAGTCGAACTATGAGGTCTTTGCATGTATAACATAGGCAAGGCCATCAAGCGATGAGCCCCCGAGGCCGCACTAGGTCAGCCCATTAGGGTTCGTCACATTCACTATCACACACGTCTTCTATTTGTAGTTAGTCTTGTCAGTCAAAGTCAAGTCGAACTACGAGGTATCTACGTGTATAACGTAGGCAAGGCCTTCAATCGATGAGCCCTCGAGGCCGCACTAGGTCAGTCCTTTAGGGTTTATCGTCACACACAGTCAATTGTCAGCACATAATATCAAGTCATGCATCAATCTGGTGAACAAGTCAGCAATGTCTCCAAGTCAAATCGAACAACTTTCCAAATGAAACAATCAAAACAATCAACCTCTATCTTATTTAGGATGAGTCCTTCCTAAATATTGACATCAGTAAAATAGTCTATGTCTTATACAGGATGAGTCCTTCCTGCATAATTGACATTGTCAAACAGTCAACATAGCCTTACGCAAGTTATCACATCAACGACATCTGACTCAACGTCTTATATGATACATGTCTTTCTGAAACCAGGCTTTGTCATGCCTTATACAGATAGTCATAACATCAAAACCAGACTCAAAGTCTTATCTGGTATGTGTATCTCCTGAAATCAGGCTCTATCAATCAATCCATTTATCAATCAAAACAAATCAAATAAACGGATCAAGTTTTGGCAAATATTTTACTGGCTTTTTGACTTTATGGCTTATTTATCTTATCTTTTCATTTGACTTTATGATGGGAATTATGTTACTAGCTTTCTCAAGGATGTCCCATGAAGGATTTAGAGAAGCAACGATGTATCAAATTTTTGTTTTCTTTGACTGTTGTCTGTCAACTATCTTTTTAAATTTGGATTTTGAGTCATGTTACTAGTTTCTTCAAGGATGTCCCATGAAGGATTTAGAGGAGCGATGATGTCTCATGACCCATCTTTTATTTTGTTTTTTTTCTGTGGTTTGTCTTGACAAAAAGACTGGGGCAACTTGTGCCCTTAGTATGAGTTAATGATAATCCTTGTCTGTGATTGTCTCTTGTTAACAAGTGGATGACCTTGCACACCTTGATCTATGTCATATCATGGTGTTTTTCTCCATTTGTATTAGTCCCACCCAATGATGATAAAGTGCAACACCTTTTGTGATACAACAAAACATCAAAGATTGCTAATACTAACATCTATTGCATTTCTGGCAATATTTCTCAATCTTTCTTTTCGCACTAACAGTTCTTCTTTCTTGCACTATGACGGAGTCTTGTGACACACAACAATATAAATCATCCTGCATACACATACATGTTAGAAGAATACAAACATATAGACATTTATCATATTTGGGACACCATGGCATAATAGACATTCATCATCATACAATCCATATCATAAGCATTTCATGTACATAATAAATGTAAATACATGCATCACATTACATGTGTATAGCATTACATGTAGGAAGTATTGCACATATAACATCACATTGCATCTCATAATTATACATTGCATACATCACATCCATCGACATCATACATATTAATACATACAATATCACATAGAATCAAAATCATATCATAGGTCGCATAAACACATCATAAAGTAGATACGATCATCCATCACAAGGCATATCATATAAACATCACATGTATAAATAAACAACTGCATAATCAAAAAATAGAACTGCATATCATGAGAATCGCCGCCAAAATCATATATATATATATATATCGCTCAACAGTGTCACATCACAATGTCATAATGTGTCAATAAATATGGAAGCCCGTAGGCTATATAATCATAATACAATGTCTCGATACATATCAAGAGGTGTCCCTATCCTGAACTGCCACTGCTATCATGGCTAGAGTGTGTGGATGACTGATGTCGGGAACCCGATGACCTGTGACCTGAGTGGGGCCTGTCGTATGGACCTGATCTGCATGGCTGCTCCACACCCTTTGTGCTAACTGTCCTGGAGTGGGTCCTAGTTTGAGACCTCTCATTGCGTGCCTTTGAAAAGCTCATAGCCCGTCTCTCTGGAGGAACTATTGTCTCATATAAATCCCTGTAATAGGTGGTCCTCTCTCCGGCTTTAACTAACTCTCTAGAAAATGCAGCTGCTGGCCCAGTACACAAGGCTCTAATCTCTGCTCAATCTCATGCCTCTGAGCTATGGCCTGATCTCTGTCTATGATGGCCCTATCCCTCTCCATCTATACCAGATCCCTCACAGACATCATCACCCTCATCTGCTCCACCAAGGATGCAATTTGGGCCTAAAGTGTAGCAATGTCAGAATCAACTGCCTTTGTCTTAACCTATCTCACCCTCGGTACACCATCATCCTCATCCTCCAAATCCTCCAGAATCCTATCTCGGATCTCGCACTCATGATCATCATCCTCCTCCTCATCATCCTGATAGGCACCTAGCAAGCCCAGGGCATCAATCCCTGCCTCCTCTCTGTCTGCCTCCTCCTCTGCATGAACCTTTGGAACGACCTCCTCTGTAGGATGCTCCTCCTCTCCTCCGATCTCAATATGCACCTCCTCCCCACTTCTGCCAATATCTGGCATGGCCACATCCTCCTCTCCCCGTCCCTGCTCACGAATCGGTGACAATGGTGGCCCTTGTCCCCTTCGTCCATGTCTCCCTCTCCTACCACCTCGTCGACCACCTCCACCATCATCTCCATCATCACCATGACCCCCGCCACCTCTCTGACCTCTTCCTTTGCCACACCTGTCGCGCGGTCTTATCCCTCGCCGCTCTATTGGCGTCGGCTGATCTGGATCTGTCAAGGGAATCGGCCTATGCACGGCCCACCACTGATCATAACCCTTTGTGGTACCTGGGTCTGTTGGACCATCTCTCCATCCCCACAACACTGCCTGCAATCCATCAATATCTACCTCCGCAGTGGCTACTGGAATCTTTGGACCCCACAGAGGGATCTCTCGTGAAGACCTCGCGAACTCGGCCTGTCCTCTTGGCACATCCTATACCTCTCTGAACTGCTGCAATACATGATCTGGCAAGTGACGCTCTATAATGTGGATGTGTGAAACAGACTGCCCAATCATGTACTGTGTCTACCGGCAAAAAGGCAAGTGCTCATCCTCATCTAACCACTCTGCGCATCCCAAGTATGGTCTCCATATAAACTGAACCATAGTATCTATGGCATGCCTGAAATACCCAGTATCTCCCATGTGGTGCTGAGTGTTTTCCCCCGCATAACGGAAGGCATAGGGAGCTCTGTGTTGAACACCAACTATAACTGGTGAACGAAAGATAGTAATGTGTTCCCACACCCATACCATCAGGAGTGTGGTACCACAACTCATGGACTATGCCTCTCGATAGGTTATGTCATGTAAGTGAAAATATAGCATGCCAAGGAGACAGGGACCCCATGCATATACCTCCCATCGCTCTAGCATACCTACTAGCATCTCCCCCCAACCCACAGGAAAACCATGACCTCAATGGTCATAAAGAACTATACCAAGGTACACACTAGACAGTCCAGCCGCCTATACCTTTGTGCCAACACACACCACCTAATCTCATAGTGATTGAACCCTAACTGTCTGACATCGACA
The DNA here is from genome assembly GCA_007258455.2 of Sequoia sempervirens. Lineage (NCBI taxonomy): Eukaryota > Viridiplantae > Streptophyta > Pinopsida > Cupressales > Cupressaceae > Sequoia > Sequoia sempervirens. Next base: position 190,604 of record VDFB02261845.1, on the reverse strand, counting down.
TGCGGGTAGTATCTGCACATCTCAGCAACACCCCTCTGGGTATCGTACCTCACTCGCTTGCCTCTAATAGTAAGTCTTAGGATCTTATAGACATCCTCTAAAGTAACTGTAGCCTCTCCAGTAGGCAGGTGAAAGGAAGACGTCTCTGAGTGCCACCACTCGCATAAGGCATTCAGTAAACCCTGGTTCGCTCAAATCTGGGGCATGTCTGTAACATGTAGAAGACCTAGGTACCATAAGAATCATCGCTCTGCACTCTGCAAGCTGTCTTGAAAGTGAAAAGTTGTAGGTCTCCACTCTCGCGTATATACCGTGTCTAACACAACCTACAATGGCATTATACATGCCTCATGTCAGCATCAAACATCTATCCTAGTGCAAAATGACTAAATTAACTGCTATTCAAATGCGTCATTATTTTGCAAATGCGTCATTCTTTTTCACATGCGTTATTATTTTACATATGCATTGCAAAAAAATCAAATGCGTCATTCAATTACACATATGCATCATTCTTTTTCAAATGCGTAACTTTAAAATGCATATGCGTGCATAATAAAAAAATGCATCTGCAAACATCTAATATCATATGCAAATGCGTTGACAAATATACAAATGTGGCTATTTTAAATTCACATGCGTTGAATAGCAAAAAACCTATGCTAAACTATCTATGTGATATTACAAATGCGTTGATCCGCATGCAAATGCTTCGATTGTGCACTCACATGCAGCATTTTAATAAAATGATGCATAACTAAAATTACAATTAAATGTATAAAAAGGCACGACAATAAAAAATTTAAAAGTCAAGTTTAAGGTACATACTGGGGGGTCTGCATCGGCTGGTCACTTAAAGGTCTAGATCCTGTATGCTCAATGGTGGGTGTTCGAAACAGGAGACATCATCGTTGTGGGTGCAGAGCAAAATCTCAATTCTCGAAGCTAGGTAGGTGAAAATGAATTGGTTTTTACCCCAATTTCTATTTATACCTAGGGTTTTGGTGGCATTCTTTTCTATTGGCCGTATCAACTCCCAACTTCAATCAACCCGTACCCATCCTTAACATTTCCAACTTCAATTTCGTCAACTCCACTACATTTCTGGCTATCCAATGGACTAATCAGGATCATTTCCAAAAAAAATTGAATTTTTTGAAAATTTGTCAATTTTCCCGAGGGGGCATACCTTCACCTGTTTACACCAGGCATGATTGGGGCATATATCGATTTTCTTTGACACGAAATGACATTGTATCAAAGAGGGGCAAATGTAGACACCGAAATCTGGTTTAAGCTTGCGACTTCAATATTCTTAATAATTCATATTTCTTCCATGGTCATGATTAAATAATGTCAATTATTTAATTGATTCATTTTAACTTTAATTCTTCTATTAATTAAATAATCTTAATTATTTAATTGATTCACATTTTCTTTATTCTATCTGATTAATTAAATAAACGCTTTTATTTAATTATGTTACTAATTAACCTTATCCTTCTTTATCAAATTAAATAAATTCTTATTTAATTTACCCTCTATCATATTTCAACTATAATTAAATAAATCTTTTATTTATTTAATTATTCATTTAAATCCCTTCATCACTTAATTTAATAAATCTTATTTATTTAATTATTCTTCAAATATCAAATCTTGAATTAAATGAATTATTTAATTCATAAATCCTATTTTAACGCATTCCTCTATATTTAGATAATTGTGCAAATTATCTAAGTATTCACTTTGACTCGACTCGACATCTATTTTAATCGCTCAGTTAACTCTTTTAATGTTTGAGTGGCTTTCTCGAGTAATCTCTTCATCAAATCATTCAATCATCCAGTACTAACTCAATTGTGTGCACATGTAGATTAATTAAATATTCCTATTTAATTAATTAAACCTTGTGCGTGCATTCGAACAAGAGTTGCTTTAATCAATCTTCATCTTTGTCATGCAAAGATAATTCTTCTATTTTTGAATACCAAACTCGAAGATTAAATCATTTATTTAATCTTTAAATCTATTTCTAATTTGTATCACTCATGTCGCTACTGACAGTTATCATAATGCATGTCTAATCAGTCGATCTCAACCGTCCGTTGATCTTTCGATCTTGGCCTATCATTCAAATAATCAATTTTCTATAAATGGATCTATTTTCATCATTCCAATCTCTCTCGAAATCTTATGAACTTTTGGAGCAACTATCTTGAATCTTCGATGTTTTTCTAAATCACTATCATAGGCTATACTTGCACGAACTTTGAAAATCTAAGGGCAATTATACTACAACGACAAAATGGAGAAGGGAAATTGAGATGATACATGGAAATACGTACATATTGGGTGAAATTGTTTATTTTAGTTACATTTTTACTTTCCTTTGTTCTTTGTTGCTTAACATAGATTGCATTTAGAGTTTTTAGATTAGATTGCATGTTTGCTCTGATATGTTTCTTCTGCACTTTCTAGACGTTACAATACCTTAGCTTCCTTATAGAGGATTTAACATTTAGCTAGCATTCTTTACTCATGGTATGGATTTTTTAGCATATTATACCATATAATTAATCTATTCCTACACTCAATCCTACTCTTCCTACATCCATAAAGTGATGTTAGTTAGAGCATTAGACCACATAGAAATTGATAATGGCTACCTTGATAGGTGTATGCATTATTGTGAATCTGTATAGAAAGATGGAGGGGAGATGAATAGAAGATGACACAACTAGATACTTCTATATAGGGGTAATCCATTAGTCAATAGACATGGTTTGGTGGAGATTCAAGTCATCACATGAGTGCTATATTATCTTGGGAAGTACATTCTAAAGGATTTGGCCCCAATGGACCCATTCTATAGATCTACCTAAGAGGCAATTGAGGCTAGGCAAGGGAGACTCCCATGGACTCCTCTTATTAGAGGGACTTATCACATGATTGATGTGAGGATAGGCACAAAGATAGGCATAGAGGAAACAAACCATGTTAGGGATAAAAAAAAATTATGTAGAGAGTGATCATGATGACATAGAGGATGATGGGTTTAACAATGATTACTATGTCAAGGGAGAGGAGTGACAAGTTTTCATTACATCTCATACTTTAATAAATTAATTATAATGTTGACTAGGGTGGTGTCCAAGTCTATCTACAAAAGGGCTTTAGATTCTCCTACTCTACGTTGAAATGAAAGATGCTTATGTTGTAAAGAAATACTAACTAGGAAGTTTTTAAAAACTATAATCTATGAAATCATTGAAAATATAATCTACAAAAGCACACAAGAGATAATTAAAAGATAATTATTTTAAAATCTAAATACATAAATAGAAATAAACTACACTACTCAGATGCTACTAATATAGAACTTGATTATTTTCCTTTTTTTTAAGAGTAATTGAACTCAATTTTGAAGTAAATGGGCAAGCTATAGCAATTATTGATAGCTACAAAATTCTTGACCCACTCATAGATTAAAAAAAAAAATTATTGCAACACTCATGGGATAAAAAATAATAATAAATATCATAGTGATAATATAAATAATATACAACACATTAATCATGCATGATGAGCTTTAGACAAACATAGTTATTCACACATAGATTTAATGCAAGACTAAATTACTTATCTCTAATTTTATGCTCCAATTTCTCTACTAAGTGACCATATCAATAGAGGCTAGATCTTCTATGAAATCACCAATAACATACAACAACACTTCTTTAAATGAACATTCACCAATTTCAACAAAAGGAGATATTGTATTATCACAAAGACTAACATATATGAAATAAAAATCAGATTATTTTCTTTTGAATATTATATATATAACCTAATCAAAATAGATTGTATGCATCAAGAAAATGTACCTTGATGCGTAAAAAATCTATTACATTCATTAAATAATTAAAATTATTAGTTGCATTAATTGAAAAATGGTTTAATTATTCGAAATAATTGCTGAAAAAAATGATTCATTTTTCTTAAACTGCAAGATCTAGGTGGCATCTATAGCTTTGGATAGAGCAAGAGATGTGGGTTTCCAAAATTTCTTTTGTAGAGACTTATTCTACATTAGTTATAAAGATACTCCATAAATTTTGAAGTTCTACAAAAGTAGCATCTCCCAAAATTCTTCTTTGTTCGGTACACATCATGCATCTTACATAACTCATCTTTTGACATACAACTATTAGCATTAAGATCCTCATAGTCACATAAAATTAACAAGTATAAATACATTAATATTTAATTAGGATTGCAATAGAATAATTACATAATTTTAATAAATTAAGTATGATAAGGGTATATAAGGGTGGTAGATGGTTAAAGAATATGATATTCTAGTTTTAATTCAAGGGTAAATATTTACACCTATCACTCCCTCGGACCTATGGTTAAGTAGGTCCTCCTACTTCCCTTTTTTATTGTTGTTATGCTCTATTTTCCTTTGGTCTATTACATTGTCCTCAAAATAGTTGGTTAATGACATATTATGAATGTCCCTCTAGATCTACATACTTATGCACTATATTCTCTCAAAAAATAGACACAAACTAATACATTGTTATCTTTTCACTCACCAATTCACACCTTTTTTCTTCTTTACCATCTTTTAGATTGTATGCCACTAACTTATATTTACCAAAACTTACTTGTTCATTTCTAAATTGCATGTGTATTCTCCATATGTACACAAATTGACAAATGTTGCAAGCCACCAAAATGATCACATGTGCCATCCAAACATGATTTCTTGTAGAATAATTGACCATCCATTATTTTACATAAAATTCTTGAAATAAAATCTCTTGAATATCTGAGGGGAGCCTCTATCATACACTCCTATAAAACCTTGTTAGTATGCAAATCTACACATATATGCTGATAAACATCATAATAATTAGAAAACTCAATGTGCATTCTACAACAATAAGTTGTATATATGTGATTAATTTTGACATAAAAAGGATTTTACATTTTAAAATACCTTTGATTGATTTTAATTTGAGGATACATATCTAGAAATTTGGAGAAAAAATGTGTTTGAGTCATATCCAAAAAATGCTTTGGATGTGGCTCACAGTTTTGACAACTAATTCTCCTTCTTACAACATCTCTTTGATCAAGAGATACCTTTGTGTTATTTGGGTCCTCCAATCCTTCACACCTTCCAACAATTTTCATTAGAGTTTTTCTACTTATTTTCAATGTTGCACTTGTCTTTCTAATGAGGCAAGCTTTCTTTGTTTGATTGCTTACTATTTTTGATGTAATGACACACTATGTGACATTAATATGTTTGGTGCATGAGGTGGAACCCACACTCTCAAATCCATCCAATGTCCTTAGGCCAATAATCTTCTTAATGGGCCTAAATTTTAGATTTCTCATCATTTCAACAAATAGTTGACATCGTTCAATTTCATTTAAATTCTCAAAAAATAATATCCATATCTTATTGACATATCTTCAAAAAGTATGCTTTGTAGTCTTGTCAATGTTTGGTTTCAAAATATTCTCATCAATATCAATTAAAACTTAGGCTTTCTATACAAAAATTTAGGAGGTGTTCTCAATGGTAAAGTTGCCTCAATGTTTGGAATTTCTTCACTAAAGAATTGAGATGAGATAGATGTTGTACCTTCAACTTGAGATGGAAAAGATGATGTACCTTTAACTTAAGATGAAAAATATGGTGTACCTTCAACTTAGGATGTGAAAGATGGTGTGCCTCTAACTTGAGATGCAAACAACGAAGTACTTTCAACTTGAGATGTTAAAGATGGCATGCCTCCAACTTCAAGATTCAAATTCCTCATTGCACGAAGGTTTTGTATTTGTTACCTTTGTGTTGCCAAAATATTATCTCTTTTACCTTGAGTGGATGTTTCGTGTTCGTCTTCAATTGGAAACAAGGATATGTCTTCTTCTATGGTGTTCAATTTCCTAATTTCACGAAGTAGCTTCACTCCTTATCTTCTCTTCGCATTCTTAGCTTCACACTAGTTTGATGTTAAATTCTTTCCTCATTTCATTGGCATGATAATGAATTCTATATGTACCAAGAATAAGACATGGAGATTAGTTCCATCATGGTAGTGTAATGCTGAAAATTGCATCCTATGTAATTTCGCATTCCATAACCTCCCCTTTAGCTTAATTTTTTTATAATGCAATGTGCCTCTTACCTAAGCTTAATCTTGTCATTAACCCTTTCAATTTTTACTATTGAAGTGAACTTTTTTCGCAAATGACCGCGCTTCGCACAAACGTTTGTGCACCACATGAACGTCCTAAAAATATTCCTGCGTGCATAGCAATTGGAACATTACACTTCCTTCCTCCCACAAAGTGTAATGCCTATGCAACTTACAAACATGTTGAAAACATCCCTTTACATGCCTATATCCATTTCAAAATTCATTTTGTTATTCTATTCATTCTATTCGATCTATCTCACTTAATAGCTCTCACTCTCTCATTCTTTCACTCCCATTATCTCAATCTCGAATTTTTTAAAATTTTCCAAATTTGAAGTGCCCATTTCAAAATTTTGCTTATGCACTCTCAGAAGTGCACATGAAGAAACTACTTAAGTGACCCACTTTGGAGGGTCATATTTTGGAGCCTATTGATTTCCAAGAAAAACCCATTTGCAAGCCCACTCATGTGTAATATGTGAACGTGCGTGTCAATTTTTAGCTTCCCACGATGAGTTTTGTCAAGGTTTTGAAATGCGAAGCTGGAGGGTTTTGTCATATTTCTGCTTTTTGTAAACTTTTAGTTTTGCAAAGTAGCCTCCTATTTGAGCTTGTATTTTGCAACCTGATGACTTTCAAGAGAAAATGATTGTTGCTCCTGGTTCTCCATGCCAAAATGAACTCCCATGCCAAGTTTTAGAGCTTCATGACTTGATTTTCTATTTTTAACATATCAAAACCAAACGCAATTTGTTCAGTTTTGCACCTGCTTTTCCTAAAACCTTTCTGAGAGGTCAACTTCAACCTTCAATATCTTTTGACGAGTGATGATTCAAGATAAACACTTTTTCACACATGTTCTCTATACCAAAATGATCTACTGTGTCCAGTGGTAGCCTCTTAGAAGTTGATTTGCCATTTTTGTGAAATGGCGATTGGGTGAGTTTTAATTGGTTTTGAACTGCTGCAATTGTAGAAAATTTCAACTAAGCAACTTTGAGGTTGAATAACTTTCACCTCAGGATCCCTTTCTCCAATTCGTCTATTGCATTCAACTCTTGGGATAGATGTCTACACGCTTGTAAGTTTTCATGACTCCCGGAGGTCGTTTAACTAGTTTTCCAAGTTGATTCCAGAGCCCACTTGGCCAGTTTTGCTCATTTTTCAAAAGGGCCAGAAAGCATGTTTTAATGAAAACCCATTTCATGTTTTCACTCTAGATGCATTCATAAGTTGTCTCGAGTTAATTTGAGCATAAAATTTGTTTGAAAATGAAATTTTTTTAGTCGGGCCCACATGAGGACCCGACATGCTCTGCATAAGTGTGAGGTGTAAATGTTGCATTGTGGCAATTCCTTCAAGAAAATTGTTTTGAATAACTCAATATGTGGAGGGATTAATTCATTTGGTACAGTGAGGCATGAGCATTATCGGATGGTGAAGATAGTGGTTAATTTGTGCACCTTGAGTGTTGCTCGCCTGACAGAATGGAATGAAGAAATGTTTGGTAGCACCTATTATGCATATATCATATTCCCATTTGCAGTGGTATGGGATCTCTCTCAATTACAAGGAAAGATGGTGTTTCATCCAAGGTCACCATGGGACACAATAACATAATTTAATCCCGCTGGACTATTTGAACAACTACATGATGTTAAAAGGGAAAATCATTTAGAAGGGGTCGATATTGTTGGCAGCCATTGTTCTAGCTTAGAGTATGATCCAACTACGCCTAGAATGGATGGGGATACCCTTCAAAGTAATTCAAAAAAATTATTGCAGCTCTATGTATTCAATCTAACTGGGATAAAGTTGGTTGGCATATTAAAACTATGGATTATATGTTCGACTGTATGGGGTGGCTCTGGTCGAGCCTTATTTCCCTCTAATGAATGGTTCTTTTAAACACAAAATAAAGTTTTAAGCACTTGAACAACTAAATTTGAATCATAGCAGAATATGCTTCAAAGCACGTATATTGAAAGGGGATTCCTCTGAGAGGCAATGCGGCCATCACTATAGAATATACACAAAATGCATACTATGCAAGGTAATGAGAAACCACAGAAGGCCACACCATGGTGGCAAGGAAGCATAAAATGTTTGTTGAAAAGGCCTTAGAAACTTGTAACAAATGCAGAGAGCCCCCACGTACCCAACTTATCAGAAAATGAAATTATTAAAAACTGTAGAAGCCACTCATCAAATTCTAGGAGGGGCACCTTCAAACAAATGAAGGGACAGGCTGCTCACTGAGGCTCTAAAGTTTTTGCACTAAGAACATGACAAAATGAGAAGCCAGGGAACACACTTGGAGAATGTATGGAAACCCATCAAAGCAAAGAAGAAACAAATGCTTCTATAAAGATGTAATCTCATGGGATATGGTGATTGCATAGTACACATAGAGTGATCTATTGAAAATCTTTAGAGACTTTCAAGCAAATTCTTAAGCCGCCATGGATGGAAAGAACGCACAAGAGATTGCAGATGATCAGATGCATGAGAAAATGAAAATTAGGGAAAAATGTGGAGAGAGCAAAGAAGAAGAATGAAATCCAATTATGGAGAAACGAGATGGTGATCCATCCAAATCTAGACCCTTCCCCACCAGCTCGCCCAGAAAAGTTGCTCACTAGTTATTCGTGCGGGATCAGCAAAAATTGGACACATGGAAAGTGGGCCCCGAGTTTCCTTGTTTTGAAACGAACGGGTAAGGAAATATTAAAGGGGCGAGTGATATATTTAAAAGCTCTTATTTTCTTTTAAATATCTTATATTGCTTTGAATTCAAAACCAAGGGCAAATATTTAAATGGTGGGGCCCGTACAAAGAGGCAGAATATAAATGGCCAATGAAACTTTAAAATGTTTTAAAAGGGGTTAAGATTTTAAACATTTGGAAAGGGAAATATGGGAAAATATTTTATTTCCCGATGGAAAATAAGTATTTTCACTTTTACATGAATCAATATTTTAAACGAAATGTTTAAAATATCTTGAACACGGGCAAATATTTCAAATGGAGTTTAAAGTGAAATAAGGTGCATGGGAGATTTTTATAAAGTGAATTTATTCACTTTATATACAAATGTTTGCTGGAAATATTTACAGCAGTGCAAATGAGGAATAAACAGGGTTTTCACAAGGAGATATTTTCTTTCAGCTGTTGGTAAATTGGAGATTCTTCACATGGTGATTTTTTCTGTTGTTGGGCAACTTAAGGCAAAGGAAAAATAGGAGGAAACTATTTGTTGTTGTAGAGAGTGGAGAGAGGCTTTGCAAATTTGTTGATCAATGGTGAATGGAGTTTCCAGATGGCATCTCCCGATCAGCTTTAGGGATTCTTCTGGAGCTTTTTGTTCTCCTATATCTTCTCTTCTTTTCTCAATTGTAAAGGGGTTTTGAGAGGATTCTAGATTCTGAGGTTTTGAATTCTTGTGTAGGGCTGGGTAGATAGAGAAATGTTTAATTCTGAGTTATAATATGATTTTGTAAGCTTCAATTGTTGATTTCATGAGTAAATATCATCTAGTTTGTGCAAATAAATCATGAAAGTCATGAATTTCATCAAATTGTCTCCAGATTTGTACATTTCAAGTCATTTGAATTCAATAATACCAAGTATCTTTGAGTTTGGAATCTCAATATTCTGAGATTGATTTATCTGTTTATGGGTTTGTTTCAATGAAATGGTTTAATACTTTGAGCAGGTAATTGTGATTTCAAATGTGCAGGTTGGATTTGGTAAGAAGACTTTGATTGATAATAGGAGAGGATGTGTTAATGTAAGACATTAACAGTTGTAAATCCACTGATTGAAAGTTGTTTGTTGATAAATTCATTTTATGCATTTTGAGTCCATGACCCAGAATTAGGCACTAGTCTGTCATCTAGTTTTATGCATTCTCAGGAACATTTTAAATTCAAAATCATTTTAATCCTTGTTGTTTGGTTGAGGTTTGGTGATGAGTTTTGCCTCCCAATTACTGAGTAAGTGTTGAGTTACCAAGATTTTAGCCAGATTTGAGGTTGTCAATGCTTTCCTTGGTGTATTTTCATTAGGAGTTATTTGCTATAAAAAGAATGTCATTGTGTAATTGAATTAAGTTTTAGGCATTGTATAGGTTGACCCACCATGGTCTTGCAAAACCAGAAGTGCAGAAGATCTCAGTCTATGACTGAATCTTGTCAGTTGGCCCAAATTGACCATTGAGTCTGATCATTAGAAAGTGGCTAGTCTATAGGATTCATTGGTCTAGTTCGACTTGGAGCACCAACACCTATATCCATTTCAAAATTCATTTTGTTATTCTATTCATTCTATTCAATCTATCTCACTGTATAGCTCTCACTCTCTCATTCTTTCACTCTCATTATCTCAATCTCGATTTTTTTCACTCTCTATCATATTTTATGTGCTCTTGGCTCTCTACACCAACACTTTGGCATTCTTGGCACATATTTTACAAGGTTGGAGGTTGCATGCTCTTCCTTTCGACATTATTGTTCACTAAAGGAGGGTAATTGTAATCTCTCTATTACATTATCGTCTTTACTTTGAGTAGCATATTATTTTTCTAACTTGTCTATCTACTTTCTTTATCTTGTATAATTTATTTTATCTTTGTCTATCTGGCTATCCATGGAGGTGGGAACACCTACATGGGGGTTTGACTAAGGCAAGCCCCTAAAACAACCCTAACCATTTTCTTGTTTCCGTGAGTGATAGTTTTGAAGGTGTTGTCTTGCAAGAGGCTTCATTCATAGACCTCTTGTGAGTCTCCTTTCTTCCTTTTTGTTTTCATCATTTCCTTTCCACCTCATTTCATTTATGCTAGTTGTTAGCATTCTGTTCATTTTGTCATACTATTATTTTAAACACATTGTTGAGTTCTTAGTCACCAATTAGTTAGTAGTTTCATTGTTTTTTCTATTAGCAAACTCAATTTTTCATCTGTATGAGATTATAGTGCATTGTGAGGACATCCATGTGTCGCATTGTTGTCCTCGGCTGAGAGCCTATCAATTTGGTCACAAAACCACTACAACCTACTATTTCAATCTTTAAAACTCTTGTCCTTTAATTAACATAAAACATAAGATAAATATAAATCCCTTATCTTCCCACCTTTTCACTCGAGCTTTGATCCTCAAGGTAGTCGAGGAAAATTCGCTCCTTTGAGATCACATCATTTTGAGGTGTCAAATTTCCTCCTCTACATTTTGGTGAACCCAACCTAAAACTACCCTTACCTTAATCTTTTGTTGAAAATTTCTTCTCTCTTGTGTGGGTGTCTATTGGATCGAGTGTTGTGACACTTTTATGAGTTTCACAACCCAGCTTATGACTTCTAGGCATATAGTTAGAAGAAGCTTTTGATACTTCAATATGGGTTTGAGAAGGTAGTTTAGTCCAACCCGTTCAGGTCCTAAATTTGATCAATTCACCATCGGTCTATCACCTAGTTATACCCCTCCTTTTGTTTTTGTTCATCCTTCAACATAATTTCAAGCAGATTCTCTACCAAGCACTCCTTTTGGCTCTTCTCTCATAGATCACGAGTCTTCTCTTAGGGTCCCCTTTGAGCAAGTTTAATGTTTGGAAGAGAAGCTTAAAGAGTTTGAGGATTTTTTAAACAAAGATAATACATACAGTCAAGTTGCTTCTATCATTTATGGTCTGAGAGACCTAATTGTCTTAGACCATAGAGGTCTTGTGTTGCTTCAAGAGATAGATAACTCGGTAGAGACCAATGTCCCTTCATATACTTCTATCTTGGGTCATCCCTAGGATACTCAATTTGAAATCACTAGTACACAGTTGTATGTTCTGATGCCAAAGGTGTATGTGCATATGGTAGACACTATTCCTTATGTACCCTCTTTCACCATTGTCAATAATACAAACATTATACCCTTGGATGCTCCTAGAGTCAGAGTGAATCATGTCCCTTTGGGGTATGAGATCCATCTTCCACCTTAACTAGTCAAGCTCTGCCAACTGATCTTGTCCTAAATGCATTTTCACAAAACATGGGAAATATGCAACTACAATTGGCTAACCTGGCCAAATTTTCCTCTCAATCCATATTGCAACCATACTATCTCCATAGTCCTATAGCCCTCACTATTCTAAATGTTCCCATCCCTCAAGGGGTGGAAATCAAAAATTTTGATAAGTGCAGTGGAAAAGGTGACCTACAGACCCATATCTCATCCTTTAATACCATGCACATACTGATTTACTATATCAAGATGCTTTTCTAGCCAATCTATTCCCACAATCCCTCAAGGATGTGGTGTTGGAATGGTTTTGCTCACTTCCTAATAATTCCATCTTGTCTTTCAATCAATTAGTCAATCAATTCTTACAACAGTTTTAGGCAAACATTGGATTGAAGTTCACCTTCACTAATATCATCCATTGTAAGCATGGATCCAATGTTTGCCTAGCAGTTTCTCAAATCTCTTATTCCCTACCAGATTTTGACGTCCAGTGTGTGTTTGTAGGGAATCTATAGTTGACATTGAGAGAAAAGTCCTCTTGATGAAATAACCTTCTTTTTCCCATCTATGTACCACATTAAGAGACTACCAATAGATGGTGATGCAATACGGGGGTTCCTCATCATCCTCCCATCCTGATAACTAGATAGTCGTGTCTATTTTTGGGGAGCCTAAAATAAATAAGGCAATAGTGAACGTGGTTTTTGTTCCTACTGAAAAGAACTTTGCAGGACGTAACAAAATTTTCACAACATTATTTGAGTCATATGCTAATGTTCCCCAAAAGTTATTAAAAGATGGTTTAATCACTCTCCTAGAAATAAAACCATTGCCCAAATCTTATCCCAGCTCGTATGATGCACAAAAGTTTTTTCAACACCACTAAGTCCCTGGTCATGATATCAAATACTACATGCATCTTCAACACATTGTCCAAGACCACATAGATAGTTGTACTATCCCATTCAATGGTAGAAAATAAAACTCAAACAAATCTATAGCCAAGCCTAACAACCAACTACAGATCTACACAAATACCTTTCCTTCTCATTGTGCTAATCTAATAACATCCGCTCCTTCATCTTTTGATCCCAAACCTTCTGAGTACATGAACATGGTCTCATTCACTTCTATTCCTTTATTAGGTCGTGTGGAAAAAATTCCTACCATAACCTTCAAACCACATGACTTGCCTCTTAAAAGGGAACCTTCTTTGCTTTACATCCTGGCTCAAGTCAACGGTAACATTGTAATCGATGTTATGGTTAACCCTACCAGTCAGTTCAATGTCATTATAAAGGAGACCCTCTTTATCAATAATTTACATAAGGAGAAGTATGATGAGTTGAAGACCACTATCTATACCCATGATGGCTTTTTCGTGCCTCCCATTGGTTCCATTTCTTTGTTGATCCTTATTGGACTTAAATATGTTGATGTCCTATTTGTTGTGATTCTTGAATTTGACCTATTCAAGGTTATACTAGGTATTCCATGGCTAGTCTCCATGAATGTGGTCACTTTAGTTGTCCACAAATGCTTAAAATTCCCCCATGATGACACATTGCATATAAACCACTCGTGTCATGTGAGGGATTCTCTCTAGATCATTTTTGGCTTGCCCCTGTTAGACCTTTACCACCTCATGGAGACCTATTTTATAGGGCCTATTATAGGTACAAGATGTGAGTCATGATCCCTAATACTATTTTACCACATTCTTCTTATGCATTTCCCATTAAAGGCTCTATGTGTGCACAACAACATGCCTTAACCTCTACACCCTCCTCTTTGAAGGCTAAGGACAAACATGCTCCTACATATAGACCTTGTTCCTCTTCTACAATTTCATAACCCTTAACAGTGTTCTCAGTTCCTTATTGTGCCTAGCATAGGAAAAGGAAAGGCACCCATGTTGATGAAGTCTAAACCACAAGTCTTCCAACTCCTAATCTTGCCCACAATTCCCCAAACGCCCTCTACAGTAAGGGAAAATAGGCATCCAGAGTTGGCCCTTATTTTGTTGTTCCTACATCTCATCCCTCGAGGCCTCCTCTTGTTCCTCCACCTGCTCCCATAATAGAAAAAGGAAAGGATCCCATGTCTAAGAGCCCATCTCCATGTCCATTCCTCCTCAGGAGCTCACTCTTACTACAACAACAACCATGGAGACTACTCCCCTGATGGAAGAGTATCCCCTAGAGTCTTCTTAGGCTATTATTCCTAGTGCCCATAGTCATCACAATCAACTTGTGTGCAAGTGCAAAAATTTCCAATGGACATTGGATTGAGAACACGAGGCCTTGTAGAAGACTGGGGATGAACCATTTGTCTTTACTTTTGTTTCTATCTTCGCTCTTGTTTCTATTTTCACTTTCATCTTTGCTTTTGCTCCCATCGCCTTTATCTTGCTTTTGGATTCCTCAACAGATCTTGATGAACCTCACCCTAAGCGAGCACAAGTGTTCATCATTCCTTCGAAGCCTCCCTTAATCACCTCTTTACCAGATCTTCCTCCTTTTCTTAAGCTAGTGGACATGCCTCATACAAAGGTTGTATCCATTGTGGCTCCTTATCCCTCTTCCTCTTCTAACATGAGGACTCCACATCCTCCTCTCAACTGCAAATCCGAGCATGTGATCTCTCTGAAGGATAGTCATAATAGATCTTATTCTTATTCCTATTCATCTTGATCTACTTTGGTTTGTTTCATTCTCATGATGGAAGAATCTCCTACTTCCCCAGAATTTGTCATTTCCCCTCTTTCGAAGGTCGTCAATGAACCTTCGGTTCACCCACCTCCTTTTGTTTAGTCACAACACTTCACTCTAGAGAAGTGTATGTTTGACTTAGTGGAGGACATCCCCACTCTCTCCTCCATCTTTGCTAAGTTAGTGAAATTATCCTTGCAGGAGCTTGTTGATGAGGATGTTGAGGTGGCCTCCTCCTTGACTTTTGCTACAGGTGAAATGCTTGACACTTCTCTTTCTATCCCTCCCCTACAATATTATCTTCCCTCCCCCTATAATGATCTATATTTGGAGCAAGATGACTTGTTAGAGGTGTTGGAATAGAGTAGTACCTCTTATTTATCTTTAGATTAGACTCAAGTGTTATCCCATGCTTGTATGTTAATGTTTGTGTTCTCACCTAGAGGACCCTTGATATCCTTGTAGGTACTAAGATATAATAGAGAAAATCTATTATAAAACTTTTTTCCATTTGTCTCATCATTTTTCTATCTATTGTAATATTTTCTTTTCATTTTGGGAACAATGCAAAGCATTGGGGCATTTAGGCCTCTTCCATGTTGACCCAAATTTTTATTTGTCTTCATATGCTCTTCTTCTCATTCGAACCTATTTTGGGGGTGATGAAAATTCATATAATTTACACTCTATATATACATGCATTTATGATCAGCTTTGACCTCGAATAATTGGATCCCCCTATTCTCTTGATTTCTTAGTCTCTACTTCTTCTTGATTTTGTAGATTCTATGTGTTATCCCTCACGCAATAATATTCCATGAATACATCTCGCAATGTATGTCATGACACAACATCCCTTTTTCTTTCTTCTCCTTAGAATGATTTGTGATCCTATGCATAACACACATCATTCTAAGAGGGGCTATCATATTTGATTATTTTCTTATTTCTTTCTATCTTTTCAAAGTTATATGTCTTAAAAATCTAATGTCTCTTGAGCTCATTGTCTAGCTTGGGGGAAACTTGACTAGACTTGTATTATGATCTCATCTTTTGTGATAGGGGTTCTCCTCCTTGTGGGGCTTGTTTCTATCACTCATCTTTTTGTGATAGGGGTTATCCTCCTTGTAGGGTTTATTTTTATCACTCATCTTTTTGTGATAGGGGTTATCCTCCTTTGTGGGATTTGTTTCTATCACATGTCTTTATATCTACTTTTCATATGGTCTCTAGCAAAGTGTAGCTTTCCAGCCATACCTGTCACCGCTATCTTTTATCTAATCAAATTTTATCATGTTTATTTTTATCTTTTTCACCTAATGTGATTTTCTGCAACTAACATATTTATGGTGAGATTGCAGTCAGCTTTGCAAGATAGAATATTGGTGTCCTCTTCATGTCTTGGCTCAACTCCTCAATTGCATATATCAGATCAAAGACCCATGTCCTCTTCATCTTGGGTATATTCTCTTCAACCTCTTTCTTTCTACTTTACCTCACATCTATTAGAATACATATGCTCACTAAAATGGGCGCAAAATGTAATGCCAAAAATTTCATCCTATGCAATTTTGCATTCCATAACCTCCCCTTTAGCTTAATTAAATTTTAGAATGCAATGTCCCTCTTTCCTAACCTTAACTTGTCATTAACCCTTTCATTTCCAGTCATTAAAGTGAAATTTTTTCATGGATGACCGGATGTTGCTTAGATGTCTGCACACTACATGAATGTCCTGAAAAGATTCCTGACTATGTAGCCATTAGAACATTACACTTCTTGCCTTCTGGAAAAGTGCAATGCCTCTGCAACTTGCAAACATGTCGAAAATGTCTCTTTACATGATTATATCCATTTTAAACTTCCCATTTTGCTATTCTCTTTATTCTATTCGATCTATCTCACTTTCTAGCTCTTATTCTCTGATTCTTTCACTGCTATTCTCTCAATCTCAATGCACTCTATCATATTCTTTGTGCTCTTGGCTCTCTACACCAATACTTTGGCATTCTTGGAACATCTTGTGCAAGCTTGGAGGTTACATGCCCTTCCTTTCAACATTCTCATTTTCCAAATGAGGGTAATTGTAATCTCCCTATTGCATTATTATCTTTACTTTGAGTAGCATATTATTATTCTAACTTGTCTATCTAATTTCTTTATCTTGTATAATTTCTTTTATCTTTATCTATCTGGTTGTTCATGGAGGTGGGAACACATACATGGAGGTTTGATTAAGGCAAGCCCCTAAAACAACCCCAACCATTTTCTTATTTTTGTGTGTGTAGGTTTTGAAGGTGTTGTCTTTTGGGATGCTTCGTTCATGGACCTCTTGTGAATCTCCTTTCTTACTTTTCATTTTTGTCATTTCCTTTCCATCTCATTTCATTTATGCTAGTTGTTGTCATTCTATTGATTTGTATCATACTGTTATTTTAAACAAATTCTCAAGTACTTAGTCACCAAATATTTAGTAGTTTCATTGTTGTTTTTATTAGCAAACTCAGTTTTCATCTGTACTGTTAGGTCTCAAAAGTGCAGGTTTTGTGCCTTAAGAAGGTGTCAGTCTCTTAGTACACTTTTGGCCAATGAATGAGGCAAACAAGATTGATCACCTCCTACTCTTCAGGCTCTGTTAGACCTAGGCAGGTGTACCTGAATGATAAGGAAGATTTAAGAGTTTAAAATAGATCCTACTTTGGGAAATCTACTCACAATGGAACATGGGGGTGAAGTAGATGCAAGGTTTGATGACTAATACCTACTTAGAGTGATTGAATAATAAAGAATGTGAGTTGAATTTTTATAAAATTGTTCTAAATTTGACTAGTGCCTAATCTATTGGGTGAATGGAGTTAATGCATGAATGATGGAAATGGAGATAGATTTATATGATAGTAAAACCTATTATTCAACTTAACTCTAATTGTTGGGCACTTTTGAATGTTTACACCTTGTGTAAACGTGCAGGTTTGTTTGTTATAGTACTCTTCTTTAATGATCCTAGTGTTATTCCCTTAAATTATTGTGATGCTATGAAAGGATTTTTAATTCTTAGTTTAAGGGAAACCAATCAAATTAATTACCTTTAAAGGATTTTAATCCTTGAGGGAACCAATTAAGATGAATTAACTGAAAGGATTTAATTCTTTCTCACCATAACCCAATCAAAACAATCACACAACAATAGCAAATGCTAATAAATTTTATGAATTTAAATAACTTGAAGAAACCACTTTGGAGACAACACAATAACATACAAGCATAAAAATTAACACAACAATTGAACACTGAAATAGATCACCAATTATGAGCAATCTTTTCCATTATATTGCTTCAAAACATATGCATTTATAGCAGAAGTATTTGATATGATATGGATGGGTGGAATACGCTATATGAATGCAACCTACTACTACTGATGGTGATGAAATGATATATGATTATCTCAAAATTTGACTTGGTTTCCTATTTATATAGGAAGCAACAAGCTTTAGGCCTTTTACAAAAAGAGACGACCTTTTAAAACTACTTCTTTTACTAGCAACTAATTAATTTGCATAATCAAAGAAATGACAAGGCTTAAGACAGTTTAGACGTATGTTTCCTTTAATTAACGTAGAAATCCCATGATCATTGATCTGGAAAAGCTTTCCTCTCCATGATAGAAGTAAAGATGCCCTTTCCTTAGTGACCTACTCATCTAAATCCAAATACTTCTCTTCCCATTGATACACTGTAAAATCTGATGGCCACTAATATTCCTGGATCTTTGGTATGTTTGCAAGATGAGTCTGCCATCGACTATCTAGTAGTGCCTTTGTATCATTGACAAATTTTAGATATCCAACATCAAGAACAATCAATCCATCCATGATCAAATTGAGCCTGTGAAGACTGGTGCCACCATCCTCCTATACATAGGTTAAACACTTATGAATAACCTGACCAAATTCCCTCTTCCACTCATCCAAGTCTTTTACTTGACCATCATCTTTCACAATTGCTGGTGTATACCATTGTTTTAAGGTATGGAATGAATCCATTCATGTCACAATCCTCTTATCCTCCCCTTGTATATACTGAAATTCATCAACAATCATTTTCACTATTTGCTCAATTGGTTTTAATTTTGTAGGAGCATCAAGACTCCTTTGTAGAACTCTACATAACTTGGATAGAGTGTGGTGAATGGGATGTCACCTTTTGAACAGGGGATCCAATATAAGCATATATGCTTTTATTTGATCAATTGCCTACTAAATTGATTTAAAACTATCATGCATAGTCTCCAATTTATCAATAACCAACTTTACCCTGTGCTCAAGGATCTCCATAACTTCACAAACTTTCCTCTTTACTTCATCCTGGGTTTTATTTTCATCCACTTCCTTCTCAGGAGATTTTTTTTTCTCGGTAGGAATGCTCTGTACAAAATTTAATGGAGCACTAGGAGGCTTATATAACACTATCTCCTTGCTTTGTGAAGTTCTTGCTCCTTTTAACTGTTCTTTCAATTTGACATTCTCCATAAACAATTTATTAACTTCATCATTTAGGAACCTTTGTTCCTTTTCATATTCCTTCAATCTATCCTCCAATCCCTTAATAGTTACACAAGTGAACATGGTTGAATGCATGGTCAGTGTGGCTACCTCTAAAGGGGTGGTGACCTATATTGTCCTTACCATTGTTGCCCCTTCCATTCCCTGTATCACATCCAACAGTTTAGGCTTTTGTGTGCTTTTCTGCTTGATCCATATGGCAAGGGTTTCAATCTTTGGATTATACCTAGTTCCACTCACTCCTTCATCAGATTCAAACTCTGCAACTAGCATTGGATCTTCTTGATCCCACACTTGATCAAGCAAAAACATTTTCTTTACTTCCAACCCAGGGAAAATGAGCATATTGATTTTCAAAATCATCTCTCTAGCCTTTTGGGGGCTAATGTCAATGTGGTCAACTTTCAATTCATTGAAGGTTTGTGCCACCATTTGATTCTCCTCTGGTTCGTCAATTCCCATTTCATATGACTCAATTTTCTCTTTAATTTATTTTATCTTCATCTTTTTTCCATAAATCCCTAAACTCTGGAGTCTTGATGAATTCATCATCTTCTATGAATCTCTTGGCTACAATTTCTCTCTCATCTTCATGTATCTCTGCAATTGTTTTTTCTGCATCATCCATCCTTTCCTCATGCCTATGAGCATTGGTCTCATGGATGGGTTGATCAACCTCAACATCACCTTTCAATGATTTCAATACGGTGGCCACTTCTTCAGTGTCTCCCTCCCCTTCACTCTCTTCATAAGAGACTAATGGATCAATGTTTTCTATCCTTTGTCTCTTAGGAGGAAATTTCTCCATGGGGGGTTTAGAGGTTGCACCTGGGGTGTGCTCTGTAGTTATCTTACCACCAAGTTCCTGAAGATGTACTTCTTTTCTACTATATAAATCCTCAAATTTATCAATTATTTGATTTATCCTCCTAATGGGGTCTTTATCCTCAATAAAATAAAAAGGAAAATTTTTGTCACTTTGCCTCTTCCTCTCTTCAAGCTTCATTATAACTTCCCATTTCTTCTTTCTAAGGGATACCTCATGAAAAATAAGGTAATTTCTTATCATGTCCTCTTCATAGTCCACTTGGTGTGCCATTGTCATTTTGGTAAGAAGATTATGCCTTATGTTATTCATATGATTTTCAAGGTCAAAGGCTCTTGCTTTTCCAAAATCCAATGCATATCTTGTCTTCAAGTAATATTGCAACTCCTCTAGTGTATATGAGCCTACTGTCTAGTCTCCACATTTGGCTAAGTTTGGCAGAAATGTGCCCTTCTTTTGTTTATGCATTACATCCTTTTCCATCCACATCATTTGCCACATAAATTCAAGAAATGCTAATCTGAGGGGCACAAACTTTGGCAGTATGTGTGGAATAGCAGGGCAGCCATAAATTCTTATTATTGTAACTTCTGGGAGAAAGAACCAATCACCAAAATTATGTGTGTGACCTTGTTCCTGTCTTAAGGCCAAAGGTCTTAAAAATTGTTGCATTTTGTTTGGCAATCTTGGTATTGAATAACCAAGAACTCCAAGGATTTTGTGCACAAAATCTTCATAGAATATAGAAAAGCTTGAATTCTAGCACCAACTGTCCCAAATATAGCACCACTTCTGGATAGGTGTGAGATTCCTTTGCTCATCCACTCTATCAAAATCCATTCGTTTAGTTCAATGGTCTCAATTCTGGTACAATATAAGATGAAATAGTAGGGAATAACATCTAAATGTAATTGGTTCTCTATCCTCTATAATTTGTGAGAATTCATCATCCAACTCCCTCTCAAGGTATGAAGCAAAGTTATACTCAATATTAGTCTCAGGGTTTTGAATTCTCATGGCCATCATCATCAGGCTTATTGGCATTTTATCTTGAGCATCCACCCCTAACACTTGGCACAAACCTAGATATGTATTCACAAAATAATATTGCAAATCTGACACAGTGAATGGTTCAGTAGTGGAAGTAGAAATGGGGATTGTTTTGTTACCAATGCCTCTTTTCATATATAGAGGTAGCTCATCACTTCTATAAGTCATTCTTAACCTAGTATAATCTTCCTCGCTCTTCTACATGTTTATTTTGGTCAGAGCCTGCTTGTTTAAGTCAAAATACTCAATGATAGCTGCTCTGGTTACCTCTACCAATATTGAGTCATTTGGAAACCTTACTGTTTTGGTTGTAGAGTGATAATGTTTGGCTAGTAATTTTGACAAACTCCACATCAATAAACACATTTAGGACAATCAACTTTGCTAAATCCAACATCAAATGGTTTGACATTGGAATCTTCTCATTTCTCTTATTGTAAAAATACCAAAATAAGTCCCACCCAGATTTGGGAATTAGGGCATCCCTACAACCCTATGCAGTGTCTACGAGAAATTTCTTATTTCCCTCCTTGGTTGATCCTGGAAGTATATCTAATATGGACTGGTAGAGGGGTCTCTTCTTTACCTTAGGTTCTTCATCTTTGATTGTGGCCTTACTTTCCTTTAGTTCTGATTGTTTTCTTTTAGGAGGCATATTTCAATTTTTTCTACTATGACTTCAAATAACAGATCTCTACCAAATACTACACCAATCAAGCTTCTTCAGAGGGTTATTCGTGCACTTACCCAAGTGCTTGTCATTCACAGATCTACTTTTCTCGGCATCCTTAGCTTCATCCACAACAATGCACTTCAACTTAGCACAATCTTAGAAAAATTCACTTGCTTTTGAGGGCGCGGTATTTAGTCATATCAATATTAATGCCAATTCTTTTCCAGATAGCTTCCCAACAAGCTCAAATTCTTGAAATTAATTTTACATGTGTCAAGGTGGCTGACATGATTTTCTGCATTTATTTTTATAAATTGTAATGATGCCATGATTACCCCACTACCACTGTCTCTTATTATACCTGTTGCGGTATGGTAGTGTCTGCCCTTCCTTTCTGCTATTTACTACACTATTGCCTTGCTTAAGACCTCTTACTATGGGGTTGCGGTGTATATACCATTCTACTATAGCCACATTATCCACCTTATGTGGTATTGCAGTGTCCACTTTTATTTCAATGCTTACTGCTATACTGCATGTGTTGCTATCCCTCCTGGCGGTATAGCAGTGTATGCTTTATTCCTTTGTTATTTACCACCTTACCACACTCCCTTGTATCTCCTTATGCGGGATAGTGGTATGTACCACATTGCCTTATACTTCTCCCTACTTATTATGTTCTGCTTCACACCCCTTTGATTGAATCTCCCCCTTCCAAAATTCAAGTTCTCATATATTTACGGTTTGCCACTTCTTGAAGTTCTTCAACAGCCTCGAGTTGTATGGCACAAATAAATGAGATGAAATTTGATGAGCATATGCATGCCTCAGAAAGTGGTACAATTGTTTCCATCATCAAATGTGTGCTTTGGAGTAGACCCCTCTTTCTTATTGGAAGATCAAGTGATCGGCAATTTTGAAGGATGGAACCATTTAGGTGTGTGCAATATTATCCTATAAGTGCGATCAACTGATATTATGGACTTGTGAGGACCCCCTTTGATGGACTCCAAAGGACTTACTAGTATCAGAGGTTGGACTATCGGGTGATCAGGGAATTGGGTTAAAATTATGTTTGATCCCACAAGATATTATAGGCTAAAACTCCGACTAAGGCGACTTTTCTATTACACAAAGGATGGGGCCCTTTTTATGAAACAAATACTTTGACACTAAAAACCATCAAGGATCGGTCGATTGGATGTCCCATATGCTACGAGACCTAAATTAAGTTTCGATAATGAGTTGAAACCCAAAAAAATGATACTCATGAAGTTTCAAAAATTAAAGGGGTAATATCTACCCTGATTCTCCACTTCGTGATTTCCACTTATAATATTGGTGATAGTATGGATCTTGTCACACAAATTATTTCATTTCATGTTAGACGCAATGTAGAATCAATAGTAATGGATTTTGGTGTGGGTAAAATGTAAATGGAAAATGAAAGCCAGTGGATGTTTGAGGAGGAATTTTTTGCTCCAACGAGACTACAATACATTGCGAGGACACTTGTGTGCCACGTTGTTCTTGGTCAAGAGCTTGTTAGTTTTCTCATGAGACCTTTGCAACCTACTCTTTCAATCTCTAAAACTCCCATCCTTTAATTCAGAATAAAATATAAGATATAAACAAAACTCCCTTGACTTCCCACCCTGTCACCTAAGTTTTGATCGTTGAGGTAGTTGAGGAACATTCGCTCCTTTGAGATCATGTCATCTTGGGATGTCAAATTTCCTCCTCTATATGGACATTAGAGGAAATTAATCTCATATAAAAATCTCAAACTAATCTTAAAACTATCATTATAGCCTTCAAAAATACTTTTGACACCTTTTGAAAATCATTGAAATCACTTAGACTCAGACTTTCACATGCTAAAACACTTGTAACAGCCATGGTAAAGTCATAAAATCAATGATTAAAATTTATCATGCACAAAAAATAAGAAAAATAAAGAAAATACGACTATCATAAGTTTATTAGGACCGTCATAAGTTTCTTAGTATTATCATAGGTCTCTCAAGTCTGTCATATGTCTCTTAAAACTTGTTGACCCCTTTGACATTGGCCAAGTTTGGCATTGATGTCAATTTGAGTTGGTTTGAAAGGCATAAGGGTTGTTGGTTGATGCTTAATGGTATTTGATTATCATGGTCAGTTTATTTGAGGCAACAATGTTTATCAAAGGTATATATAATAATGTTTTTGTCTTTGATTTTGCAAAGTGAAAAGGCATTTTCATGAGGCACATTTTTAAATTCACATTATAAGGTTCTTTTGTTGGGAAAATTATTACACATACAATAATGTGTGTAAAAGGCATAAATTAAGTCTTGTTTAGGAACATGCGCTAGTAAGTTAATGCAACTTTAAGCAAGGTTTGTAAGTGCCTTTGAACGTTGTTTGTGTCAGCCCCTTCTAGGGTTACTGGCTTAGCAAGTCAACATTGTAAAAGTTTGCATACGCATTGTTTATCAGGCATGTAAAGTTGAAGCTTGGGTTATGAGGTTGCTGACCTAGGGTTTGAGGGCTATGGAATGAATAGTATATCATGAAGCTTGGAGGATAGTATTCGACTTCTTTGGTAGTTGTAGATTTGACCATTTGTATAGTTAAGATTTGTGAGTTGTTTTCGGTTGTAAGAAATTATGTATGGCTATATCAAAATTGATCAGATTGATGATTGCTTTATTTATCCGCAGTTCAAGCTTGGCATATGGTTAGACGGTAGAACGAAAGTGTATCAAATGTTTGTCTGGTTTTTGTGAGAAACATTGTTGCAGACAGAGATATTATGTGTTTGTCAAGATAATACACATTGAAAGAGTCATGAATAAACTGTGAAAAAAAAATTGTACAATATAACATGACTGCAATAAGAGAATGTGCAGTATTCTAAATATATCGATGTTCAAAAGTTCTTGAGGTGTCTTGAGTTGTATGTCTTAACAAGGAGTTTTAGGTTCGATGTATTTTATTGTGATATCTTACTCTGTAAAGAAATATAGTTCTTGAGCAGAATACTGAAAGTGATTTTTGCAAGAGGTTGTATGCAAAACAAAAACTAGTCTATATATTGTATGTTTTATAGGTTCCAAATTCAATGAATCTATAGGACATAGAATGTATAGTTGGAATGATTTACAGTGAAACAGAGAAACCCTCTATAATTTATTTTCTTCATGTTTTACTATGAGATGTTAAGATCAAGTCAGTGAGACAAAGATTGATCTTTGGCTAGTGAGGTTGTATGTTGCAAGTGAGGTAGTTTTGTAACCAGTGAGGTAGTTGTGTAGCTAGTGAGGCAATTTATGTAGTCAGTGAGGTTTTGCCAGTGAGGCATAAATTGTAGCCAATGAGGTATTTTACTGATTGGTTTTTCATCCCTATGAGGGTTTTCCACTCATGAAAAATAATTGTATTATGGTGTGATTGTCTTCTTCTGATTATCTTTGAGTTTTCTCAATTATTTCACATTTAATTGTTATGATGTTACATTCAATGAATGAATGTTTGTATCATTGAAATAACATGGGCATAAATTGGTGCGAATTGATTAAGTCAAATTGAAGATGTTCTTTATGATGAGTCAAGCTTGATAGCTTTACATACATGATGCTACACTTAATAATTGAACTTTTTTGTTCTTGCATTTTATAAGGTCAAGGTTTTGAAAGGTTAATTCAAGTTTATTTAAATTTTTCATACAACTGATTCACCCCCCTCTCAGTGGTATCGTACTCCAACAAGTGGTATCAGAGCCATACCCTTTCAGAATTCTAACCAACTTAGGGGATTCCTGGTGGAGTACTTGACATGGAAAATTAGGAAGGTCTTTCTACTTCCAGGGCACCTTTATTTGATGGTACTGGCTATGCCTTTTGGAAATTTAGAATGCAACGTCATATAACTTCTCTAGGCTATGAGGTCTGGCATGCAATTGAGACTGAGTATATTACCACTGCAACACCTTCTACTGCAGACGAGAAAAAGGTATATGAATGTGATGCTAGGGATGCAAATGCTATTTGTTGTGGTTTGACTAATGATGTGCTTGTTAAAATCATGGACTATAAAAGTGCAAAGTCTATCTGGGATAAACTATCTAGTATTTATGACGACGATGAAAAATTTAAAGAGGCTAAACTACAAAGTTTTAGAGCCAAGTTTGAAGGCCTAAATATGAGTGAGGAAGAGAAGGTGGTTGATTAACTTCTCAAAGTCCAAGAAACTGTAAACTCAATTCGTGGTCTTGGTGAAACTTTAGAAGAAAGTGTAGTTGTTAAAAAGGTGTTAATGTCACTGACACCTAAATATGATCCCAAAATCTCTACTGTAGAAGAGTGAGACTTAAACAAACTCACTTTAGATGAAATACATGGTGTATTTACAACCTATGAAATGAGAATGTGTGTTGATAATCCCACTACCAAAGAAGTTTCCTTTAAGTTTGTGAAAAAGGATAAAAACATAAACTTTGATTCAGAGAAACTGTATGAAAATGAGTTTGCTCTTGTGAGTAAACTAAAAAGAGGATCAAGTAGGTATAAAGGGAAACTACCTTTTAAATATTTTAATTGTGGAAAGATTGGGCATTATGCTGCTAAATTCCCTAACAAAGACTATGATAGTGATGAAGAAGTTAATAGGAGAGAGGAAAAGAAAAGAAAAAATAACGTTAAAAAGAAAAATGGTTTCAAAAAGAAGAAAATCTTGTTCATCAAAGATGTTGATGTAACAAACAGTGGTATAGATGCATCCATTGAAGAAGGAGAAGAAACCCTATTTATGACAATCATTAGTTCAAATCAGAATCATAATGAAGAGATTGCAAATCAATCTAAACTTGAGGTGTAGTTTGAGGGTGAACTGAGAAGTGCTCTACTAGAAATTAAGAAACTCAAAAAGGAGGTTGTGATATAGAAAAATCAAATTCAAAAAGGAACTGAAAACCTGGTGAATAAGGTGAATAATTCAGAAAAACAAATTGCTTCAAATTGAAATTTTAGAAGATACTAAAATGAAATTAGAAGTCAAAGAAAAAGAATGTTGCACTTTAGAGGCAAAAATTGTTGACTTGACGAAAGAGCTTGATATGTGTGATAGTAGTAACAAACTAGCAGATCTTATAGGTAAACAAAGATACCATAAAGACAAATCTGGCCTTGGGTTTATGGAAGGTCAATGCTCTCATTCTGATAAATCTTAACATGTCAATGTGACAAATGAAAAATCTTTGAAGCCATCAGTTATGTCTAAAAGGAGTTCAAACTCACAAAGTGGAAATCTTAGATATATAGCAAAGAGTTACAGGTCCAACCATGTTATACAACAAAAGAAACCAAACATTATTTTCAAAACATCTTTTAATACTGTTAAAACAAAGTTGATTTGGAAGCCAAAGAAGGTTGATGAAAAGATAGAAGGTATGCTTAATCAAACAACTTTACATGCCAAGGTGAAAAATGTGCGGGTTTTAGATAGTGGATGCTCTCACCACATGATAAGTGATAAAAACAAGTTTCTCAAATTTGAATATTGTGATGGTGGCTTAGTGTGGTTTGGAAATGATGATTGTATTCATATCATAGGGAAAGGTATTGTTTCTTTGGATGATGACTTACCTTTGCAAGATGTGTACTATGTAGAGGGTCTCAAGCACAATCTCTTAAGCCTAACTCAAATATGTGATCAGGGTTTTTATAATCTTTTTGATGCTCTTGGTTGTGAGATTAGAAAGAAAATAGGTGAAGTTGTTGCAGCAGGTTCAAGAACTCAAGGGAACATTTATAATTTGTAAGAAACTAAATGCATGAAAATGGTTGGTCAATTGAGGGAGAGATTGGATTATCTTCCTCATATTTCTCTTGACTAAATCATTTATGTGTGATCTCAAGGTGCACTTCAAGTATTATCTTATATCCTTATGGTTGTTGGTTGCATTGGGTTTATGGTTCTATCTTTACAGTACAATGGATCACAAGTGTGTTTGTGGCATATTTGAAATATGGTTCTTAGTTTTTTGCAAGTTCTAGTGTTGAACATGTGACAATAATGAGGTGATTCAAATGAGTTATTTGTTTCTTGTTTGAATAGTATACAATAGTATATACTGTGTGAAGTTTGAAGTTTCAAAAGACAGTGAGAGTTATCTAACGTTGAATGCATAAGTTTTGACGATGTCATTGTCTTGCTCAATAGTGCATCAATCCTTTCTTTATGGACATTGTAAATGGTTTTGGTATGGTGAAAAGTAACAAAGTGGTTTGAATTTCTGTATTTCTATTTGACAATACACTTGAAGAGAATTGGAGAACAATACTCTATATTGATTTTGTGGTTTTGAACTCATGAGTTGTGTCTTGCAATTAAGGTAATATCCATGCTCTTGATAATGTTTGATGATGACAACTAATGAGAATCTTTGTCAATGATTATTGTTAAAGTGTCTCATGTGGTAAGTATCAATTTGAATGATAATGTTGTGCATTGGTAAGATTGATGGAGCAGTTAACATGCTATCCATGATACTGATTCAAAGTGACAGTTTGTTGTTGATACACAATTGTCTAGCTAGTAGAGTATGGTTGGTTCATGCTTGATACTAAGGTATTCTTGCTAGCTCCAAGAGTTTGCATTATTGAATCTCAATGAAGTTAATATTTCATTCGCAGCAGTGAAGTTGTACATTTGTCATAGTGTGGTTCTGATTGAGCAAATATAGTGCTTTTGTGAGTGCTCAGTAGTTTATGAGCATGGTCTTTCTTTGCATCTTGATTATGTTGGTCTTTGAGTGTGAGATAGTTAATGCATACAATGGTTAATGGAATCATGATTTTATCTACCTCTATCAGTGGTATCAAAATAGGGTCTACATAAGGTGACAGTGTCTCATAGTGATGTATTGTGGTCTTATGTATAATACTCTTGATGATGCACTCTCAATTCTTATCATAGTACATGTTTTATGTTCATACATTTTTCCTGCATCAATGGTAATGGTGGGATATACTTGATAATAATGAAAAGTGGATTTGTACTTGTATAGACAGAACATACATTATTTGGTTTTGATAGTGAGATAGCACAGTTGCTTGTGATGAATCACTTGAATCTTGATGGACAGTTTGGATAGTATCTTGGAGGAGTGTTTTTTCTTGGAAATGTGGATGTAGCTTTAAAATGGATATCACATGTTGTCATATCTTACAATCTTCATTTGTTTGATGACAGATGGTGGAGTATTTTATCATTAGTAGTTGACTGTGCAGTGAGTTTGTAATCATGCTTTATCCATGCTTTGAGGTGAAATGTCATGTAGGTATTGATGCTTTCTCTTGATAGTGGATGGTGTTTTGAGGATAATCTTATTATTGAAATGAAGATGAAAGGTATTTTCATCCTCATGTTACATGATAGTGAATGAAGGTGGAGAAAAATTACTTTGGCATGTGAAATATCATACTATACACAATCTGTGACACACAGTTATAGCAATGGCAGTTATGGTATGCTTGAATTGGGAGCAGTGACAGTGATGATTGTTAGTATTTTTACTTGAGAATGTCTTAGTGACTTTAGACAACCCTATTATGGTTCATGACCTTAATGCTTATATTATTTTTTTGCACTAACACCATGATTATGTCTAGTGCCCTACATACAATGTATAATTTATTATTCACAAGGGAAGAAACTAAGAGTGTTTTGAGTCAGAGGTTGATATTATAGCGTTCATTGATCAATAATCAAGGACAGTCTTGAATCAAGTGTTTTTTATTCTTAGAGAACACATAGTCTTGACCTTGTTTGAAGACCATTCTCTTTCTTAAACAATGAACTATTCACTTTCTTGGCAATGCTTTGGTTCATATTGCTTTGATTTGGTGATTTTGAGATGACAGGTTTTGGTACAGGTTTTGGTTCATGATATTCATTTTCAATTTGAAGTTGATGCTTGATGGCATTTCTTGATGGTGTTTAGATTTAGAGGTATAATCTTTGGTTCTTGAGTACGAAGTTGTAAATCATGTGTTATGGCTTGGACATTTTTTAATCTTGTTGTGGCAACTCTTTTTGTTCTCTTTCTTATGACAGTGATCACATCATTCTTGCTTTGTGACGGTGTGTAGTGGTATGGAAAGTAGTTATGTTTTCATTTATAGTCTTCCAACTCTCTATCACTTAAGCAGTCTGCTATTTGATGGATCTTTTGTGCACTGCTAGTTTGATAATGGATTGCTATGATATTCAGTGGTCATTCTACAGATAGTGCTATTCCAATTGAAGAGGTATGCTCCTCAAATTCATATTGTCAGGGACAATTTTGCATCAAGTATCTTGTTAGTGGATTCTTTCTCCAAAAATAGTAATGCTATACACTTGACAGTGATACAACTGCTCTTTTTGATATGCACATGGTCTTCTTCTTTAAGCAAATGCTTTCATGGTGGCTATAATTTGCTATATGGTGCAGCAATTTATACCCCTTTGCCCTTTGGCATTTTTGTCAAAAGGGGGAGAATAATTTGATTTGGCTCAAAGCTTGGTTTGGCTTGGTACCTTGGTACATTGACAATGGTTTGGTTTACATTTGGATGGTGCACTTAGTGTTTGGATGATCATATCTTTGATTTTGATAATTGACAGTGGCTTTGATTATTGATAGTGATTTTTCAAATTTTATACAGATGACAATATTTGGTTGCAGATCAATACCAAAGGGGGAGTTTGTTGACCCCTTTGACATTGGACGAGTTTGGCATTGATGTCAATTTGATTTGGTTTGAAAGGCATAAGGGTTGTTGGTTGGTGCTTAATGGTATTTGGTTATCATGGTCAGTTTATTTGAGGTAGCGATGTTTATCAAAGGTATATATAATAATGTTTGTGTCTTTGATTTTGCAAAGTGAAAAGGCATTTTCATGAGGCATATTGTTATATTCATATTACAAGGCTCTTTTGTTGGGAAAATTATTGCACATACAATAATGTGTATAAAAGGCATAAATTAAGTCTTGTTTGGGAACCTGTGCTAGCAGGTTAAAGCAACTTTAGGCAAGGTTTGTGAGTGCCTTTGAACGTTGTTTGTGTCGACCCCTTCTAGGGTTATTGGCTAAGCAAGTCAACATTGTAAAAGTTTGCATACGTATTGTTTATCGGGCATTTTGCAAAGTTGAAGCTTGGGTTATGAGGCAACTAACTTAGGGTTTAATGGTTGTAGAATGAATGACATATCATGAAGCTTGGAGGACAACAATCGACATCTTTGGCAGTTGCAGATTTGACCGTTTGTGCAGTTAAGATCTGTGACTTGTTTTTGGTTGCAAGAAATTAGGTATGGTTGTATTGAAATTGATTATATTGATGATTGCTTTATTTATCTACGGTTCAAGCTTGGCATATGTTTAGATGGTAGAATGAAAGTGTATCAAATGTTTGTCTTGTTTTTGTGAGAAACGTTGTTGCAAACAATGATATTATGTGTTTTTCAAGATAATACACATTGAAAGAGTCATGAATAAACTGTGAAAAGAAGATTGTACGGTATTACAACATGATTGCAATCAGAGAATGTGCAATATTCTGAATATACTAATGTTCAAAAGGTCTTGAGGTGTCTTGATTTGTATTTCTTAATAGGGAGTTTCAGGTTCGATACATTTTATTATGATATCTTACTCTGTAAAGAAATATAGTTCTTGAGCAGAATACTGAAAGTGATTTTTGCAAGAGGTTGTATGCAAAAAAAAACTAGTCTATATATTGTATGTTTTATAGGTTCCAAATTCAATGAATCTATAGGACATAGAATGTATAGTTGGAATGATTTACAGTGAAACAAAGAAACCCTCTGTAATTTATTTTCTTCATGTTTTACTATGAGATGTTAAGATCAATTCAGAGAGACAAAGATTGAACTTTGGCTAGTGAGGTTGTATGTTGCCAATGAGGCAGTATTGTAGCTAGTGAGGCTTATGTTGCCAGTGAGGCAGTAGTGTAGCCAGTGAGGCTTTGCTAGTGAGGCATTTTATGTAGCCAGTGAGGTTTTTCCAGTGAGGCATAAATTGTAGCCAGTGAGGCATTTTATCGATTGGTTTTTCATCCCTATGAGCATTTCCACTCATGAAAAACAACTGTGTTATGGTGTGATTGCCTTATTTTGATTATCTTTGAGTTTTCTCAAGTATTTCACATTTAATTGTTATGATGTCACATTCAATTTCACATTTAATTGTTATGATGTTACATTCAATAAATGAATGTTTATATCATTGAAATAACATGAGCATAAATTGGTGCAAATTGATTAAGTCAAATTGAAGATCTACATATGTTCTTTATGATGAGTCAAGCTTGATAGATTTACATACATGATGTTGCACTTGATAATTGAACTATTTTGGTCTTGCATTTATAAGGTCAAGGTTTTGAAAGGTTAATTCAAGGTTATTTAAATTTGTTATACCACTGATTCACCCCCCTCTCAGTGGTATCGTACTCCATCAAAACTATCATAAGACTCTTAGGACAATCATAGGACTCTTAGGACTGTCATAAGTTTCTTAGGTATGTCATAGGTCTCTTAGGACTATCATTTAAGTTTCTTCATATATAATAATGTAAGGATATATAGCAATTATTGTAAAGAATGCATTGCATAACAATCAAAATAATATTTCTACCTTGTATACCCCCCTCACATAACAACCTTATCCATTCCAAACTTTTAGTTTGCTTGTCTTAGTCCCCAATCTCTCCTTCATACATCTCCACATCCCCACCTTAACTTTTCCTCATCCCTTTATTTAATCCCTTTTTAATTTCTATTTCCTTATTATTATATTTACCTTTCCTTGCCTTACACATCAATCACTACCCTTGTTTATTTTAAACATTGCAACAACCTTTTTTACATCCATTTACCACTCTAGTTCTTTCTTCATCAATAACAAATAAATTGAGATGAGTTAGACAACCCCATTTTCTCCTTTAATTGATCTTTGTAACTATGCCCTTTTATTTGTCTCTCATGCCATTATATTAAAATTTATTAACTTTAAGCCAAGCTTCAAGGTCCTTTAATGATGGCTTGGTTTATAGAGTTTGACCTTTACTTAGCTCCTATCCTCTCATTTCTAATCATTCATTGAATTTTGTGGTTAGTGACTTATTAGTGACTAGGAACTAGTTTTCCAACTATGCGATAGTTTTCTAAAAGGACCATTCTTTGATTAATCTCCCACTCATTATAGTTTGTAATGTGTGTACATTAATAGATTTTTTTGAAAGTATTTTTGTGTAGATATTAGTTACCATCTTATACGCTTAGTGTGGATCATGTGGTTCATAGGAGTCTTTTATGTCTTAATTCTAAATGTTGCTCCTTATTTTTATGAGCTATTGGATCAGCTTTTGTGAGTTCTTGCAAGCCATCCAATCCTCAATATATAGTGCCATGTGTAGTTATGGTATTTCATTTCATTAATCACAAAAATTGGTGAGATCATTAGTGAAAGTTGGATTATTACCACTTTGGCTACATACAAAATCATTTTATCTTTGTCTAGGGGCCTATGATGTGGATATACTATAGGTATATGCCACATGAAAATGAGCTCCAAATAAGAATAAGTGATATTAAGTAAGAGACAACCTAAGGTCATGATGAATCTATGAAAGAGTTGGTGAGTGGTGACATGTTTTATTTAATAGATATCATGAATCATCTAATGGACCAAATAATAGGGTAGGGAAACCCCTCTTCTTATTTAGGCTCTTAAAATATAGGAGAGTGGTCCTTGAATTATTTTTTAGAGGATGATGATAGTGAAATGTGAAAAAGGAATAGTGCCTTGGCTATGTGGAATAGACCTATGCAACCTCACAACTAGAAGATGAAACACGAATGTATATGTACACATGGATAAAATATGAGTTTTTACTACTCTTGATGGATCCCTTTAACACATATTACACATGAATCATGTGATCTCACAAATATAAGCCTCTAACTATTTAAAATATTTTAGCTCACTTGAAGATATAGTATTGTTAAAGGAATGAGTCATAGGTGTGAGTAGAAATCCTTTGAGCATAACACTTTAACATTGCAAATAGAATACAAAATCTCTTAAGGTTTTAAAGGAATTGTAAATATAGATTATGCACTCAAATATGATATAAATTAACAATAAATTGAAATGGTAATAATGGTTATGTTTCAATGAAGATACTAAAGTATTACCTAACTACGATAGTGTCTACTACATTGGGAAACAAAGTTGCAATATGCAAGATAGAATGATATTTGTATGGACTATAATAAAACCAAAAGTATGCATATATATAACTCACAAAAAAGGAAACATCACATATTTATGTGTGCTTCAACATCATCCCAAGCCAAGAAGATCACATATGGATATGTGTTTCGGGTCAACAATTGGGCTGCAATGAAGAATTAACACTATGACGTGTAGCACACGAGCTATGTTGACAAGGTGACACACACAAAGGTAGAAAGACAAAGATAATATACCTTAAACTTTGAGATTTGATTTCATTAATTATATAATATTCTCTTGTTCATTTTTGGCTTCACTCCAAAATTTGAGCTTTTTACCAACTTCCTTCATATTCATTTTCAATTCTATATCAATTTAATAGAATAGTAAAAATTATGTCAAATTCAAACAAAAGACATGATAATTAAAATTCCAACACTAGGAACATTAACATATTAGTTCATAGAATCAAATTTCCAAAAACATGCAATTTACTTCTTCTACATTGACAAAAAAAGTGGTGGAAATGTTAAACAATGATTGATATATCATGAAAGTTGTGTTTCTATATTAGAAAAAGTGTAGATTACAAAAAATAATAGAGCATGTGGGTCCTAAATCATGGGGTACCCATGCTTTTATCTTTTCTTATGACTCCAAGAAATGTAAGCACATTATAATGTGCTTGAATCATAAACTACATTGAGAATTTAATTAGAGAGAGAGGTAGGTAGAGAGAAGTAGAGAAGTATAAGCCTTAGTAGACCCTTACTAGTAGAAACAAAAACATAAGAATTATAAGCCTTATTAGAGACTGTAATGTACCCTAATTGGGAATGCCCTAAATTTTCCCTAGTTCCTCAATTTCCAAATAAATAAATGGGTTAGAGAGTACCTTTCACTTGATTGAAGCCTCAATATATTAGAAACCATTTATCACAGTAATACCATAATTAAACACAAGGAAATTCAAGATAGAAGATCATTAGTTCAATCAAATCATTTTAATATCCTTGGAAGGCTCAACCATTGGGAGCATGGGAGAATGTGACTTTGATGGGGTATTAGTCCCCAATGTGGCCCATGCCATCCATATGAGGTGGTCTACCCAATGATATCCCCTCATCCTGCCAACCATCTCTCTCTATG
This sequence comes from Sequoia sempervirens, assembly GCA_007258455.2. Classification (NCBI taxonomy): domain Eukaryota; kingdom Viridiplantae; phylum Streptophyta; class Pinopsida; order Cupressales; family Cupressaceae; genus Sequoia; species Sequoia sempervirens. The sequence continues at coordinate 155,108 of VDFB02261845.1, read as the reverse complement.
ATTGGACCTTAACTTTTCCTCATCCCTTTATTTAATCCCTTTTTAATTTCTATTTCCTTATTATTATATTTACCTTTCCTTGCCTTACACATCAATCACTACCCTTGTTTATTTTAAACATTGCAACAACCTTTTTTACATCCATTTACCACTCTAGTTCTTTCTTCATCAATAACAAATAAATTGAGATGAGTTAGACAACCCCATTTTCTCCTTTAATTGATCTTTGTAACTATGCCCTTTTATTTGTCTCTCATGCCATTATATTAAAATTTATTAACTTTAAGCCAAGCTTCAAGGTCCTTTAATGATGGCTTGGTTTATAGAGTTTGACCTTTACTTAGCTCCTATCCTCTCATTTCTAATCATTCATTGAATTTTGTGGTTAGTGACTTATTAGTGACTAGGAACTAGTTTTCCAACTATGCGATAGTTTTCTAAAAGGACCATTCTTTGATTAATCTCCCACTCATTATAGTTTGTAATGTGTGTACATTAATAGATTTTTTTGAAAGTATTTTTGTGTAGATATTAGTTACCATCTTATACGCTTAGTGTGGATCATGTGGTTCATAGGAGTCTTTTATGTCTTAATTCTAAATGTTGCTCCTTATTTTTATGAGCTATTGGATCAGCTTTTGTGAGTTCTTGCAAGCCATCCAATCCTCAATATATAGTGCCATGTGTAGTTATGGTATTTCATTTCATTAATCACAAAAATTGGTGAGATCATTAGTGAAAGTTGGATTATTACCACTTTGGCTACATACAAAATCATTTTATCTTTGTCTAGGGGCCTATGATGTGGATATACTATAGGTATATGCCACATGAAAATGAGCTCCAAATAAGAATAAGTGATATTAAGTAAGAGACAACCTAAGGTCATGATGAATCTATGAAAGAGTTGGTGAGTGGTGACATGTTTTATTTAATAGATATCATGAATCATCTAATGGACCAAATAATAGGGTAGGGAAACCCCTCTTCTTATTTAGGCTCTTAAAATATAGGAGAGTGGTCCTTGAATTATTTTTTAGAGGATGATGATAGTGAAATGTGAAAAAGGAATAGTGCCTTGGCTATGTGGAATAGACCTATGCAACCTCACAACTAGAAGATGAAACACGAATGTATATGTACACATGGATAAAATATGAGTTTTTACTACTCTTGATGGATCCCTTTAACACATATTACACATGAATCATGTGATCTCACAAATATAAGCCTCTAACTATTTAAAATATTTTAGCTCACTTGAAGATATAGTATTGTTAAAGGAATGAGTCATAGGTGTGAGTAGAAATCCTTTGAGCATAACACTTTAACATTGCAAATAGAATACAAAATCTCTTAAGGTTTTAAAGGAATTGTAAATATAGATTATGCACTCAAATATGATATAAATTAACAATAAATTGAAATGGTAATAATGGTTATGTTTCAATGAAGATACTAAAGTATTACCTAACTACGATAGTGTCTACTACATTGGGAAACAAAGTTGCAATATGCAAGATAGAATGATATTTGTATGGACTATAATAAAACCAAAAGTATGCATATATATAACTCACAAAAAAGGAAACATCACATATTTATGTGTGCTTCAACATCATCCCAAGCCAAGAAGATCACATATGGATATGTGTTTCGGGTCAACAATTGGGCTGCAATGAACTGAATTAACACTATGACGTGTAGCACACGAGCTATGTTGACAAGGTGACACACATCAAAGGTAGAAAGACAAAGATAATATACCTTAAACTTTGAGATTTGATTTCATTAATTATATAATATTCTCTTGTTCATTTTTGGCTTCACTCCAAAATTTGAGCTTTTTACCAACTTCCTTCATATTCATTTTTCAATTCTATATCAATTTAATAGAATCAGTAAAAATTATGAAATAAAAATATATTATCAAATTCAAACAAAAGACATGATAATTAAAATTCCAACACTAGGAACATTAACATATTAGTTCATAGAATCAAATTCAGTCCAAAAACATGCAATTTACTTCTTCTACATTGACAAAAAAAGTGGTGGAAATGTTAAACAATGATTGATATTTTTTCAACATCATGAAAGTTGTGTTTCTATATTAGAAAAAGTGTAGATTACAAAAAATAATAGAGCATGTGGGTCCTAAATCATGGGGTACCCATGCTTTTATCTTTTCTTATGACTCCAAGAAATGTAAGCACATTATAATGTGCTTGAATCATAAACTACATTGAGAATTTAATTAGAGAGAGAGGTAGGTAGAGAGAAGTAGAGAAGTATAAGCCTTAGTAGACCCTTACTAGTAGAAACAAAAACATAAGAATTATAAGCCTTATTAGAGACTGTAATGTACCCTAATTGGGAATGCCCTAAATTTTCCCTAGTTCCTCAATTTCCAAATAAATAAATGGGTTAGAGAGTACCTTTCACTTGATTGAAGCCTTGTCAATATATTAGAAACCATTTATCACAGTAATACTAATTGGAAGATTTTCATAATTAAACACAAGGAAATTCAAGATAGAAGATCATTAGTTCAATCAAAAATCATTTTAATATCCTTGGAAGGCTCAACCATATGGGAGCATGGGAGAATGTGACTTTGATGGGGTATCTCAGTATCCTCTACCCTAGGCACAAGAATAGATATACCATCCCTCTTGGCCTCATGTGGCCCATGCCATCCATATGAGGTGGTCTACCCAATGAGGTGTCTCCTTTCTGTTATCCCCTCATCCTGCCAACCATTTCTCTCTCTCTCTCTCTCTCTCTCTCTCTCTCTATGATTGGACTTCTTGTGTTGATTCACCATGATGGAGAGGTGAGGTTACAAAGGGTGCCTCGAAATCCCATCTCTCCTAAGCCCAAAGCATAGTACCTTCAGTACCCCCTTGGCCTCCTTTGAGACTACTTGGTCCCCATCTTGGGACTACCTAGTCCCCATCTCAAGACTACTTGGTCCCCATCCTAAGACTACCTGATCCCCATCTCGAGGTAAAATACCTAGGAGAGTGCCCCATCATTGTACCCCTCTTGTAATCCCAGTCTCCTCTATCATGGCTAAAACATTAAGGACATATGGCAATCAAATATTAATCTAATATTTACTGATATAAGAAAGCAATTGTAACAAAAATGTATCATTAGTACCTTGTATATCTATTTAAACAATCATGATCACTTATATTAAATTGTACTTTGACTATATTATTGCAAATCAGATTTCATACCACTGACTCAAGAAATCAAACTATTGCACATATGCCAATTTATTAATTATTTCCAATTTAGAGGGTGCAGACCTCTATTTCCTTTTTATTGATTTATCCCTGCATATGATCACTAGTTTGAATTTATCTCTTCTCCAATCGATGATTTTTTTCCTTGAAATGTTTTACCTTTTATACCCACAATGGGGTAGATGGTTATGTCCATTAAAGGTATGTATTTTATTTGATTTATTAACTAATTGCAACCCTATATTAAAGGATAATTAATTTATATTAATATTATCCTTTAATCGACTCCACCTGAGTAGAGTTCACTATGCATGAAGTTCGATTCCTTTTATCTCTTCTTCTTGCTATTTGTGAGGGACGACTTGCATTTAATTGCTATCATAATGCCACATTTCATTCCTTAAACTCTCAATCTAGTCGATTGATGCTTCTTAATAGTTTTCCATGCATGATTTGGTTTTGCTTGTCAACCTATATTTAGGATTGCAATTTATGGGGGCATGATAGTCCTCCCCTCCCAAATTTGCTTGTCCTCAAGCAACTTTAGATTCATATGATCAAATATGTCAGCTCCTTCCCATGTTGCATCTTTAGTAGGTAGACCCTTCCACTTGACAAGGTATTCCTCAACTCTTTTGTTTCTTAGTCTTTTCTCTTGCATATTAAGGATAGTCTATGGTTCCAAGATTAGCTCTCCTTCATCATCAAGTGGTGGGAATTCTGAGCATGGGATGACATGTTGCCCCAACACCTTTTTAAGGTGAGATATGTGAAACACATTATGAACTCTGCTATTTATGGGGAGTTCCAACTTGTAGGCCACTTATCCTATCTTCCTCAATATTTAATATGGTCCATAGAATTGGGGCTTAAGTTTTTCTGCTCCATTAGCTTTGAGTGATGACTGTTTGTATGGTTGCAACCTCAAATATTCGTTCAGTTCTCTTCCTGTCAACATACACCTTTTGTTGGTTTTGTACTTGGTGGAGGTTGTAATTAAGCACATTTATGATATCCATTTTTTTTGGTATGAAATCCATAGCTCTTGGCACATGACTCTCTGAAAGAATCAAGTCCCCGAAGGACGTTGTGGTGTATCCATATAATGCTTGGAAGGGGCTCATCCCTATGGACATATGATGGGTGGTATTATAGCAGTACTCCCCCAAATGAAGCCACTTGATCCATGCATTCTACTGCCATATGATATAATTCCTTAAATACCCTTCCAACCATTTGTTGACAATCTCAGTTTGTCCATCAATTTGTGAGTGATAGCTAGTGCCAAGAGTTACATCTGTTCCATCTAGTTTGAATAGCTCCTACCAAAATAGACTAAGGAAACAACTATCTAGATCACTCACAATGTTCCGAGGTAGTCCATGTAGTCTATAAAATTCTTTAAAGAAGACTTTGACTACCTGGGGGGCTCTAAACTTTGTTGATATCACCATGAAGTGTGTGTATTTGGTTAGGCAATCAACCACCACATAGATGCAATATTTTCCTTGTACCTTAGGTAGCCCAATTATGAAGTCCATAGATATGCTCTCCCATTTCTAATTGGGTATGGGCAAGGGTTAAAGTAGTCTAGCTGGATATGTATGTTCTTCTTTGTTCCTTTGACATATCATGTATTCCCTAACATGTTTTAACACATCTCCTTTAAGGTATTTCCATGAGAACCTCTCCCTGATCTATTTATAAGTCTTGTAATATCGTTGATGTTCGATTGATGGGTTATCATGATAGTTTTTAAAATTTCCTTCTTTACTCTTGACCCAGGTGTGATGTGTATTTGATCCTTATAAAGAATGAGGTCATCCATAATATGATACCCCTCATCTTGTGTCTTCCCTTCTATAATATCACTTGATAACGAATCCTTAGCTTACTATGTGAGTATATATGTTTTCCATTCGGTGGATATCGTTGTCATTAAACCAAGGTGGGATCTTCGTGATAGAGCATTGACTACAACATTATTATTTCCCTTCATGTATTTAATTTTGAAATTGTATGCTTGCAACTTACTTACCCATTTTTGTTGTCTATCATTTACGTCTTTTTGGCTTAGGAATAATCTTAGACTATTGTGGTTAGTCTTCACAATGAATCTCCCACAAATCAATTATTGTCTAAACTTTGCAAGGGCATGCATAATTTCTAACATCTCCTTGTCATAAACTGAGTATGTCCTTTCTATGTCCTTGAGTTTCCTACTCTCAAAGGCTATGGGGTGTTTATTTTGCATTAATATTGCCCCAATCCCTTCCCCTGAAGCATCACAATATAACTCAAAGGGTGAGGAGAAATATGGTATTTCTTATACAGGGTAGGAACTCATCTCTTCCTTAAGTTTTTCAAAAGTTGTGTGTGCTCCTTCAATCCAAGAAAATGCTCCCTTCTTAGTTAGATCAGTGAGTGGTGTGGTTAGCTTTGAGAATCCTTTCACAAATCTTCGGTAATAACTGCATAGTCCCAAGAACCCTTTGAGGTGTGTTAGAGTCTTAGGTTTTGGCCAACTTTGAATTGCCTCAATCTTTTCTTCATCTACCTTTACTCCTCAGACACTGATCTTGTGCCCTAAGTACAAGATTTCCTCCATACCAAGCTAACATTTGGATAATTTGGAAAATAAGGAATGTTGCTCAAGTATCTGTAGTAATTCATCTACACGCTTTAAGTGTTCCTCCTAGGTTTTACTATAGATTATGATGTCATCAAAGAAGACCAATAAGAACTTCCTTAGCTACCCTTTGAAGATATGATTCATGCAAGATTGGAAAGTGGCTAGTGCATTGGTTAGCCCAAATGGTAGGACAAGAAACTCAAAATGACCATAGTGGCACCTAAAGGTTGTATTTGGTATGTCCTCCTCCCTTAATATAATTTGGTAATAACCCAATCTTAGGTCAATTTTAGAGAAGTAGACGACTCCATCTAGTTTTTCAATAAGCTCATCAACTCGGGGAATGAGGTATCTATTCTTTTTTTTTCTTATTTAATGCCCTATAATCGATGCACATCCTCATTGTGCCATATTTTTTCTTTGAAAGTACAATAGATGAGGCAAAGGGGCTAGAAATTGGTTGGATATACCCCATCTCTAACAATTCCTTTATGGTCTTTTCAATTTCTTCCTTATATTTGTGAGGGTGGCGATAGGGAGTGGTGACAACTGCTTTTGATCCTTTTTCTAGTTAAATGGAGTGTTCAAAGCCTCTTTAGGGGGAAGACCAGGAGGGATATCACTGAAGACTTTTTTATGCCTTTTTAGTAATGGTTGTATGTCTACATGGGTTGATTTCCCTTTGGGAGTAATTTTATCCAAGATCAAGCATTGAGCCACCCATTCTACTTGGTCATGCCTAAGGAATTTTTCCATCTTCTTGGCTAAAACTACCCTAGGAAACCCATCAGATAGACCTTGCAATAAAAATGTTTCCCCATTATGTTCAAAACATATTTCTAATTTTTGGAATTTTAGGTTTACATCCCCTAATGAGTGTACCCAAGGGGTGCCCAAAATTACATCGGTATCCCCTAGTTTTACAACATAGAATTTGTCCTTGATTTGATGTTTTCTTATAGTGATGTTCAGTTGGGAGATCTTCTTTGTGCATGGTGTGGTGAATCCATCTAATAAAGCCACCTTAAATACCTTAAAGTCTTATGTTTCTAACCTCAACCTTGCCACTAAGTTCTCATCTATAAAACCATGGGTAGCTCTACTGTCTACAAGGGTTGTTAACTTTTTTCCCTTAATCTCACATCAGATTTTAAAGGGGTTATGTTTTGATGCCCTTGAGATGGAATCCAAAGCCCCTCCTTCCTCACTTTCTTCCTCGTATCTTATTCTTTTGTTTGGGCCTTCTTTATCTTCATTTCCTATCACTTGATTAAATGTTGCTTCAATGTTGTGGGCTTGGTCCCTCTTTCATCTGCATATATGTTCTGGTTCCCAATCTTCCTTGCACTTGAAGCACAAGTTTTCCCTCATAAGGTCATTTCAGTTGCACCTATGTCTTGATTTCCATACATTTTTTCATTTAAAACACAACTTTACTTCTTCGTCTTCATTTTGTCCACAAGTGTGTCCTCTTTCCCATTTTTTCTTGCAATCAAAGCAAAGACCCTTCCTCCTTAGTTCCTCTCGATCATGGTAAGAAAGTTATGGTTTCTTGTATCCTTCCTTCCCATGAAAGTGCTTAACCTTTGAGGTCATCTTCTTGGAGTGTTCCTTTTCCTTTGATTAGGCGGAGTCAAGTCTAGTGGCTTTAAGAATTGCATCTTGGAGTCTAGTTGGATCTAAGGAACTTACTAGACCTTGGGTGGCCTTAAAAAATCCTTCTATAAACAAGTAGATAAGCCTCCTTTCCATGATTTTGGGTACCATGACAAATAGCCTTTGAAACTTATGTTGGTAGATGGTCAGCGCTCCCCTCAAGATTCGTGACATGGACTAACCACCTCCCATGGATCCATTAACTCTGCTAGTTGTATTGGGCATTAACAGGTCAATCTTTTGGTGCAACGATAATTGTGGGCCAAAAATTGGTATTAGAGCCAAAGGTGGCGGGTTTGAATCCCCTCGGGTAACACTGAGGGGGAGTTTTGTTGGTAGATGGTCAGCACTCCCCTCAGGATTCGTGACATGGACTAACCGCCTCTCGTGGATCCGTTAACTCTGGTAGTTGTATCAGGAATTAACAAGTCAATATTTTGGTGCAACAACTATGGGCCAACAAATTAGCCATGTAATTTTCAAGGATACCTTCTTACTTAATCTTTGTTAACTCTTTGAAGCATTTCTCGGGGCACTTATGATCAAATCTCTCAATAATTTTTTCAGTAAAGGCATCATAGAATTTTATGTTTTTGTGGTTTCAGGTGACCAATCCATGGTACCACCATTCATGGGCTACTCCTAGGTGTAGTATGGTGAACTTAATGGAATCCTCTTCTACCATTGGGTTAAGAGATAAGTATGTGTGAAGCTTTTGGATCCATGCTTGGGTTGTAATCTTACTCGATCCATCAAATTTTGGGAGAGTTAATTTACCTACCTTGTGCTATAACTCCCTATTAATTGGGTTTCTTCCCATTATTTGAGTATTCTTGGTACTAGCCTCACAATATGCTTCAAAAGGGATACTTCTCTTAACTTTTGGATTGAGTCTTGCATATGCTTCTTCAAGATAATCCCAATCAAGATTTTGTGCATCTAATTCCTCTTCCTCCCTTGTCGACCCTCCCTAGTTAAGAAGGGAGGCAAGGTCATCCTAGGGGTGGACCTTGATGTGCTATCATTTTTAGATTGACTTGGGGTGGTTTCCCTCCTATTTTATTGGTGTGGCCTAAGAGTATTTAAGGTATTATTTATATTTTCTAAGGCTTGGATTTTTTGCTCTATGAAGGTTTTGAATTCATTTTCCATTTGCTCCCTCCTTGTGTGGTCTTGGTTGTTGTTGTTGTTTACCTAGGGTAAATTTTCTTTTTCTATCACTCTGAGGCTTTTAAAGTTCTATGGCTAACCATCAATTATTCTTTATCCCTCAGGGCAACAGAATCATGCTTTGATACCAATTGTAATTTTCCCTAATTGGGAATGCCCTAAATTTTCCCTAATTCCTCAATTTCCAAATAAACAAATGGGTTAGAGAGTACCTTTCACTTGATTGAATCTCTTTCACTTGATTAAAGCCTGCCAATAGATTAGAAACCATTTACCACAATAATACTAATCAACAGATTGTCATAATTAAACATAAGTAAATTCAAGACAAAATCATTAGTTCAATCATAAATCACTTTAATATCCTTGGAAGGCTCAACCATAGGGGAGCATGGGAGAACATGACTTTGATGGGTTGTCTCAAATCATCTACTCTAGGCCCAAGATAAAATATACCATCCCTCTTAGCCTCATGTGGCCCATTCCATCCATATGAGGTGGTCTACCCAGTGAGGTGTCCCCTTTCTGTTATCCACTCATCTTGCCAACCATTTCCCTCTCTCTACGATTGGAATTATTGTGTTGATTCACCACGATGGAGAGGTGAGGTTACAAAGGGTGCCCCAGAAGCCCATCTCTTCTAAGCCCAAAGAACAATAGCCTTAGTACCCCTGGCCTTCTTTGAGACTACCTGATCCCCATCTCAGGACTACTTGGTCCCCATCTCGAGGTGGTGTACCTAGGAGAGTGCCCTATCATTGTACCCCTCTTGTAATCCCAATCTCCTCTATCATGGCTAAAACATTCAAGACACATGACAATCAAATACTAATCCAATATTTACTGATATAAGAAAAATTCATAATATCAATATATCATTAGTTCCTTGTATATCTATTTAAACAATCACAATCACTTATATTAAATTGTACTGCAACTATGTTATTGTAAATCAGATTTCATACCACTAACTCAAAGAAATCAGATTGTTGTGCATATGCGAATTTATTAATCATCTCTAATTTAGAGGGTGTAGACCTCTATTTCTTTTTTATAGATTTATCCCTACAAATGATCATTGGTTTGAATTTATCTCTTCTCCAATCGATGATTTTTTTCCTTGAAATGTTTTACCTTTTATACCCACAATGGGTTGGATGGTTATGTCCCTTCATTAAATGCATGTCTTTTTATTTGATTGCTTAACTAATTGTAACACTCTATTAAAGGATAAATATTTTAAATTAATATTATCCTTTAATCAACTCCACTTGAGAAGAGCTCATTGTGCATATAATTTGATTCCTTTTATCTCTTCTTCCTATCAATGTTTGTGAGGAATGACTTGCATTTAATTGTTGTCATAATGCCACGTTTTATTCCTTAATCTCTCAATCTAGACGATTGATGCCTCTTAATAGTTTTCCATGCATGATTTGGCTTTGCTTGTCAACCTATATTTAGGATTGCAATTTACGGGGGCATGTCAAAAACCATAAGGAAATAAAACTAGTGGCGATTCTTCTTATGTAATGTCCCCTCCTTAGTCAGCATCAGGTGACCAAAGGTTAGCTCATCACTTGACCCTCATGAGCTAGCAGTTATGTTTAGAGGGTCCATCTGGACTATTTCCCTGGTATTTGGGACATTACACATGGCAGTGGTTTCCGTGGGTTCAGGTTCTAGCTTCTACTTTTGTTCACTGGCTCAGTTTTGGACACTTACTATTTATAGTAAGTGATATTCATGGTCATACTATATTTAGCAGGGCATCTGGACTCTTGACTTTGGCAGTGACATGAGTGGCACAATTAACCATGGCATAATTAATAAGTTATTAATGAGGGATGAGGTATTAAAGACTTTTTAATAACAATAAGTTATATTATAAAGTTATTTATTAACTTTATAAAAAGGGGGCCACTTAAAGTGCATGAGGCAATTATCCTCATGAAGTGATTATAATATTATTTATTTTGGCCAAAGTAAACTAACACATGAAAGTGGAGTTTTATTATTTTTAAATGATTAAAAAGTCACTTGAAGAAATCGTACCAATTGAGGATGATATAAAAGGCCTCTTGCAAAAATTGACTTCACTTGTGAATATTTGATTTTTGCTGGTTTTGAAGTATGTGCACTTGAAACTAGGGTTTTAGGTTTGGAAGCCATTGGAGAATGAACTATTTTCAATGGAAAGCCAATTTGAGGTGTTGAGAGAGTCACCGAATTTTGGAAAATTGGAGGCTACATTCAGGAGTCTCATTTTGAGCATCATTGGAGGTTATTTATGTGAATCTTTAGGGGTTTTTATCTCAAAATTTTGGCCTGATATTCTTAAACAAATAGCCATTAGAATACATCAAAAGGGAGGCCAAATGTTGAAGAAATAAAAGAACATTCAATGTTGAGTGGTCGTACGACCTGGGTTAAAAGGACATCTTCTACCTTGAAGGAATCACCCACTTTTCTCAGCTGATTTCTACCACACTTGGTACGGTTGGGTTGGAGATTCATTATGCAAGAATTAGAAATTGGGAAAGTGTTTATTCAGCCACAACAACAGTTTGATCATTGTTTCAAGGGTGTACCTCCAAGTTCTTTCTCATAATTTTGTATATATTGCTTGCATGTCTAAGAACAATATTAATATGAAATAAAAGATTGTTATTTTGCATCTACATGTTAATTTATAATAGTTGTTCAAGTTTAAATTATATCAGCATTTTAGTTTTCAAGTATTGCATCTCTCAAAAAACACAAAAAAGCAAAAAAACATAAAACAAACCAAAAAACCCTTCAGATCAGAAATTCTATCAAAAAAAAGGAAGTCAAATCAGAGGGTTAAGCCATCTGGGCTTACTACATCTTACTCTTGGAAGAAGAAGAAACTTTAGGAGTTATGTTCTTAACAATCATCTAAAGGTTGTAATCCTATCTATAGTGACTCAAGGTTGAAATGGTTGAGTGGGCCATATTCTATGCAGCCAAATACCATTGCATCATGTTATAAATGTGGGAAATATGATCATATCTTGAGGTCTTATTTATAAGGGTTAGTTACATTTGGTGGCTGGGGGGTGAAATCACTATACCGTGTTTGACTTTTTTCCCAGGATGAGCATTTACATCAATATTTTTAACCGAATCTTCATCTTTTGAGACCTATAGCAACTAAACTGTTAGGAATTTGAAGATGATGTGAACTAGTGATTTGTGGAAATTTGTGTGTAGATTCTAAATTTATTTTTTCAAATTTTCCAATTTCAACATCTCCTTTAATAACTACTTTTAAACAGAAAACAACATTTTCAAAAAGTAATGTTTGTGTCGTACAACATAACTTTTTTTCTATAAAGGATTGAATTCTAATTTTTGAAATATAGATTCTCAACATCAATATCTAGGGAAAGGATATTTTTTCATAATTTTTTGTTGCATATTTTTTAAAAAATATTTTTTGAAGTCATTGTAACTATAATTTGGACATGTGCGTGTGTCATACAACCTAACTTGTTGTGTATGTATCAAAATCCTTTTTTTTGGGGTGAAACAAGGACATCAATACCTATGGAAAGGGTATTTTTTGAAAAAAATTTACAATGGTTTACTATTTTTCTACCTCTACACAATAGAGAGCTTGATGTTCGGAGAAAAACCTATGTTTATTAAAAACTGAAAATTAAATGCATGATAAAATGAAAATATATCAAAACTATACTTGTTGGAAAGATCGTTTCAAGGGCTACAATCTTGCAAAATATAATTTTTAAATGATGTTATTTATTCCCTCAAAAGGTAAAGAAAAAGTGTTTTTTTCAAACATTTTGATAGGTGCGAAGGAGACTCCATTGTGGGTATGATTTAATACTAGAGGGGTTCTATCCAAAGGGGTCTTACCTATCCCTCTTCAATTTAAACCCTTTAGATAGAGCCTGCCAAGACTTAAATCATTAGTTTTTCTAAAAATAGTGGTTTCAGGCAAAAACCAACACATCCCAAAAGTGACACACTATTGTGGCAACACCCTAGGATGCCTTTAGTTCTTATTAGATGGCGGGGCATGTTAGTAGATGTTAGTAATTATGTAATATATATACGTTAGATAGACAACCACTAGGACCTATACTAGGGAAATATTAAGAAGATATCATGTATACCCTAAACTCTAAACCCTAGACCCTAAACACTAAACCCTAAACCCTATATGTTAAACCCTAAAACATGATATTAACAATATAACACTAAAACCCTAAACTTTCCCTTATCAATTGTAAACCCTCAACCCTATGTGCTAAGACCTCAACCTAAGATTAATAATTTAACACTAATTTACCTAAACCATTAAATTTAATCCTTAAAAACTTAATGCTCAACACAACATCAACCATAAACCCTAAACCCTATATGCTAAACTCTAAAACTTGACATTAATAATATAACACTAGAACCTTAAAAAAGTAAATTTAATTCCTAAATCCTCAATGCTCAAACCTCCCTTATCAATTATAAATTGTAAACCCTTAACCCTAAGCCCTGAACCTTAAACCCTATATGCTAAACTCTAAAACTTGACATTAATAATTTAACATGCTAAAACCTAAAAAATTTAATTTAATCCCTAAACCCTTGACACTCAACCCTCCCTTATTAGCTGTAAACCCTAAACCCTAAATCTTATACACTAAACCATAAAACCTAACATTAATAATTTAACAGTAAGACCTTCAAAAAATAAATTTAATCCCTAAGGCCTCAACACCACATCATCGACCATAAACCCTCAACCCCAAACTTGGCCCTAAACCCCAAACCCTATATGCTAAACCTTAAAACCTAACATTGATAGTATAATAATAAAACCTAAAAAATAATAATTTAATCCCTAAACCCTCAATGCTCAACCCTCTGTTATCAACCCTAAACCATAAACCCTAAAACCTAACATTAATAATTTAACAAAAAAACTTAAAAAATAAAATTAATCCCTAAACCCTTAATGCTCAAATCTCCATCATAAACCATCAACCCCTAAACAATAAAGAATTGAGAGAGAGAGAGTGAGGAGATAAGAGTAGAGAGGGAGGGAGAGGGAGAGGGGAGATATAAATAGATAGGGAAGGTAGAAATACAGAGGGAAGGAGGGATGGAGGGATAGGTAGAGAGGGGAGATAGAGAGTAGAGAGGGAAGGAGGGAGGGAGAGATAGAGAGGGGAGATGCAATATATAGTACAATAGGGAGGGAGAGAGAGAGGAAGGGAGGAAGGAGAGCTTTGTATTCCATTTTATCCATTTGCAAATAGAACTATTGATGTACGAGTTTGGTTCTATTCCATTAGGGATAGTCCTTAATACACTACCTTAGCGTGTAATTTAGAAACTTCATATTTTAGTTGACTCATAATGATCATCAAGTGATAGGGTGGAAAAAGATTTAAATTTAAAAAAAATGAAATTTGAAAATGTGAGGATCATTTTTATTGGTTTGGAACTAATATAGATTAGTTTGACACCTATTTTTACTTGAACTAAGATTGGAAAAGGGAATATTTAGGAAATTGAATGGATTTCAAGGATGAGTGATGATGGAATTCTAGAATAGGTGTCATTATTTGTGAGAATCCATTCAAAACCGATCATCTTAAACACTAACCGATGTATTAAAGATAACCAAGTCATCATGGGCCTAACATATAAGAAAGAGAATGGGTGTACAATTTTCACCATTACATAACTTTCCCTACTTCAATTTGCATGTGGGATACAATAAGAAGGGCATACGACAAATTCATCACCAACAATTCACTGATAGATAATTCACCGCCAACAATTCATCGTCATGACAATTCACCGTGCGAAAAATTAATTGCATAATTTTTGGCAGTTAATTTTCCATGGCGGTGAATTGCTGGTGGTGGTGAATTTTCCCATTGTGAATTGTTGATGGTGAATTTTCCATCAGTGAATTGCTAATGGTGAATTTTCCTAGAGCCAATAAGAAGGAATGCCAAAATAAAATTAAGTTACCAACATGGGAAAAGTATTTTTGAAACATTCAAAGAATATGGATCTATGTAAAGTAATAGATCATGAATGAAAATCATATGTTCACTCATCCCATGAGAGATTTATTTAAATAACCCACAAGCACAAAAGATAAAGTTGCAATGACTAGTGTATGTCAAGTATTGAAAACTTGAGCATAATTAAAACTAGCTAAAAAAAAATTAAAGTGAAAAAGTAAGATAAGCGACTTCTCCTATTATGAGAAGAAATAAAAAATCCATGTACAAAGGACTTAGTAAAGTAGAGAAAATATAAAATGGCTTTATCTAGATATATTAATGAAGATTTATCTAGTAACAAAAATAATTATACATGTTATGTAACTACATTACTACAATCAAATTCATGAAGGAATTTAAATGATAATATATCCCCCCTCAAATTGGTTGAATATAGGATGAAAGGAATTAGAGATAAGAGGGAAATGATAGTGTGGACAATGAATTTGGATTGCCCACACTTGCTTTAGCTCCTTCTAGGGTTTTTCACCTAAAAGGAGAGAGAAATGGGTTCCAAAATGCAATTTTCTACACTCAAAGTTAATGAAAATGAGATGAATTATGTATAATTATGATGTTCTAATGCACTGATCTGAAAATAAAGTGATCTAATGATGCAAAACCTAAGAAATGCAACTTGTTTGAAAACACAATGTGATATGCAGAAATGCCTAAAAATCCAAGTAAATGATGAAATAATCGAACAAAATCAGAGAGGTGCACCTGGAATCTGAAACTTGATGCTGGGAGATTCTGGAATCCTAAAAATTTGAATGAAAATGTTGACTGGGACACTTACGCTAGGTTGGGTGACTTAGTCCTAGTTTTAGGAAAACTTGTTGGAACAGGAATCTGCCAAATGGGTATCCAAAAATGTCAAAATCACTTTTCAGGCCCAGAAGCAGGACTAATCTGTCAATAGTGGCGACTTAGTCCACTTGCAAATCTTGGGAGTTTCGAGACAAAATCTTGCAGCCTCAAGTCTGCACTTTCTTTTCTAGTAGGTGTCTGCACTTGATTATGCAGAAAATGAGATAAGAAGTGTCTCCAAGCTTGAATTAGGGTTGTGATGACTTGATTGACTTATTGACCACTTTTCAACACCAATTCCTTTGACAAATCTGCCTACAAAGTCTACAAACACACATGCAAAGGGGGAAAATGGTTGAGGGTTAGAGTATAGGGGTTTGCCTTGGTCAAACCCCACTTTGGTAATCAAACCCTATGAAATGAAATGAAATGAAAGAGAATGATAAATAAACAACAAGCAATGTCATAAACTTACCACACCCTTGATGTAGAAATCTAAAGATATGCAATGAAGTGCTCCAATGGATAACTTGATTATGCTTGATTGCTTGAATGCTTGTGAATTATTAAGTGAATGGATGCTTGAATGCTTGATGAACTTAGGAGATTGTAGGAGATTAGGATGATGTGGGAGATGAAAAATGATGAGAAAAACCATTATTTATACTTGTTCTTACTAAATTTCATGAAAATAACACATCGCAGGCCAACCTCAAGGGTTAGAGGACAAAATACCGCTAGAAATTTAAAATTATTTTGAGTTTTGTGCCAAAAAGGACTAAGTTGCCCCTATTGGCGACTTAGTCCCACTTAAGCAAATTAAGTGGGTGTCAGGAATTAAAGGGCATTAAATGTTGTCCAACGGGAATATCCTCAAAAACACACTTAAAAATGGCTGGAAAGTGTATTAAGGGGTCATTTAAACATGAGAAAGGGACAAGTTAGTGAAGAAAAGTCTAGAAAAACATGAAAGTGGGTTACAACACTTTAAAAAAAGACTTGGTAAGTAATAAAAAGGAGTTATTTAGGTGAATTATGATGAAAGGGTCCTAGAAAAGTGTGAAAGTGGGTTACAACACTTCACAACACCTTTACAAGACAACCTAGAAGTCTTAATGATTCACAAGGGTCCAAGATCTAATGTGAATGTGTTGACCACATTGCAACATTAGACCTAGGAAAAATCAAGCCAAAGTCCACTAGAAGGGCCTGAACATGAAAAAAAAAAAGGTTACTTTTTCCATGTCTATAGTTAGCCCCCACTTTAGTGAGAGGATGAACCTGCTTCAAACTCGCACTAAAGTAGCTGATCATGCAACCAAGAGGGGTCTGAATGCATTAATGTTTGATGTAATGAGATAACAATAATCAAGAGGGATGTTCAAGCCCCCAAGATTATGATCCCATGGCAAATCAAACATGAACGCAAAGGAACACACATGATGATGAGAAGAGATGAAAGAAAGCTTCGATCATATTTCCAGCCCATTGTGGATCAGATCTAGGCTGTTTGTTTGAAATAAGAAAATGTGTACTCACTTTGGGGTGACGGAACTCATGGTTGTTCACTGGGTGAGAAAGCCCAAGTATACTCACTCTGGGGCCACATAACTTATTGTTGTCCGCGGGGTGAGAAGGCCCAAAAGGTGAGAAACATACGCTCAGTTGGTATGCACTCACACAAGCAAGTGGCTATGGGGAAAAGTCATGCCGCGGAATGGGATTTCCTGCTCAACCATACTAAAGTTATACCTCCTAATAAATTTAATAAGGAGCCACAAAGGACAATGTCTATTCGTACTTCATGAGACAAGAAAAGCTTTGTATGCTTAGAACTCATGAACAAGTGCAAAGGTACCACAGGCATGCAAGTTGTGTTATGCAAGGTGGCCATGTAAATGAAAAATGTAACATGCAAAGAAAATGTTCAAATGAGTCTTGTTAAGTTCATGCAATATCTATAACTTAGGGAACATTGTGTTTAATGTCTCCAAGAGAGGACCGATCAAATAATAGAATATTCGCAACTTAGGGGATGTAGTGCATCGTATCAGGCCACTAAGAGGAATGTAATATGCTAAGATAGGTCACATTTACAGAGGAAATGATACATAAAGTGACAAACACATCGTATGAAGTAACAAGGTTGCACTAAGAACCAAGGAAAAAAAAATGTCAATGTATGCCCCCACTTTAAAAGAATTGCTACACACCGTTCTGTGAGAAATTACTTTAAAGTAGCAAATGAAAAATGCAAAAAGAAGCAAGACATGAGAGCCAACTTGGAAAGCCCTTATGCCAAGTCATACATTTCTGAGTAAGGCTACGTCATGCAGAGGAAAAAAAAGGAACAAAAGAAAGAAGGGTTTCCCCCAAAAAGGAACACACCAAACACATAAGGGATCTATGAATTTTGGGTTAGTATGTTCATTGCTGCATTGTTTTTATGAAAGAGCTTGAAACTATCATCATTCCCCAAATACATAGAACTAGAAGAATGACACAAAGAGAGTGAAAACAATAGAAAAATAAAGTTTGTTTTGGGTCAACATGGAAGAGACACTGTGGTCTCAACGCTTTGCATTGTCCCCAAAAGGAAAAACATAAGCGAAAAGAAAACGAAAAGGGCGAAAGGAAAGGAAAAGATTTTGGGTCAACATGAAGGAGACATTTCTATCTCAATGCCTTGCATCATCCCCAAAAGGAAAAAAAACAAGCAAAAGGAAAAGTAAAAAGGGAAAGGGACCGATTGGGTTAGCATGAAAGAGACATAGGGCGTCTCAACGCTTTGCGTCATCCCTGAAAGGAAAACACAAAACAAAAGTGAAAAAGGAAAAAGGCAATGTACGACATATAGAAGAATAAAGTTACAAATAGAGGAAGTGCACAAAGAGAGGGAGAACATCAAACACACATTACGAGGGAACACGATACACACATACAAAAAGGGAAATGTAAAAGGGGCTAGTAATACAAATGCAATTCCACCATTAACCGAGTTATTGGCTTCACAATATCAATTAATATAAGCAGAAGGGAAATAACACAGTTAAGAGACAAGAACAAATGCATAATTAGAACAATGCTAACAACTTCTTGCCCTCACTAGGTGTAAGGAAATAATGAGACAAGGTGGGTGATGGGAAGGATCATACAATAATGAGAATGGAAAATTCTACAACTATTGCATGATGAGAGGAGTTAGTTGAAGGAATTATGGGATGACATGATAACAGTCGGTATTAGTGAAGCGATACTTATTCAATATGTCCTTCAATGTCCTACATTCATCAGTTTGGTGGTCAAGAACATGATGATATTTGCAATATGATACGTTAGAATCTTTAGGATAGATTACCAACCTATTCATAGGTAGTAATAGAATGAGACCCCTGTTTAAAAGCATTTGGAGTTTCCTTTCACATTCAGGTGGTGGATGGAGAGGAAACTTGAGTTTTTTTAATTTGTAAGGTCATTTACATTTACTAAATTCACCTTTCTCATGGATTGAAGGAGGAAGAGGACCCATAGGGATCCTAGCATCCTTGTCATTGGAATCGTGTAAAGGTTTTTCAGGTGGAAGGAGAACATTCAAGTCAGGAGAGGAATCAAAGATCACCGTGTCGTCATCTTGAAGTCTCCAATATTCAAAAGGAGACTTGTTGGTATGAGGAGGATCTTGATATCCTAGTCCTGTTGTGTTTACATTGGTTGGATTTTGTTCTAGAAGTTCGTGAATGTCATGTTCGGTTGTTGTATCACATCCTTGTTTGCTTAATATAGTAAAACCTTTGCCATATGTTTCTTCAAGATTGATGGGTATGTTTGTGACTTTGTGATCATAAAATGGTTGAGGAGGTGGTTGTGTAGAAGAACTAGGTCCACCTATTGGAGGGAACTTAGGTGATTTTTTTGCTTCAAGATGTAGGTATCCGAATGTGTTAGGAGGTGGGACCGTAGGAAGGTCTTGTGACTGCATGGATGGGTAGAATGTTGCATTATTTTCAAGGTTGTCAAGGCATGCGTTTAAGAACCTATTCATGCTATCATCATCTTCTCCAATGATTTCAACAAAACGAGGTGGACATTCATGAGGAGTTGAAGGGGCATGAGGAAGCTCAAGGTCATTAGGATCACAACCAAAGGCACAATTGGACATGTCTACAAGGGATTTCAATGAATTCCAAAACTTATTAAAGAAAAAATTTATGATGACAATGAGTGAAAGTAAAGTAATATTTAAAAAGAGATTAAGACAACAAATCTGGAAAATATAATAGGATGCGATAACATAAAATAGAAGTGTAGAAAATACCCAGAAAATAGCAGAAAATTCAATGCAATATATGCAAGAGGACTAAATTGCCCAGTGTGGCGATTTAGTCCCACTGATGATTTTTTTGAGATTTTTCAAAAATTTTGAATGCAATTTCATGGTTTTCAGATGCACAAATGCAGCTATAGTATGAAATGCAAAATTTTATTATTTTTCAATGCAAAAATGCAAGCTATTTGAGCTTTTCACTAATGCAATTTTGAAAACCCTAGGATGCAGTTTAAATAATGCAATACCTAATGCAATGCAAATGAAACCTAGGATGCACTTAAAATCAGAAGTAAATATGTTCAAAAGTTAGGTTCACCAAAATGTGGACAATGATTTTGGATTGCCCACACTTGCTTTAGCTCCTTCTAGGGTTTTTCACCTAAAAGGAGAGAGAAATGGGGTCCAAAATGCAATTGTCTACACTCAAAGTTAATGCAAAAGAGATGTATTATGTCTAATTATGATGTTCTAATGCATTGATCTAAAAATAAAGTGATCTAATGATGCAAAACCTAATAAATGCAACTTGTTTGAAAACACAATGTGATATGCAAAAATGCCTAAAAATGCAAGTAAATGATGAAATACTTGAAAAGAATAAGAGAGGTGCACCTGGAATCTGAAATTTGATGTTGGGAGAAAATTTGACTAAAAATGTTGGCTGGGACACTTATGCCAGGCTGGGCGACTTAGTCCCAGTTTCGGGAAAACTTGTTGGAACATGAATCTGCCAAATTGGTATCCAAAAATGTCAAAATCACTTTTTAGGCCCAGAAGTGGGACTAATCTGCTAGTAGTGGTGACTTAGTCCACTTGCAGATCTCGATAATTTCAGGATAGAATCTTGTAGCCTCAGGTCTGCACTTTCTTTTTTGACAGGTGTCCGCACTTGATTCTGTAGAAAACTTGATAAAAAGTGTCTCCAAGCTTGAATTAGGGTTGTGATGACTTGATTGAATTTGAAGACTTCTTGACCACTTTTCAACACCAATTCCTTTGATAAATCTTCCTACAAAGTCTACAAACACACATGCAAAGGCGAAAAAATGGTTGAGGGTTAGAGTATAGGGGTTTGCCTTGGTCAAACCCCACTTTGGTAATCAAACCCTATGAAATGAAATGAAAAGAGAATGATAAATAAAGAACATGCAATGTCATAGACTTACCACACCCTTGATGTATAAATTTGAAGATATGCAATGAAGTGCTCTAATGGATAACTTGATTATGCTTGATTGCTTGAATGCTTGTGAATTATTAAGTGAATGGATGCTTGAATGCTTGATGAACTTAGGAGATTGTAGGAGATTAGGATGATGTAGGAGATGAAAAATGAGGATAAAAACCCTTATTTATACGTGTTCTTACTAAATTTCATGAAAATAACACATCATAGGCCGACCTCAAGGGTTAGAGGACAAAATCCCACTAGAAATTTAAAATTATTTTGAGTTTTGTGCCAAAAAGGACTAAGTTGCCCCTATTGGCGACTTAGTCCTACTTAAGAAAATTAAGTGGGTGTTAGGAATTAAAGGGCATTAAATGTTTTCCAATGGGAATATCCTCAAAAACACACTTAAAAATGGTTGGAAAGTGTATTAAGGGGTCATTTAAACATGAGAAAGGGACAAGTTAGTGAAGAAAAGTCTAGAAAAGTGTGAAAGTGGGTTACAAAACTTTACAATACTTTATAAAAAGACTTGGTAAGTAATAAAAATGAGTTATTTAGGTGAATTATGATGAAAGGGTCCTAGAAAAGTGTGAAAGTGGGTTACAACACTTCACAACACCTTTACAAGACAACCTAGAAGTCTTAATGATTCACAAGGGTCCAAGACCTAATGTGAACATGTTGACCACATTACAACATTAGACCTAGGAAAAATCAAGCCAAAGTCCACTAGAAGGGCCTGAACATGAAAAAGCAGAAAGGTTACTTTTTTCGTGTCCACAGATAGCAACGTGTAAATCACATCAAGTGTATAATATTGCTAAAGATAACATAATAAAAAGGAACATGTAAAAAATATTAATGGATAACAGTATTTCCATCATGTAGGACTAAGAAGTATGTAAGGAATATTAATGTGTAATATCTCATGTAAGAACAATAAGCGTATAAATCAAGAGATAAATACGTAAACATAAATAGACAAATGGATAAGATTCCCTAGGGTTTCCCCTACTAATAAGGTGATAATAAGCATTAAGCATTGAGAATAAGTCACCATATGCATAATAAAGCATGCCATATAAAAGGAGAGAAATATGAATATTAATATATTGCATAAGTGAAAGTAAATCATATAAGGACATGAACATGGATACTTAAATTATGAGGTCACCTAGATCAAAAGATATATTAATGGATAGAGTCTATGAGAGTAGTTTGAAAATATTATGTCCATCATAAGCATGTGGGTTGTAAATATAGTCACAAAAAAACTAATGGTTCTAATTAGCTATACCATCACATTACTCATTGAAAGTTATTTCAGAACATCGTGTCATCACCAAAAATGGAATCTATCATGATTAGTGTCATTATATATCAAGGGAGAGGTAGAGATGGAGAGGGGAGATAGAAGTAGAGGGGGGAGGTAAAGTAGAGAGGGAAGGCAGGGGTGAGGGAGAGGTATAGATGGAAGAGAGATGTGTGAGATAGAGAGTAGAGGGGGAAGGAGGGAGGAAGGGAGAGGTAGAGAGGGGATATACAATATACAGTACAATAGAGAGGGAGAGGGGAGAGAGAGAGAATTAGAGAGGGAAGGAGGGATAAAGAGAGTAGAGAGGGAAGGAGGGAGAGGTAGAGAGGGAAGGAGGGATGGAGAGAGAGAGAGGAGAGAGAGGGAGGGAGGGAGGGAGAGCTAAAGAAGGGAGAGAGAGAGAAGTGAGATAAAGAGTAGAGAGGGAAGAAGGGAGAGAGAGAGGGGTCAGGTGGGACAAGGGGAGAGATTTTTTCTTCATTGCAATGTAAGTGTGTTATAATGTGCTCATGTTTCTATGAAGATAAAGGGAGGGAGTGTGAGGAAATACATTTTTATTCATAGAGACATGAGTGCATTATAACACACTAGTGTTATTTCTTGTTTTGGAAATTTCCAACCCTTAGGGTTGGATTTGCCTTGGACATCAAACCCAAAGGGTTGGACCCACTTGTCAATGACCATAGATGTGTTTTTGGAAAATTCTAAAAAATGACATAATGTCAAGTGTGCTCTCCTTTAGGTTTGCACATATTTCAATGTCAAGTTAAAAAAATAACATAGCAACATTGAGTTCTCTCTTAACTTTCTAACCATATAATTTTTTCACTTTCCAAATATTTTAAAGTTTTGATCTTTAATTTGGTTTTGATCTTTAATTTTTTTTCTCGTGTCTTCATTTTTGTCAAAAACCTACATATGGTATTTTTGGTCTCATTTTTTATATGTTCATCAAAATTTGAAACAAATTACATTTTTACAAACTAGACTCTAACCATATAATTTTTTCACTTTCCAAATATTTTAAAGTTTTGATCTTTAATTTGGTTTTGATCTTTAATTTCTTTTTCTTATGTCTTCATTTTTTGTCAAAAACCTACGTATGGTATTTTTAGTCTCTTTTTTTATATGTTCATCAAAATTTGAAACAAATTACATTTTTACAAACTAGACTCTATTCTTTGTTCATTAATTTTATTATTATTTTCAATTAGTTTCAAAAAAAATTGGGGGGAACACACTCAATTTTTTTCTAAGATGTTTCCATTTTGAAAATTAGTAAAAAATCATACATTCATTATAAAACATAATAAAAAAATTGAGCATAAAGTACATGGTGTTAGCTATGTTTTCACTGAAGCGATTTTAGAAATACTAAAAAAACATTAATATTTTAGGGGGTCCACATTAGATGCTATGTTATGTTTTTTGATAAAAATAAGAGCACTTTGTGTGACCCCCTATTTAAACTCCTTAATCTCCACCATTCTAAAACAATTATTAGTGTAGAAAGTAAATTTAGAGCACTACAAATCTTGTTCTTATTGCGTCTTAAAATTTTGAGCATAAATATTTTTGATTTCTCATCCAAGATCAAATTTCTTGATTTTAGAAAAAAAAGTGGTCACTTAAGATCCCATTTTTATCCCCCATTTCCATGCACATACCTAAGAGTAGAGACAAAGAAACAACACATAGATCTAACTTGGGAAAACAAGGTATTCACAAAAGCCTTAAGTAGTTTTTAAGAACCTTTTGATGTTGAATGTTCTATTGTGGATCTTGATCATGATTTTATCCAACACCACCTCATCAATAAAATTTGTTTAGATTGTCCTCTTAAGGTGTCTTCAAACTTGATACAAATGTCACTAAAAGTCGAGTATTCAATGATGTAGTTCCATTCCATCTCCAATACCCCTTTTTGCAAAATAAACAAGTCCTTATTTCCTTTTCCTCCTTAGGTATTGTTCACTATTAGCCTCACATTTAAGATGATGCAAACTAGTTCTTAAGTAAGCCATCAACATTTTTACTTTCCATTTGAACCTTGTTCCTATGTAATTTTTTTTTCCATGGTCTCACATGCGATTGAACTCTTTGATACAATAGGCTTTATTTTGATCAATTTGCTTTGCTCATATAGTGGTCCCAAATTTTTCACTTATAATTTAATTTATATCCTCATTAGTAGTATATTAATGTCCCATTTATTCATCTACTTTACATTTTATTCATCCACATGTGCTTCCTTCTACTTAATTATTCCTCTATAACCTTTCTCCAATAATATTCTCCATATTTTTAAAATAGTTTTTAAATAAATCAACAAGCTAGCCATCACTCATGATTCCAATAAAAAATACATGAAAAATATCGTAAACAAGTTAAGTTTTGAGTTTATTATTGCCAACTATTGCAAAGATGGAGAGTCAAACTTCTATTGTTGTCATAGAAACTCAATTGTGAAAATTGGACAATTACAATAGTCAAGGTGTTGAAATAAGGGCTAAACTTTATTGGATCAAGGAAGGGAATGAAGGATATAAATATTTCTTTATTTAACTCGATTATAAACATAAAAAGAGACAAATTGTATCATAATGGATGATCATGGATCATACACCGATCCTACTGAAATTACTATGGTGTTTTAGAATTATTATGAAAATTATTTAAAGAAGAGAAGAATTAGATGGATGTTTAACAAACCTTGGAAAAAAATGTCAAAAAATTATTCCCTAATAAAATTGATCTAGGTTACATTCATTTTTTGGATCATATCCTTTCCTTGAAATATATTGAACGTGCTTTCTTTTCTATGAAATCCAATAAAAGTCTGGATTTTGATGGTCTCCTAATTGAATTCTATTACATTATGTGGAGTCATATCAAAGATGATTTTTATATGCTCTATTTGGAGGCTCTTCATAATGGATCTTTAAGGCCAAACATTAACAAAGGTTTAATCAAACTTATTCCTAAAAGGAAATATAAAAATAACATTGTTGGTTGGAGACCACTTACCTTATTAAACACCTCTTATAAAATTATTTCAAAAGCGTTGGTTATCAGGATTGAACTTGTGGTCCAAGTATTGTTAGAGTTGAACAAATTGGACTTATTAAAGATAAATATATTCTTGATAATCTAATGTTGGCCTAGGAGACTCTTGAATGGGCCCAACAGTCAGGCTAAAATGCTTTGTTGGTCAAGTTTGATTTTGATAAAGCTTATGAAAAAAATTGTTGGGACTTCATTCTCAAAATGCTACATTGGTTGGGTTTTGGGCCCAGATTAGAAAAGCATGTTCATATGCTATTCCAAGATGCCAATGTTCACCTTGTTGTCAATAATTCTTTGACATAATCAATTGAACTACAATGGTCCATAAGACAGGGATGTCCTTTATCCCCCTTCTTATATGTGCTTACAATTGATGTGTTGGGATATATTCTTCAAAAAGATAACTAGATGAACCTTGTAAAAAGAATCTGTTCTACAAAATTAGGTGGTTATCAACTCAAATTTTATTGATGATAGTATGATTTTTTTTTTAAATTCTAAAGAAGAATTGAGGAACACCTTGGACATCCTAAATTTACACCTTGGACAATTAACTCATAAGACTGAATTTTGGATGTCTCAATATGGTCCTACTCTCAAGTGGATTCCTAAGAGTGGAGCCAAATTAAGCATGGGGAGATTACTAAATATCTTGAAATTCCTTTTGATACAGGGGTCTCTCTTTTTGATATGTGGGACTGGTTCCTAAACAAGCTTAAAAACAAGCTGATTAATTGGGGCAACAAATTCTTATCATTGGATGGTAAAATTCAAGTTTCCAATAAAAATTTCATTGCTTTCCATGTATATTACTCATCATGTTGGATGCCATCCAAGAAAGAATATGAAGAATTGAACAAACTAATTAGAAAATTTATTTGGTCTAAATGGGATGGCAATGCTGGATTCATTACTTCTTATTGGTTTCATTGCATTGAACTCAAACATAAGGGTGGTTTTGGAATCATTGACCCAAAAACCCAAGGGTTATGCCTTGCTATGAAGTGGATTATTAGAGCTTCTAAAGGGGAGGAACTAGGGAAAATCCTTTTGGCGCAGCCACGGTAGGAGGGTCCTCAAGGAGAACAGTCCAGACTGTGCAACAAGAGTAACACAATGAAAGAAACATAGAACATGGAGGAAAATGAAGATGGAAATATTATCATTAACAATTATCTCAGTTACATTCAACTGGCAACATTCGGGCTTACAGATTCGGCTCACAGGCCTGATACAACATGTTCATAATACAACATTCCAATATGCTCCTATATGCGAGCTGAAATCTTACAGATCTAATCCAAACTTATCTATCTATTCTTCACTAACTATTCTAATGATTAATTAAAAGCTTTATAGCATATCCACAATTCTGGAAACATATGCATTGGCCAAAGATCACCACATTCTCCAAGGAAAGAAAATGTAACGCGCGCATGAATAGGTCGGCCTCAAATTTGAATTACTCTTCAACAGGTGTGTAAGACGAAGTGTGGACCTATAAGGAAGGTTGGGGACACTCCCATAAAAATTTAGAAACACACCATCAAGATCTGCAAGTCACGGGGACGATCCACAAATGATCAAGTTGGCCGAAAAGGTTTGAAATTATTCCGGTGCTGGTTCAAGAAATTGCCAAGAATTCTAGAAGCGATAACTTGCTGGAAAAAGATCCAATCACGCTCAAAAATTGGGACAAGGAAAATAAACATGTAGACAATGTACTCCAAGATCCACAGGGTTTGGTGAGAAAATATGACAAATCCACCAACATGAACTAAACAAGAACGAAAAACAAGAACAAAATTGAAAGAAAATATTTTTGGTTAATGCAAGATTGCCAAGAACCAAGGATGCTCCTGCATCAGACATCCGGGGTTATTGAAAAGTGAGTCTCTCACTTTGCTAGGGTTAAAGGAAAACCAAAGCGGTCTACCTCAGCCTGAGAAATCCAAGAAGAATCCTCCACTGGTCTACCTTTCCACTTCACAAGATATTCTTTGTACCATCTTCCACGAGTCTTTCTCCCTTCTCTGACATCCAAAATATCTTCAATCTCATTTGACTATTGTTTAGGAAACTGATTTTCCAATTTTATTTCACTATTTTTACTGAAGTCTACTTCATGATACTGATATAGATTTGCAATGTTGAATATAGGTGATATACCCATACCTTCCGGTAACTCCACTTCATATGCATTTCCTGAATCAAATTTCCTCAAAATCTTACAAGGTCCAAACTTCCTCATCTTCATCTTACTATAGGTTCCAACTAGAAATCTCTCCTTCCTCAAATATACCATCACTTCTTCTCCAACTTCAAATTCCTTATGTCTCCTCTTTTCATTTGCTTTCTCCTTATACTTCATGTTCATGTCTTCCAATTGTTATTTCACTTGAATATGCAACTTCTTCATGTGTTCTACAAATTCTTCTGCTTCTGCACTCCTCTTATCTTCCATACTGACGTCTCTTAGTTCTGATATACCTCTAGGATGAACTCCAGTAACAATCTCAAAAGGTGTCCTTCCTATATTCCTGTTCATTGAATTATTGTAAGCAAATTCTACTCGTGCAAGGACTAAATCCCAACTTCCAGTCTTCTCTCCAACCAAACATCTCAGTAAATTTCCTAAACTCCTATTTACTACTTCTGTCTATCCATCAGTCTATGGGTGAAATGTAGAACTAAACTTCAGGTTTTTCTTCAACTTCTTCCAAAGTGTCCTCTAAAAGTAACCAACAAACTTTACATCTATCTCTGAAACAATACTTCTAGGTAACCCATGCAATCTAACCACTTCTCTAAAAAATAGGTTTGCTACATGTACTGCATTTGTTGTCTTCCTAGAAGGTATGAAATGTGTCATCTTAGAAAATCTATCTACCACCACAAATATAGAATCATTACCTCTTTGTGTCTTTGGAAAACCAAGTATGAAATCCACGCTGATATCCTCCCAAGGTCTCTCTTGAACTGTCAAAGGTTTATACAATCCAATATTCTGACTACTCCCTTTTGCATCTTGAAAAACTCCACAACTCTGCACAAATCTCCTAACATCCTTATGAATATGTGGCCAAAAGTAATTCTCACTCACCAATGCCATTGTCTTATCGACTCCAAAATTCCCTAACATTCCTCCACTATGCTTCTCCTTCACCAGGTTATCCCTCATTGAACTCTGGGTTATACACAATTGATTACCTTTGAACATGTCCTCTTGAATGAAATAATCCAACCACTGACTCCTATCTTCCAAAATAGGTTCTTTACATGCCCTCCAAGGTTTTGCAAAATCCAAGTCTTCTTCATACAAGTTCTTCAATTCATCAAAGCCTAATACCTCCACTCTCATTTTTGTTAGTAAATTTCTTCTCCTACTCAAAGCATCAACAACTCTATTTGACTTTCCACTCCTATGCTTCAAAACAAAAGTATAACTTTGCAAGAACTCTACCCATCTCATGTGTCTTTGATTCAACTTACCTCGACTGTTCAAATATTGCAATGCTTGATGATCTGTATACAACACAAACTCCTTAGGCAACAAATAATGTCTCCACTTCTTCAAGGCTTGAACTATAGCATAAAATTCCTGATCATACACTGAATATCTTCTCCTAGCATCGTTCAAATTCTCACTGAAATAGGCTACAGGTCTTCCATCTCGACTCAACACTGCTCCAATTGCATTTCCACTTGCATCACAATCTACTTGAAATACCTTACTAAAATCCGGTAAAGCCAACACAGGCTGCTCAGTCACCTTCTTTTTCAACAACTCAAAACTTCAATTTGCTCCAGATGTCCATCTAAAATCCTTTCTATCTCCCCTCATTGCTTCTGTCATAGGGTTGCAAATAGAACTAAAATTTCTAATGAACTTCCTATAGAAACTAGCCAATCCATGAAATGATCTTACCTCTCCAAGGCTATCTGGTGTAGGCCACTCAATAATTGCTCTTACCTTCTCAGGATTCATCTTCAATCCGTCCACAGATATCACAAATCCTAGATATACCAATTCCTCCTTCATGAAACTACACTTCTTAATGTTTATCAACAATTGCTCTTCTCTCAACCTCTGCAAAACTTGTCTTATATGCCACAAATGTTCTTCTCTACTCTTCCTGAAAATCAAGATGTCATTTAAGTAAACAATCACAAACTTACCCAAGAATTTCTTCAATACCTCATTCATCAATCTCATGAAAGTACTCGGTGCATTTGTCAATCCAAAAGGCATAACCAATCACTCATACAACCCTTCATTCATCTTGAAAGTTATTTTTCAGTCATCTCCTTCTTTGATTATGATATGATGATATCGACTCTTCAAATCTATCTTCGTAAAGTACTTGGATCCACTCAAACAATCCATAATGTTATCCATCTGGGGAAAAGGAAATATGTACTTCACCATGATCTTGTTTATGGCTCTAGAATCTATACACATTCTCCATTCTCCATCCTTCTTAGGTGCAAGCACAACAGGAACTGCACATGGACTCAAGATTTCTCTGATCAAACCCTTCTTCAACAATTCACTTGTCTATTCAATTCCTTATTCTTTGTCGGTGTCATCCGATGTGCTGCTTTATTAGGAAAACTAACTCCAGGAATTAGATCCATACAATGACTAATACTCCTTACAGGTGGCAATCCATTAGGTACATTGTCTGAAATAATCTCCTCATATTTTGTTAGTATCTATTTTATCTCCTCTAGGTGTTCTTCCACATGCTTCAAATCTTCATCCTTCTTAGGCACCAAGGCATAACACATATTCTCATGTCTCAATCCATCAAGGAATCTTCTTCCATCAACTAGACAAACCCTAGCATTCGTACAAACTTCAACTGTAGGAGCATCTTCTAATGGCAACAAAATCTGTTTCATCCCATTAGCAACAATGGTGTATATGTTCTTCTTTCCATCATGAATAGCTTGTTTATCATATTGCCAAGGTCTTCCCAACAAAACATGGCATATATCCATAGGAATGATATCACACAAAACTTCATCATGGTAATTTCCTATCTTTAATTTCACCAAACATTGTTCACTTACCAGTATCTTATGCTCATCCTGAATCCAAGCAATTTGATAGGGCTTCAGGTTCTTCAACCTTTCCAACTTCAATTTAGTCGCCATCTCTTCAAAAACTAGGTTCTTTGAACTTCCATTGTCAACAATCACTTTGCAACATCTACCATTCACCTTGCATTTGGTCCAAAACAAATTCTTTCTCTGCAATGGTTCTTTCTCCAACTCACTTTGACATAATACTCTCCTATTCACCAACACTTCTCCATCTTCCAGTTTATTAGATGATCTAGCATGATCCTCCTCCACAAAGGCTGTTCTTCTATTGTTCTCTGTCTTCTTGCTTGTCTCTCCCTGATTACATTCAAATGCTCTATGTCCTTCTCCACCACATTTATAACAGGTTCCTTTGAATATCCTTTTCTCTTGTCCTCTATCATCTCTTCTATAACCTTCATTTTGGTAACCACCATAACCTCCTCTTCTGTAAGAGTTTCCATCACCTCTCTGGTATGAATTTTCATTCTTACTAATCTCCTTATCCTTATTCTGATCTGGAAAAGATCCTCTTCCTCATCCAGTAAAATTTCTCCCTCTTTGAAATCTTCCACCTCTTCCTCTCTGTCTCTGCTCATGTCTTTTATTCAACTTCTCCTCTGCTTTTAGGGCACACTGGTATGCCTCTTCCACACTCTGCAACTTGATCAAATTGATTTCATCTTGTATGGACAACCTCAAACCATTCACATATCTGGCTACTTGCTCAATCTCATCCTCTGAATGTCCAGATCTGATATTCAACTTATAGAATTCTTTGGTATAGTCTGTCACACTTGATTCTTTCTGCTTCAAATTCTGCAACTTCTTGAACAAACTAATTTTATAATCTGCAAGCATAAACTTTGACTTCAACTTATTCACCATCTGATCCCATGACTTTATCTTCTCTTTTCCTCTTCTTTGCCTATCTGTCTGCAAATATTCCCACCAAAGGGATGCATGTCCCCTCAACTTTGTACAGGCATATTTCACCTTCTTATCTTTAGAGGTACCTTCAAATTCAAAATACTTTTCCATCTCTGTTATCCAATCTAACAATACATTTGAATCGAACATACCATTATAGTCTAGTGGATTGAAATGTGGTCTTGTATTCACCTTCGTTAGGGCTCTTATGAACCTCTCTTCTCCTTGATCTAGGCCAGGTTGCTCATCTCTTCCTCTTTCTTCCTATACTTTTACTTCTTCATCACTCAACTGGTCGACCTCTTCTCTGGTAGAAATTCCTCTTAACATCTCCATCACAACTTGGTCTGCATTTCCACGTGCTCCATTTCCTCTAACATTTCTTCTTCCATCCATCTTTACAAAAGTCCTCTGTAGCTGTAGATCAGATCCTCAATCTACCACCCACAACAAATCTTCAACAAGACTTCGCAAACTCTGACGATCTTGCAAGGAACAAACCTCGCTTTGATACCAAATTTGGCGCAACCATGGTAGGAGGGTCCTCAAGGAGAACAGTTAGGACCGTGCAGCAAGAGTAACACAACAAAAGCAACACAAAATATGGAGGCAAATGTAGATGAAAATATTCTCATTAACAATTATCTCAGTTACATTCGGTCGACAACATCCTAGCTTACAGATTTGGCTCACAGGCTTGATACAACATGTTCAGAAATACAACATTCTAATATGCTCCTATATGCGAGTTGCAATCTTACAGATATAATCCAAACTTATCTATCTATTCTTCACTGCCTATTCTAATGATTAATTACAAGCTTTATAGCATATCCACAATTCTGGAAACATCCGTGTCGGCCAAAGATCATCACATTCTCTAAGGAAAGAAAATGTAACACGCGCATGAATAGGTCGGCCTCAAATTTGAATTACTCTTCAACAGGTGCGTAAGACGAAGTGTGGACCTATAAGGAAGGTCAGGGACACTCCCATAAACATTTAGAAACACATTGTCGAGATCCGCAAGTCACAGGGATGATCCACAAATGATCAAGTTGGCCGAAAAGGTTTGAAATTATTCTGGTGCCAGTTCAAGAAACTGCCAAGAATTCAGGAAGTGATAACTTGTCGAAAAAAAGATCCAATCACGCTCAAGTATTGGGACAAGGAAAATGAGCATGTAGACGATGTACTCCAAGATCCACAAGGTCTGGTGAGCAAATATGACAAATCCACCAACATGAATTGAACAAGAACAAAACTGAAAGAAAATATTTTTGGTTGATACAAGATTGCCAAGAACCAAGGATGCTCCTGCATCACCTTGTTTATCATCGAATAATCCAAGTTGCATCAAAGAAAAAAGATAATCAATAAATTGGTTAGATAAAATCATTATGTCTCCTTTCTTCAAAATTAAGGCTTCCTTTCCTTTACAATCCATTTGGAAAGCTTGGAAACAAGTTTGTCAATTTCAAAAGTGGAATTGTCTTCCTCTTTGCAATATGTATTTAACTTTGCTTCATCATCAATTTGGTGTAACAAACTTGTTAATCACCATAATTGACCACTTGCTATTTGTTTTCCTAGATATGCCTATTACTTGTATAAGAAACGTGTTCAACGATTTAAAGATATTTGGGATTTTAGGCCTAATGCCTTTGAATGCATGTCATGATAGAAAATCAAAGAATAGTATGGGTTGAGCTTTAAGTACAAAGAGTTTTGATATTTGCGCAATCATTAGTTCCTCTTGAACTATCTATGAAAATTTGTACTCCCAAAGAATGTTATTTTTAAGGACCGGAGATGGCTACTTTCTATTCATTTCAATAATCTCTTGTTAAAGAAAATCTATCTTCAATCCTTTTGTTATTGGAATATCATTCCTCGCCTCAATTAGAAATGAAAGTGCATATATAGTGCCAAAATGTGGACCAAAATGAATGCACAAACATGAAAATCAAAAGTTGATGTGGAGACACCAAATGTGGATTTGGAAAGTTTTACACTATAAACTACTTGTTGGAGATAGACTGAAATGCATTATGATTTAACTAGTTAGTTGTCTCTTTTGCTTATGTACTTAAAGTATGAAGCATAGCTTTTGGTATTGCCATTTATTAAAAAAAAATGGAGTGCTATTTTTATAATTTTTTTTGCTATTTTTCATCATAAGTTAAATTGGAAAGAAGCTATCTTTGGCTTTGGTTTGCATAATAATGTGATTGTTGATTCAATCAGACAAATTATTTTAAACATATTTGGAAGACCAAGCTATGTTTTTTAGCAACTATTTTAAAAAAAATGGTACTTTAAAGCTTTACTCTTAACATATTTTTTAGGTTGCTTTTTTGTATTCATAATTTCAAAAATTGTCTAAGAAAAATGTACTTTAAAGCAACCATTTTTAGAAAATTGGTACTTTAAAGTTTTACTCTAACATATTTTTTTAAGTTGCTTATTTGTTTTCGTAACTTCAACAAATATCCAAGAAAAATGTTATGACCATGACTTAGCTTCAACAAATTCAAGATCAGAACAAGAAGCTTGACTTATGTAAAATGTTTCAACTCAACATTAACTCTTTGTTTCTTCTGCTTATCTTTGTAATCTTTAAAAGTATATTATAAATCTCATTCATGACTTATGTAAAATGTTTCCACTCAGACATGAACTCTTTGTTTCTTCTGCGTATCTTTGTAATCTTTAAAAGTATATTATAAATCTCATTCAGCTACCTGCTCTCTATCATATGTATAATTTTTGTAATCCTTAAAAATTTGTATTATAAATCTCTTCTGTGTACTTTTGCTTTATTCAATATAAAAAACTGTTACAGGGATAAGGAAACATCATTTCCGGCTGCTTTTGAATGAAATATTCCGACTATATCTGATAATTTTGAGACCAATTTCCTGGCGAATATTACCGTAACGACGAATATTGGCAACACAGTCCGCACTCCCTATATCCTAACGGCTACCTATCGGCCAATTATTTTTAAACAGTATATTATCAAGGTAAGTTTGCTTTTTAACAAATTGCCGTCTAATTTGTTTCCCTAATAAAAAAGGATTGCGGAGGGCTACAGTTTGTGAAGGTCGTGTGTAATGTAAATTACAAAATCATGTAATGGCTCTCGCAATCCACATTACATTTCTTGGCTCGCTTCCAACTCAACATGTTCAGGTTTTTTCTACAATGATCTCCTTAAATTTCTCTAAAATATTTGCTCTTACATTTGTGCTCGCCAATTCACCAAATTAATTCTCATAAAATGTCTGCAATTAGGTTAATGCTCAAATAAGGCTTTAGGATCAAAGCAATGGCTGATATCATGTTGGTCAATCCACAATGAGTAAAATTCATGTTTATTAGACTGACTGATGTGCAATATGGCAGGGGATTACGAGTTTTGCCCATAAAAGTTATCTAAGGGGGAATTCAGTTTTCAAATCTAGTAATATATCGAGTTTGACAAAGACATTAAGCTGCAGTTGTAGGTCAAGAAGCACAATGACGGAACAGAGAGCGGAGAAAAAATATGATAAGATTCCACATGTGTTAAGTGTTGCTGGTTCAGATTCAGGGGCAGGGGCAGGCATACAGGCTGATATGAAGGCATGTGGTGCCCTTGGAGTTTACTGTTCTACTGTCATAACTGCTGTCACAGCTCAAAACACTGTGGAAGTCCAGGTAAATTCAACATTTCCCTAATCTGTAACGAGTTCCAATTTTTCCCCTATTTGTTGTGATTTATTCATCATGTTTGCCCAGTGGGTTATAGTAGTGGTATGGCACAGGTATGCCAGGATGACGACCTTGGTTCCAGCCCTGGTGGGTTTTAGCTTCCCGTGTTGATGCATCTCTAATAACGTGGACTATCAATTTGATAAGGTTTCTAGGCAAGTTGTGGGAAAACATTGGCATAATTATTTTCTAGTGGAATGATGCCCTAAGCTTGATAGTGCAATTTTTAGATAAGAAAATGATTTATTTCAAAATCTTAGATTAGAAATTTGATTTTATGGATTACAATCACAAATTTAAGAAAGACCCGCTAGTTATTATTGCCACAAATTCGATGACTACCACTGAAATTTTAACTAGAAAAATGTTTTCTGATTCGAGTAAATTATAAACTCTGTCTTGTTGGTCTCATCATTTTTTGAATTTTTGGGCTGGGGAGGATGCATTATAAAGCTTAGAAACCTGTTGGTTTAGCTGCTGCAGCAAAGGGCTATCTATTCTGCCAAATTGAGCCTTTTGTTGGTCTGCTTAAAGGCAATGACATTAGCTAGGTGCTTGTCTGGTGGGACTTAAACTGGGATCATCATCATGGTAATTGCTCCGCTAGACCATTGCAGGCTGGCCATGAGCTAGAAAAGCATTGATTATTTTTTTTTGTTCAAAGTTGAAAAGCATTGACCACTGAAATTTGAACTTGAAAAATATGGAGCAGTTTTTCATTTTTTTGGGGCATTCGGTTGTCATTATTCTAGTTGTTATTTCTAGGAAAATCAACAAGGTTTTGGAATAATTAAAAATGCTGTATGACTTATGTTTTATTGTTTGCTTTCATGGAGGGTGTTCATGCAGTGCCAGAGAATTTTGTTTTCGAGCAGCTGAAATCCGTTTTATCAGATATGGAAGTAGATGTGGTATGGATGCTATTCTCAGATACATATATTTTCCTTTATCCTGTTCGCATATCTGATTTCCTTTTTTTGACATTTTGAATGGATTTGGACCTGTGGTTGCTAAATGTTGCAAATTTTAAGTTTGTGAATAATGTGAGAGAATGGCCTTGTAATATCTTTTATTGTTTAGGCTTTACTTTGATGGTTTTAGAATTGATTCCTTTAAAATGTGGTTTTTCATAGTTTCCTACATAATCTATGTACTCAAACTAATGCTAAGCTAATTTTGTCAAGGAAGTATACAGTGGATTTTTGACTGGGTCAAAAATCTGTTTGCCAATCGGTTCTACTTCTTTCTGCTTGGTCAGGAAGTGTTAACCCTAAGATGCCTCCTTGATGTAATCCTATTTTGCTTATGTGATATAAGTCTAGAAAGCTAAAAGGCTTTTGAGGTTTGGGTTTTCAATGGCAGAGGAAATGAACTTTTACTTTTTGTTAATGGGTGGATATTGGCATGCCATATGAGCAGTCATGCTGGGTGAAGCTTTAAGAGTGTTGTAGATCTCAATCACATTTCCCTGCCATATGGAAGCATTATATGCCTTTTCTGTATGTACATGCAATGGTCATGCATGTATAAAAAATTAAAATCTTTTGTGTTTGTAGCAATTCAAGCACTAACACTCTTGCTTAGCATATTTGATGGCTGAGTGTGCATAACATTCTTGGGTTGAACTTTGCACCAGTGCATGAGATATCACATAGAAATTTGATTTTATCATCTTTCAAAACAAATGTAGGTGAAGACAGGCATGCTTCCTTCAACAGGCATTATTCAAGCTTTGTGCAGAAGCCTGAGGGAGTATCCAGTGCGAGGTATGCTGTATTGCAAGTAAGAAATAGTCGCAGTTATTTGCTTGATTTCAGTTCGCTTTCTTAGTCCATTCATCTTTTGGTGTGCAGCATTAGTAGTTGACCCAGTTATGGTTGCAACAAGTGGGGATGTGTTAGCTAGTCCAGATATCCTCAGTGAACTTAGGTACAAATTCTTATACAAGTCCTCCAGTAGGATTTTTCTTTCTTCTTTCCTGTTACTGCTCCATAACCAACATTATATTTTTTCCATTATTTTTATTCATGTGCATAAGAACAATCAATATGCTGCATATCTGTCTTGTCAAACCCAGGAAAACATAAGTGTCTTCTCAAACCTAGGAAAACATAAATGTTGTCTCAAACCCAGGAATAAGCTTTATTATTTTACCATTTTGCTTGTTTGTCTTTTAAAAGGAATTGGGTAATTTGCGATCTGGTAACATTAAAAAAAATACTTATTATTGCTCTTAAATTTGTAATCAATAAGGAACTCCACACACCAACTATTATTCATGTTTCTACAAGACACTACTAATGCTGGATTATGGGGGGATCTGAGCTGGTGATTTTAGCTGAGAAGAGATTCCATTTGGCAGAATTTGCTTCTGGATTTTCGCTATATATGTGAATATTATATTTATAACTATGTATTCCCTGTGCTGAATCAAACTATACTTCTGAGACCCACTCAGTCCTATACATTATGTTGCATTTCTATTGATGAAGTTTGACAAGCAAACCAACTAATTTTGACTTGGTATTGTTACGATAGCATATGTGTATCACCTGTGGTGGATCAAACAATCATGCTGGGACCCACTCAGTCCTATATGCTATCTAATATCCCTATTGATCAAGTGTGACCAGAAAACCATCTAGTTCTGAGTTGGTATTTGTTACAATGGCATAGGTGTTATAAGTGTCAGGAAGTTCTCATCTAGTGATTACTTTTTTGGTTCTTATCTTCCCTTTCCAAAGAAGGTTTGTGTGAAAAAATTTCACCTCGATTTATAAGTGTGTCTCAAATTGCAACTTCTGAATTCTTTATAGCAAAAAGTATGAATAGAACTTTATAACGAATTCTTTTCTTGGTATTCCTTGTTCACAATTCCATTTATAGGATTGTGCAACTCTAAATTAGACTCTCAATATTTTGTTTATCCTCTTGCATATTGCCGAAGTTTTATATGTTAATTCCTAATCTCCCTTTGCAACTTGATGTAAGTTACATGGCGCCTAGAATGTGTTTGCAGGGTTGTCTTTCAAGAAACATACAAGAAAAATGTGAATGCTTATTGTTAGAACATAATGTTATTAAGGGTCATATACCCATATAACATTTATATATTGGTCTAATATAAGGTTATAAAATCTTATATATATTATATGCTTTATTAAGCATATCCCATTTAAAATAATTATTGTCTAATAACTATTAGATTACTGATTATTTATAAATGGTAGTTTTCAATAGGTGTGAGCAATACCCTTTCAGTATTTTTTCACCCCTTCTCTTATATTTAAGGAGGTTCTCTCTCATTGAGAGCAGGTAAGAATTGGAGTTTTTGCACAAGACTTTAAAACCCATGTGGAAGTGAGGAGAAGTAATATCCCCAAGTTCTGTCTATAATTTTATAGACAATTTTGTAAATGTTTTATAATCAAATGATGCTTTATGGGGTCTTTTTACCTAAAAGGGTTTTTTCCCCATGTATATATTATATAATGTGTTGAATCTGTGCACCTTGTAATTATCATTTCATTTATCTTGTTTTTTATTTGTGATAATTAGTAACCTAAGATCCTAATTTCTAACACTTATTTTCTACACACACACTTAAAAATTCATATTTTTGTGCATAAACCACACAAGCAATAAGCAACATTTCATAAAAGGTTAATTTGGAGGTTGGTATTTGACAAATTTTATATTTTTTCTTATTGTTTGTGTGGTTGGATTTTAGTAGACACCGCTTTTCATACACATGGTAGAAAGGTTGTGCCTGGATTTGGACCATATAACGGTAGTGGGTTTGAACATTAATTTAATAGGTTGAGAATTAATAAACCACATTCATAAAAGATTATATATATGAAATTAATATATAACTCTTCTATATGAGGCCTATTTAAACCAAACATCTAGAGAGGACTTTGATATAGGCCCCCACCTTAATAACTAGTGTTACGATTAATCCCTTTTGCTGGCTGCTGTATGTAATGATCAGTCCCTTTTGTTGGCTACAGACTTGAGATGAGCATAAATTTCAGAAGGAAACGTTGATGCCTTGAGTATTTAAAGGAACAACAAAAAAAACTTTACCTTTGATCAAAAGAAGCCAAAATTTGTTTTATTGCTTGCTTTAGCACACTGAACAAATAATATAAGAAGATTCCAATTAGGGAAGAATGTTTTTGGACAATTCCCAATACAAAAGATGTAATGCCTCAATTTCATCTTTACTCAAATCATTTCAAGAACACCATTTGAAGCATTATCTTATGAAAAAATATGTTGCTTCAATACAATTTGAATTGGGGTAAAACTAAATAACACCTCAACAAATATGGCTATTGAATGCTTTGGGATTTCAGGGTACAAGTAAACCACAAAAAATACAAACTATTTAGAATAACAATACAAAATCACATGTAGATTCATAACCTGCTAAAGTAACCATAAACGATTACCTTAAATGCAATTAACCAACAAAACCCCCCTTTAAAAGGTATTTCTTGTAGAATATTATCAAAAAGAGAAAGGAAGAAATTATATTAATGTTCAGAAGTTTATTTAAAACGTATGTTTCTTCTTAGAAGGTCTACTTAACCCTTTCTAAGACTATTGGAACAAGACCCATAGCTTGTTACAGTATAATTTCTGGATTTGATTATGTTTTTGTTTTTCATTTCAAATCACCCTTCATGATTCATCATCAGGATAAGAGAGAGCTAAGGAGAAAAAATGATTTGTTGCAGACCAAGATGAGCTAAAAAGAGAGAGGGAGGAGAAAAGAGAGGAAGAATGAATTATCAATGAAAGGAAAAGATGAGTGAGACACAAGATATAATGGTATAAGGAGTATTTACTAATTATCAATTTAGCATAGGAATAATGGATGATAGACATCTATTTATCTCAATTATCAATTTAGAGTGATTTTATCTCATGTAGGCCTCCTGGTATACGGAGGTAGGCCTACATTGAATACATCAGGCCATAAAGTAGGGCCTACAATTGTGGAAGCTAAGGTAAATATTGGGTCTAAAGCAAGTCCACTATAACATTACCAAGATCATCACATAAATTGGTATTTCATGGGGGTTATAAATTTAGGTCTAGAATCAAGGAACTAGACAAGTCCAAGGGGTTGAGCTTAATTGGTTAAAGCATTGATTTATCATTGTGTAATAACCCCAATATTTATATATGTGATTATATTCTAAGTTTAAAATAAAGATTTAAACTTACCTAAACATCAATGGTCAACTCTAATATATGGCGATTCACAATATTCACAGTTGAGCATTACGTGGCACGACTTGTAGTACATATTGCTATGTATCTATCCATCATTGAGGGACGGCTGTGGTTGTTCAAAATAGGCTAAAACCATTGATGGATGAGGGATAACTGATATTGTTTGAAGTGACTAGGAAGGCTGACGATATTAACCACCCTCGATGATAGTAAAATGGTTATCGACATATCTATGTTTGAGAGTTTCAGAATTGATCTTATGGCGTGCTATTGCTTGAGTGCATTAAAGGAGCCCAAAGATATTCGATTATCCTACATTGGTTGGAAGCATCATATGATGATTATTTACTCCTATCTCGACAATGTATTATCGACCAATACTGTCACGATAGGGATGATAGTGTTTGGAATTTATGTCAGGAGTAAGGAAGCTGCCTAGATCATCGGGGCCGCTATTCAGCTGTCTATATCGAATGCCTTTACCATCAGATAATCTCCCAAACTACTCCGACACCTTATGGAGGCGATGAGCATTATTTATAATACAGCGATGATTGATATGGCAATGATTTACTTAAGACAAGGGAGCGATTAATCACCAGTGGCAATCATTACTAGAGGGCAGAAATTAATAAAATAAGAAAGCACCGATTATTATTACTTAATACAGCGATCAAAGTAATGAAGAATTTAAGAAAGGTGACGGGTGAAAAGCAGTGTCCCTTTGGAAATTGATATGGAGAAGTGGTGTCTCCTTTCAAAGAGACATCAAGGTATAAATGGAATAAGGAATAGAGAAAGGAAGCATGGATTTAGAATATGAAGCATTAATACATTATTGTAAAGCAGATCAGGGTGCTCCTAGGGAGCCATTGGTCCTCAAGTCAGGCTGCACATTAATTGAAGAAGATTCAGACACTCAGCCCATTATTGAATCGCATGATTTAAAGACTATATCTGGGACAGCGAATAAGATAGACATCAACTCACGATAAATGTTTATGCATGAAATCAGATAAGCTAAATCAGAAACTGTATACAATTCGTAGTGTCTATCCTGCATTTTAATATCACTATAATTGCGGACTGTTTATATCAGAATTTATATCAGATACTTACTCATTTCTATCAGCATACCAATTATTATTATCAATAAAAATATAAGGCTAATAATCAAGTTAAAATAGCCAAGATGGCTGCTCTTTAAAATCTATCATTGAAACTATTGATTCCAGACCTATTTTAATACTTTGATTTAAGAAGACTAAAGGCAAACTTAAGACAAATCTATAATGGGTCATTACACATTGTGGAGATCCAAGTTCGAATTCCAAATGGACATCTAATATGGAAATCTAAGTTGTGACTCTTGGTCTTCCATAGTTGGCTTCTAATATGGAAGTGATTTCTAAATAAGTGGATTTCTAAGTTGTGACTCTTGTCTTCCATAGGTGGTTTCTAGTATGGTTGCTCGAAAGAAGCTGATATTAGTCTCATGGTTGTGCTCGAAAAGAGCTTGTATTGGTCTTATGTTGATGCTCATGTGAGCAAAAATAATTGTAAACGATAAGCAATATAAAAAAAAAGGATCTAGACAAGGCAAAATTGCATTGGAGTGCAATTGTACACCGAAATCTTTATTTAATCTTGACTTGGAGGAGAACCACTTTGCATAGTCCTTGGAAACTATACTTGCAACAACCTTGGAGAAAGTCAAGATGATTCCAGTGTCCTCTCTAATGAAGAAGACAACATCCATAAGTCTAGAAAGAAAGTTCAAGTTTGCAATTTGCAAGGTGACTAAAGCAGTTGTTGAATCTCCAATGAATTAGATCTCTCTCACAAGTTCCCTTTTGAATGGGTTAATTCAAATGTTGAATAAAGAAAAGATTGTGCTAGCAATTTTGGAGTTGTTGAAACTAGCCTTGCAATGACATTTTGATGACAATTGTCCTCATAGAGATAAAATGATAGCACTTGTATATCTCCCAAAGAATTTGAAATTTGTATTTATATCAATCACTTCCATTTGCAAGCCAAGAGTGTGGATTGCCCACAATCATAAGCCCTACAATCTAGACTTGTTAGCTAAGGAAACCTAAAAAAGAAATACAAATTCATATGTAGGTTTAGTAGGTAGTGAATATCATAAATATCATGTCACGAAAAGGTTGTGGGCACCAAAAATATACTAAGTCAAGAATCATCACCAACATACTCATTCCTAATTATTGAAGGAAACACAAGGGTTGCCAATCAACAACAAACTAGAGAGGGAAGATCACCAAAACAAAAACCAAGGGCTGAATGAATTGGTGAAGGTCGTCAAAGGCGAGTTGAAGTGGAAGACAACTAGATCCCACTCAGCACAATGTCTTAGATATCGTGAATCTACTATGGTGTGGTAGGTTTGAGAGGATAGATGTTGATGTAGGGAATGGTCCAAGTATGTTGGTGGCAAAACCCTAGTTGGGGGTAGGCATATAAATACCCTAGTGCTAACTGTTTGAAGACACTTCAAAGGTAGGTTTTGGCAAATGATTTTGCTAGGAGAAGAGGACAATCATGGGCAGAGAACTAGGGATCCATTGGAAAATGAGGAAGCTCGGCTAGAGAGCTCTTATTATAGCATTTGTAGGGATAGAATAAGCTAAGGGTGATGGTGGATTGCCACCTGGCAATTGCTTCATTAAGCTTATGGGCACTGGGTCAACAATTAGATGAAGGAAATTATATTATTGGTTGTGGATGGTAATTATACTACAATATAATGGAAATTGATGCCATATCTCATCTCTTGTTTTTGAGATGTGTATAATGTATATGCATCGCAGTAGATGGTAGCAATCTTCACTTAGATAGCTAGATCTAGACCTAGATCTTGGGGAGGTGTAGTGTAACTAGCAGGACATCCTAGAAATGCTCGGCTAAGGAATTGAGAGCTAGCAAAGGTGACTATTGATGTAAAAGCAACCAATCTACAGATATAAAGTTTGTCTATGCCTATCCATCCATTAATTGTCAAAACTTGTTGGCATCTATTCATTTATGGAAAATTTTGTGCATCAATTAATCAATTATCAAAGCTTGTCGGCAGTTATCCCTTAAAGCTTGTAAGGCATCTCTATTCATGGCCAAAAGAATCATGCCATGCTAAAAAAGAAGCCTGAGAAGGGATCAATGCTTTGGGTGCATATCAACTAGTATCACTTTATTCTTGTGGATTTCCCAGTTGTTGGTCTAAGCAGAACTAGTATATCTTATGAGGACTCTATTTCTGCCTCTACATTTCCTTTAATAACCAGGCATTGAGT
This sequence comes from Sequoia sempervirens, assembly GCA_007258455.2. Classification (NCBI taxonomy): domain Eukaryota; kingdom Viridiplantae; phylum Streptophyta; class Pinopsida; order Cupressales; family Cupressaceae; genus Sequoia; species Sequoia sempervirens. The sequence goes on along the minus strand of VDFB02261845.1, from coordinate 111,307 downwards.
ACCTTGGAGATATCACAAAATTCTCGGTCACTTCCCAGTGACTCTTCTTTAGCACTTGCACTAATTAGGAAACAATGAAAGCAACAAAAGACTTACTGGGTCTGTTTTGATTAAGATAAATAAGATTGCCAACAGGTTTTCTGTAAATGGTAGCATTAGCTTTGTATAATTTGTGAACTTAAACAACATACTGGTATGGAGTTTAGCAAGCCTTACAGTTCTCCATAGTATATATCTGTAATAAGTCAAGTGTGTATTTGGTTTAAGGAAAAAAATAACAATAGGCAAGTAATCCAAATTCCAAGAAAATAATGCATGAGCCCTAGAATGGTCATTTCAAATGTTGTATTAAGTTCAAATTATTTTAACCATGTCAATCATACCTATTGTAAATATGGTCCGAGACAGAGAAGGCAAAATAATTAAAAACAATATGATATGTTCTTCTTCATACTTGTTGTGACCTTTTCACACATCACCCCATTCAAAATGGGGACCCCCTAATTTTTGCTCCGTTTGGGTCTTTTGGTTTGGTTTTTGTTTGGTTTTCCCGCTGTCTCTCTTTTGCTTCGTCTGTCCTTCCGGGGGTGTGCCCATCTGAATTGAAATGTTGACTAAGTCTGTGAAATTAGGGTTTGCATTCTTCAGGCCAGTTTGAAGTTAATTTGAGTGAGCGAATTGAAGTTTGAGCTTGGCACTGTAGTCAGGAGGCTTCCAACAAGTTCCCATCAAATTTCACTGAATTCTGACAACTTACTATTTTTAGTAAGTACTCAATTTGGGACATTTTCTCAGCACTTTTGAAATTCTGACTGCTACACTGCATTTAGAACACCTTAAGCTACTGCCTGCAAATTTTGAGCTGAATTTGACAACTTGCTATTTTTAGTAGTCCTGACTTCGGAAGCTATTTTTAGGGTTTGCATGTGTGCTTTTTCAATGCATGTCTGGAGAATCTTTCTGGGTTTTTTGAGACCTTTGTGATGATATAGCATGCAAATCGAGATGATGACTTTTTAACAGTATTGCCTTCAAGAGCAAATTTTAGGGTCTGCATGTATGATTTTTCGATGCATGTTAGGATATTTTATGGGTTTTTTGAGAGCTTCGCAACGATGTGACATGCAAGACAAGCTGATCATTTTTCAGGAACTTGCTATTTTTAGCAAGTGCTCGCATGCAGACCAGTTTTATGGGTTTTTCTAGGTTTTTTGAGATCTCTCGGGCAATATAACATGCAAACACATCTGGCCGGTGGTTGGTCACTTTTTCAGGCATTTACTATTTTTAGCAGGTTCACTCCAGCAGCTCCCCAACACTTCAGTCTCACGAACAAAGCAACATGCAACAAAAACGAGGTCAAATGGAAGTCATTTGAGTCGCATGCAAGTCAGATTAGGGTTTCCGGCTTCAGGACTCAAAATGAGGGGTAAAACTCGAGAAAACTGAAAAACTGATGTATCCCATCATGATTAGCATCTTTCAAGCAGTCCACTAGTAAAATTTGAGCGCAATCCAACTACTTACTATTTATAGTAAGTCACCTCCAAAACAAGGCTATAAATAGTAGGTCAGCATGAAGCACCGGTGTGAACAAGTCAAATAGGTCATGAGGATTCGATGGAGCAAATTTCAAGTCAATCGGAGTCGCAGAAGTATGAGAATCAAGGGTTTACTAAAAATAGAAGGTTAGGGCGAATCAGTTGCAAAGTTGGCTAAGTGTTCAGACGGGTTCAAAGTCATTCAAAAAAAATGGAAGTAGCACCTGTCATATGTGCCCCAGGGATCATGGAGGCCTGAAAACTTGCTAAGGCGTTGAGAATTTCTCCACCACCCTCTAAATGTGCCTAAACTGAGGAGAGGCAAAGAAAATTATTTAAGTGTTTGAAAACGTCAGCAGGACCCCTAGAATGCGCCCATGAGGAATGAAGGAGAAGTGGAATTTTTTCTAAGTTATGAACTGGAAGTTCTATCCCCCAAATGCGCCCAAGTTGGATACATGAAAGAAAACATTCCTAAGGTGTTGGAAGTGGAATGACAAGGAGTCAAATGCGCCCCAGACATCATGGAGGCCAAAAAAGTTTCTAAGGCATTGAAAATTCCCTGACACACCCTCATATGCACCCTTGATGGAGGAGGCTGAAGAAAAGTTTCTAAGGCATAAAAAATTCCCTGACACACCCTCAAATGCGCCCAACATGGAGAGGAGGTGCAAGAAATTGGCTAAGGCAAGTAAAAACTAGTAGTACTCCCCCTGAAATGCACCCAACATGGAGAAGAGGTACAAGAAATTGGGTAAGGCAAGTGAAAACTAGCAGGACACCCCATGAAATGCGCCCAACTTGGAGGATGATGAAGAAAAACGCCTAAGTGATGAGAAGTTGCCTGACACCCCTCCATATGCGCCCATCTAGGAATAAAGGCGTGAAATGTTTCTAAGTGGTGATAAATTGGCAGACCACCCTCCAAAATGCGCCCAAGGTTGAGAAGGAAGCATGGAAATTTTCTAAGTGTTGAAGAATGGCAGGAGAGGGGGTCAAATGCGCCCAAGTCACCAAGTCATAGAGGAGGCATCAAAATTTGTCGAAGTCAAGAAAATTCCTCCACCACCCTCAAATGCGCCCAAACAAGCAGGGAAAAGGACAAAGTTTTTGAAATTCCTTGACCTCACCCAATATGCGCCCACCAAGGAGGAAGAGGTTGGAAATTTGTTTAAGTATTGAAAATGGAAGCACAAGACCCCAAATGCGCCCAAGGTTGTGGAGAAGAGTTGAAAATTTTCTAAGTATCACAAGATGGAGGCCACCTCATGGAAATGCGCCCAAGTGCTGAAGGAGAGATGAGACTTTGTTAAGGCATTGAAACTTGAAGTCCCCCACCCCTAAATGCGCCCATCATGGAGATATCAACTAGAAAAAAATTCTAAGTTTGAAAAATGGAAGTCAAGGAATAAAGAGTATGCTAACCTTAGAAAATAAAATATTTTTCAAGGGTAGAAAAATTAAATGTACCCCTTCGTGTCTACACATGAATAATATAGCTAAAAAAAATATTTTTGAGGGGGAGATCTTTTTGTGGGTTTTGGATATTTTCAAAGGGGAATAATTTTTGAAACTCTCCACACCTTACTTGAGATTTTAAAGTGGAGATTTTAAGTGGGTGCCTGGTTGATGAAATTTCCTAGATAAAATAAAAAAAAATTCTAAGGCAAAGGGAGAAATATTTTTGAAAGTAAAATGCCTTGGCTTACAAATTGACGATGGATGCTTAAGTGATTTTTTTTTTTTTGATGAAACTTCTAAGGGGGAATAATTTTTCCAAAGCCAGAGTGAAGATGAAATAATTTTGGGATAAATTTTCCTAAGGCATTTGATTTAATATTTTTAGAGGATGATTTCAAAAATGCAAATGAAGTAAAGCACGCCTATGCCATGAGGGTGAAATTTTCAAAATTCTAGAGGGTCAAATATTCCAAATTTTAGGTGACAAGTGAGGTGACTGCTAGAGGAGGGAAAATTCGAATTCCTGCAGAGTAGTGGAGGAAATTTAATGAGTCTACTAAAATAGGCGTTCTTCTGGAAGCCAAGGTATTCTCAGATCCAGTTATAAGAGCTTTGAAATTTTTTCATCTCTCCTCATAGCTGCAAGTGCAAACTTGAAACTTAGAGAGTAAAGAAAAATCGAAGTGTGAGGAGAAGTTGTTGAAGTGAGCTAGTTTGGGCTAAATTTTTTCTAAGTGCCGGAGGTTGTATTGCTGCGGGAGAAATTTCTAAGTGTTGAGAAGATATTGACTTTGCTGGAAATTGTTGAGGTTGGAAGTTCGAAGATTCAGTGCTGAGGCTTCTCATTTTCAAAATTCAGCTGGCAGTCTCAAAGTGATATTATTTTTCTAAGTTTTATTTCTAATGACTATCTTTCATTTCTGCAGGATTCCTAAAGTAAATAGAGGTGCGACTGCAAGAGATACAAATGTTGAATCTAGCAAGGAAAATGCATCCAAATAGGCTATAATCAAGAAATTGAGCAAGTCTTTCCTTCCAAAGTCAAAGTTTTCTTCGAAGTTGGGGAAGTTGAGTGATACAAACCTTGGCTCTTTCAATTTGGAGGCTTTTAGAAGGAGAATGTTGGGGATAGGAGGCCATCTTCGTCAGTTACTTCACACAATATTGTCAAAAGTGGACTTTATGCAGTTGTTGGTTTTCCACTAGCAATTCAGTGTCTTGAACTGATTATGGAATGCGCTAATTGTTACAACTCAGAGCGAAGAACTTGTTGTACCCCAAAATTAAAATTTTTGTTACACTTAGACATCTTGAAGAAATGAGTAAAAGTCTTGTCAAATCAGTCAAAAAGGTCAAAATTTGGGTGTGCATGTCTTGCATGGAGGGTTAAAACACAAAATTTTCAATTTCTGACAATCTGGGTCTGCTAAGAGTAGCTTAATCTACAAAACCCAGATCTCAGTTTTTCATCCCTAAATTTTAGGAAAACTGCTATTTTTAGAAATTTTCTCGAAATTGTAACGTTTTCTGGGTTTTTCTGGGTTTCTTTCGAAACGGATACAGGCAAAATTTTCTAAAAATAGAAAATTTCTAAAAATAGAAAGTTGGTCCAACAGGGTCCGAACTGATTTTGATTGGCTCAAAATGTGTCCGTATCAGGCTGGTGCAGTCAGAATCTTAAAATAATCAGTTTTGCCCTACTGGGTCTATTCAGCTTTTTCAGAAGCATATCTGGAGTTCCGAGGTCATCAATGGAGGTCATTCGGCTGCCAGGCGTCAAAATCAACACTCAGGCGTTCAACAGAAGATGAAAAGATGAACATACAGAACGAAGTCTTCAAACTCTGAAATTTGAAAATCAGTAAAAATGGCTAAGTCTGGAGGAAGTGGGCGCCCCTGGTGAAGAAGGGCGCCCAAGTTTTCAGGGGTCCCAACAGATGAATTTGCAGACGAGTGTCTAACGAGATCTCTTCACAATTGATCCAGCTTTCCAACAAGATATTCAGCACGTCAATCGGATGTCGTAGTCGCCAGATATAAAGCACCAAACAGAGGGTCCGACAAAGGCTAAAAAACCAAGGTTCAGAAACAGCATAGAAAAAGTGAAAATTTGACTAAGTATGGATGAAATGGGCGCCCCCAGTCAAAAAGGCGCCCAAACTTTTGAAGGGTTAAAATTTACTTTTTGGCAAAATCTCTTCCAGAAGACCCCTCCTTATTCTTCATCAGCTTCGCGATGAGCATAGTCTTCAGTCGATCCGACGCCTGGAACACCAGATTCGACGAAATCATCTGTAGAAGAGGAGTTAATGAAGAAATTGTAGATCAGAAAAATGGCTAACACTGTGAAAGTTCGGAGCCCCTCGAAGGAAAAGGCTCCCATGAATTCAGAGGTCAAGATCAAGTTTTTAGCCAAAGGCTCCTCCAGAACATCCTTCTCAGTTTCAGTCAGGCTCCGTCGTGAACCACTTAGCTCGCCTGTCGGGTTGGTCTGTCAACGAGAAATCAGTGGCGAAGTAGCATGTAAAAATGGAGAAAAGTTGAAAATAGCAAAATTTTGACTAACACTGGTGAAAATAAGCGCCCCTCTTGGGGAAAGGCGCCCAAAGTTTCATGACTTAGAAAATTTCAAGAATTTTCAAAATTTCAAAATTGCAAGAGGAGAAAGAGGCGTCCAAGTTCAATGAAGCTGAGATTTAGGGTTTTGGAGATAAAAGCAAAAGAAAGCAAAGCAAAAACAAAACCCTAAGTCTACTTAACATCTTTGTTTTATGTTATTTTCATTATTTTTGTAGGTAGCCTTCAAGGGAGAAAGTTGGAGCAGCAAGTTTGAAGAAATTTTTCAAGATTCAAGAACGTAGCTTGCTGGTTTTTCATCATATTTTTCAGACCAGCAACATAAACCCTTGCTTTTTCAAGCTTTTTCATCCAGAAGATCAAACTTTTCAAGAAGAAGACCAAGGCATTCCATTTTTCAATCATCTGGGTCTTTTCTCTTCAATCTTCTGAAGGAAATTTTCAAGAACTTCATCAAGTTGCAGCAGTGCTTTTATTTTTGCATGTCAGGGAAAACCTCAGTGCTTTCAAATTTCAACCATCTGGGTCCTTTCCAATTAGTCTTCTGAAGAAAACCCATATCACAGCTTTTTTCAAGAAAATTTCAAAACCTAGGGTTGGCTGCTTTTTCGATCAAACGTCAGTGTTTTTCATATCTGATCAACTGGGTCCATTTCTAATTGTATTCTGAACAAAACCCAGGTGCCAGCTTTTTCGGTAAAAAATTGAAGAAATTAGGGTTTGCTGCTTTTTCAGTCAAAATTCAAGATTTTCAAAAACGGACGATCTGGGTTGTCTTGCAACGAAATTCTGAGCAAAACCCATATCTCAGAAAAATTTCCAAAAATTTGTCCGTTTGAAGGCTAAAAAATCAGCGTTCTAAAAATAGAAAGTTGCTCAAGACTTGTCTGAACATAGGCGAGTTTACAGTCATTCTTCAAGGTTTTCAATATGGAGTACACTCCCCTCAAGTTTAAGACCAAATCAGCACTATGTTAAAACTTCATCATCTCAGCTGAAGAACGAGAGAAGGTGTGATATGAGAAAGAGGAAAGGATATCGGAAAAGAGTGTTGCAATACTCTTCTGATGGAAATCAAGAGAGGTGTCAAAAGCATAAAGTTGCAGAGCCGCCAAGTTATCAATAAGTTATCTTTTTGGGCAGCGATGTTTTGCAAGAATAGAACTCATAAAACAGTTGAAAAAGTGAAAGATTCTCTAAGGGTGAAGAGATCTTAAAGAATCAGAATATTGCCTTAGTTGGCATAGATGCACCGAACCGGGACACAATTTCCAATTTTCTAGCGGATGAGATCGAGCTTTAAAGCAGCTTTCTTCTAGAAGCTTTCTTTCCCGCTTTCTTTCTATTCTTGGAATGATCCTTATCCATTCTTTGAGGATAGAAAGAAGATAAGATGTAATAGTTGGCGTTTCCGCTTTTTCTGCTTTCTAGGGTTTTAGATGTTATCTTCTTTCTAGATTTAGTAATAAAGCTTGCTTGCTGAGCAAGCCCTAGATTGTGAAAGCAAGGAGATTTTAGGGTTCCCTACTCCTCTGCTTGTCTATAAATAAGAGCCTTTGCTCATTAGTTTCTTTAACGGTTATTACGATAACAAACTGAAGTCTCTTTAGCCATAGTTGTTATTCAAGGTCAACACTTTGTGTTAGAACGGTTATTGTGATAACAAAACGCTGAGCCTATTTTGCCTTCTATTTGTTATTCAAGTGTCGTTCAATTGTGTTGTGATAAGCAAATTGTTGAGCCTCTTTAGCCAACAAGGAGTTAGTGTGATTGCTGTTTCTATTGTGTAAGAGCAAGATTGCAAGCCTCTTTAGCTGCAATTTCTTGTTCCTAGGCATGTTAGAAGTGAGCTTTGTTCTAGAAGTTTGAGTAATAAAATCATGAGCCTCCTTTGCCTTGGTCCAAAATCTCAGATTTCCGTTATTTGTGTTATGCTTTTATGATCTCGATTTCAGCTTATATTGAAGTGTGTAGATGTTTGTTGGAAAAGAGTTTATTGAAGCACTTTGTCAGAGAATCATCCTTGTCCATTTCTAATTTCTCTTGCTCTGCGTATTACTTGAGAAGTTAGAAACGTCTCTAGCTTAAGTTAGTCGTAGTTGAAATTCTTAACTCAGAAAATCTCAGCTGCGGCGTTTGTGTTTTATAAACCTTGTGCTCTAAGCTGATAAAAAAGATAGGCAACTTAGTTTTTAGTTTACTTTCTTGAATACCATCAGCAAGAGGGAGCTTCCCCTCCTAATTTGAAGAGCAGTTTATCTGTGCATAGTTGTCCGTTTCAAATACGCATTCCAGAGGTGCGAATTTAAACGCCAACAGAACTATTGTTTCACTTGATGGCAAGTTGTTGGCCAATCTCACACCTGAAGCTATTGGAGAAGCATTTGGAATTCCTGCCTATGAGAAGATGGTTTACAAGACGAGAGAAAGGGCTGAAAGAATGTATGCTTCTACATTTGAAAGATGTGCTGATATGATAAACTCTCGCTAGATGATAAGGCCTAAGCCTACTCGCACAAAGTTGCCGAAACAGATAATCTCAGATGACTTGAAGCAAGAATATTGTGACCTGATTATGATGCTCAACAGAGTTGGAGGGAGCCCCCAATCATTCATCTTTGAGCCATGGATGTTTTACTACATCAACGTTGTGCTGGAAGGCAAAGAACATGTTGACTGGGTGGTAATGATAAGCAACAATTTGCACGAACAACTCAGAAGTTTGAGGAGAACGAAGACATTTTATATGAGCTCATATATCATCTATATGTTGGCTCGAATGACAAAGTACAAAAGGATATCATACAAGGAGCCAATTGGGTGTGGTTCTCAACAATTCAGGATTCATGAGGCTTGTCCGCAGTTGCATTTGACAAGCACTTCTCACTACAAAAGAGTCAATGATGCCTTCACGATGCATATAGCGAGGACGCTTCAGCAGAGAACTCATCACAGAATATCAAAGGAAGCCCAGGAGTTGATTGAGAGGTACGGATGCTGTTTCATCCAATATCCGAAATTCACTTACATTAGGTTGCAGGGGTTTTCATTATATCCTTACAGATTGCCTAGGTACCCCACAAACAAAATCTTGATGCTAGAGATATCTAGGCAGCTCATTGCCTACGACAAGATTCAGAAGAAGAAAAAAGGAGGACTTGACTTTCCTATCATCATGGGAAATTCAGATGAAGTTTGTCTTACACTACAGGCAGCCAAGGAAACAGAAAATGACCTTCAATTTTTCCACCTCTTATCATACTAGCAGGCACTATTATGATCCCTATAGGAATATCAAATGGATATTGGTTGAGGAGTTCAGACATAAGGCGCACATTGAAGATTTTTGGGCCAAGTGTGTTGGATGATGTTGAAGTGAGGAGAAGGATGTTTTCGAGGATACCATTGAGCATGATTAGGGAATGTGAAATTGTTCCGGTGCCGGACCAGGTAGATGAAGATGTGAATGTTATGCAGGCCGATTATGAGATAGTGAGGAATAAACCACTCCCACTTCCGGATTGGTCGGAGCCAGAGATTATAGATTTGGATATGCTTTGCATACCAGTCTTGACATTCACGAGAGGTTGGGTGGAGAGGCACGTGAGTAGGCTTAAGGGCAGGTCAATTCCTCTTACTTATAACTTAATGGGAGATCATAGGCCGCCAACTGTTAGGAAGAAGAAGCAAGTTGCTCGAGCTCCGGAGCCACGAAGAAAAGAACCAGTCCAGTCGGGGCCTCAAAGAGTTGAGGCATCACATACGCCATCGAGGACTCACTCTCCGAGTGTGCAGGAAGTTTCATTGTTTGCAGATCAGAGAGCAAGGTTGAATGAAGAACAGGAATTATAGGAGGCAAATCAGCCACCTCGTAAGGAGTCCGTTGGCCAGAGTGTCAACGCGCCTATAAGAGAGAACCAACAGGAAGAGGAGGAAGAAACGGCCACGGATACTCGCTTCCAACGTGAGATTGATGCAACATTAGAGGATGACACTACTATCGGGCAAGAGGCCCAAGGATCGGGAGATACTTAGCCTATAGAGATTGATGAGCCTCATCAGAATGACGGTAGAGAAAAAGTTCGTGAAGAGGAAGCAAGGGATGAACAACCATTCATTATTTTTGACTTGCAGCAGGTGGTGCCAGATTGGCTAAGGGACAGGATGAGAAGGGACCCCATTGAAGAAACCGATCCAACAATTGAGATGGAAGAATTTCTGAGTAGGATTAGTGCACCTCCAACAAAGAAGAAACCGATCCAACAATTGAGATGGAAGCATTTCTGAGTAGGATCAGTGCACCTCCATCGAAGAAGAAGGCTCGAAAGTTCTCAAAGATTTCAACAGATGAAGATGGCTCTCGCACGCTTCACGTGGCCGTACCTAGGGTTGAGTGCGATTGAGATGAAGCTGTTCTGGAGAACTATGTGATCACTACCATGGAGTTGGGCCACCCTACTGGAACACAGATAATTGAAGAATGCGATAACTCCTATTAGGCACTCAAGGACAGGTTGCTCCGAACCGAAGGCAAGTATAGAAGGTTGAAGAAGGAGCACCAAAACATTGATTGGTTACGTACAACACTTGTCTTGTCCTTGTGGGCAAGAGAATCCAACAATTGAGCTCCCAGCTGAGCTTCCTAGAGAATCAATTAGCGGCTTGGAGGACTTGAGGAGGATGCAACAGGAGGCAGATAAATGGGTTGCTAATGTTCGCACTGAGAAAAAGAAGTTTATGAAGGATCTTGCCCATTCCTATCAGCAGGCCTTTGGCATTATGGCACGAATGGACACAGTTGATCAGGTTTAGGGTGAGGCTCACATCTATAAGAACAAGGTTGTTCTTCGTCTAGAGGCTTTGATGCATACGCCCTTGCAGACTTTGGTTGAGGGAGGTGTAATTCAGGAAGGTGATAGGTATGACTTTACTGGCTGGTATTCTTCAGTGGTCACGGGTCGAGGTTTCTTTGACGCAGCACAGGCAGATTCGGTCAGAGTCAGAAAGGCTATGGTGAATATTCTTGATGGAGTCCTGAACACACTTGAGGCTATCTTTGCTAGGAGACTGACTTCTGAGGAGGTGATTGCAGATGGTTTGAAGAGTAGATTGGGGCCTTTCTTTTCGGAGGTGAAGAATTTTGTTCAGGATGATTTTGAAAATACCTCGACCTTCTCCAGCATTATCTAGAATACTTAGGATGCTCTAGTTGCTTGGAGAAAATCTTGTACTCGGCATGGACAAACAATTACAGTGCTGGAGTTTCAGCTTGATCACATCCCGCCTATTTCAGTTCAGGAAGTTGAAACAGTGTTGGCCAGATTTGTTGACTTTGCAGTCAAGGAGAAGGAAAATGGAAACTCCCTTCTAGATGATGATCTTCTGGAAGATGATGGTGGGCATCAATTGCCTATGCTATTTTGGGAGTGAGTGGGAATCTTTTGGCTCATTTATTGCCCCACTCCTCTTTGTGGTGGTTTATAGGGTGAATCTTGTTTAGGGCTGAGGTGGCACGATCTGGGCCTCCATCTGATTGTAATCTGAGCTGTCCATTAGACTTGGCTAGCTATAAAAGGGGCATCCCCCCTCATTTGTAAATTATTAGATGATAGAATTGAGAGCTAGGAGCATAGAGAGACAGTTAGCATAGTTTGATAGCATAGCATAGGTTGAAGAGGAAGGAAAACTTTCTCATCGAATGCTTTGTAAGAAGTTGTTGTGAACACTCTCATAATAAAAAGAGTTTTCATTGATGGTGATTTCATCTTTTGTTGTGAGTAGCTAGCAAGGCTCCCTCGTCCTTCTGAATCACTTAGCATTTTAAAGTAGCTTAGAGTAAAATAGATTTCATTTTATGCAAGGAGATGATAGTTATGGAATGTGGTGTTTGATCTAAGTAAGCTTTGTTTAATTCATACCACTAGCAAGCTTACTGATGGTAGGTTTTCCTTGCGTGGTCAACTGGAACCTTTTGAACCTAACTTCAATTATGATTCACATGTTGTCATGCATCGTTGTGATGGTGTCTTTATGTTGAATTGTGATTTGAATACTTTTATCCACTCCCTTGAAGATTGCATCGACTTTGTGGAAGCTGTCCGAAGCGAGGCAAAGCGAAGTCTGGTTGAAGTTTGCTGAAGTTGATCCCCATGTCTCGTACTTAGGATAGAATATAGTTTTTCTAATCCCTGCAGCCATTCAATTCCACACTTTTTTGGTTAGTATTAGGAAACTTGCATTTCATTGACAAATCTTTCGAACTACATGAAAACCCTTTAGTCCGTTGTCTGCTGTTTGCTGTTGAACAATTACGTAAGTCCCCTTGTGATACCAACAAATCACAACGAACCAACTAAATCTATTCCACTGCATAAAAGGAACCTTGGAGTTGAATGCATGAACTTTCTTGCAATCTTAGCATGCTGGATACTTTGATCAAGAGAGAATAGAGTAGCCGTTGGAAACTTTATTCTGCTGTTTGGTGTGGTCACAAAAAACACATCAACAATACTATCTCATACGATTAATGGATTACATACTTATAAGAGTTTTAGTTCCTACATTATAGGAACAACTCACTAATTATTAGAGTTGTTTTAACAACTCAACAAACAAACAATCTCAACAAATTATTACAAATAGCTACGTGAGTTGTGTTAAAAACTCACAATATGTGAACACTAACAATACGTTTCCCAACATTCCCCCCCTTAGTGTGAACATGGTAAGAACTCACACCCTTCATCTGCAGTAAGCCCAATTATTGTGGGTCATGATCTTCATTCAAAATGAAAGGCACCTCCCATCAACCTTTCATGGTTTTCACACAGGTTTACCACAAACCTGGACATGAACAAAAACCCACTCATTTGTTCACCTCATGTGGTTTTCTGGATCCTCCCACAAACCCTTTCAAGATCCATGAACTGACTTACTCTGGTGCTTTTGTTTGCCACTATGCTTATACATCAGGGAAGTTATATAGGAATCAACATAAATATCACAAATCTGAAAAAACCATACTAGAAAAGGTTTCACTTACATTCCATAAGAAAACAATGTTCTTAATTGTAGTCACTATTACCAATCACTGCCACTCAATCTCGAACAACATAGACAACCGCCACTGCCACTGGAAGCTACCCTTGACTTTAGTCATTTTGGCACGAAATGGGAATGGAACATTGGTTATTATTCCCCCCCCACAATGTGAAATTTCCACTTATTCACATAACTAGGAACATTGAAAAGTGAATCATATCAGGGTGCATGTTATTGTTTGGATCTTGCTGTCTAGATCTTGTTGCACATGATCACCATTGCCAATGAACGTATTCACTGACCGATCATCTTCTAACAAAGTATGATAGTCAGAGGATCACCGTAGTCAGAGGACCTCTGTAGTCATTTGCTCTCCAATACAATCGTTTTTCAGCATTCACACACCACACTGAAAAGCTGAAAAAAAACACACACTGCCACACAATAGAAAATAAAATGCCACCAAAGCTGATAAGAGGTCCCGTCATTGGTGACTGACGAGAGGTTACTAATTGACCTCCAACCTCTGATGCCTCCATCCTCCAATGGGTTCACTACTTAATAAATGCAACTTTGAGACTCATTTTTATAATGCCCCCCCTCAAGATGGATGTCGCGTACAAGTGAAAGTGCATCCAATTACAATTTAGGCAATTTTTGACACTTATATTTTGATACAATAATGGACCCTATTTTAAAGAAAATAATATAACTTGATTCAATGACACTTGGCGACATTAAAATGAAAATTACTAATAATGAGAACCTATCAACATAAAACTATTAAAAATAAAAATAAATAAATAAATAAATAAACTTTTAACTTCAATCTGTAGACATAGACTTTAGAAACTAAACAAAATGACCTTGCTCGTTGCTTCTTGAGCTACACAATGAGAAGTAGAGGAGTTTTGTTCTTACTCCAGCCCCTTCACCCTCTTCTTTGCTTTTGCTACAAATGTTGGTAGCATGATCGAATCGCCTAGATGTGGAGTGGGTGAACTTTGTGGTTTAGTGCATTTGTTCTCACTGAATGCGCCATGTCTCGCAAGTCAATCCTTCATATATGACAACGGCTCTATGTCTTGACTATCCAATCTGTGTAGCAAATTTTCTATATCGACCTCAAACATTACTAAATCAAGTTTTACATGCCAATTGAGGATTTCCTATCGGGTCCTAGATTGGATTTCACACATCTAACAATTGATATTCCAAATGTTTCCCTTGTTTTCTCCAATGAATTGGCATCTAGATCAGATCTTCACATTGCGGTTCCCTTCCACACAGAGACACAAAGAGATGGATCTTCACAGTGCCACAAGCAAGGCAATAAGTGAAGGCACAATTGATATCGCACCTCACACAGACATTGATAGAGTTGATGCAAGGATTAAGATGCCTCTCAGCGCACACCTCTACCACTGTAAACCTAATCTCGAAAGAGTGACGTGGGCCTAACAAACCACAACCACAGTAAAACACGATCCACAGGTTGACCTGATCTTTCACACCATGCATCAATTGACACAATGATGTAGAATGTGGTCTACAACAAATTAATATCACTGATCCAAAAGGAAGAACGCCGTATAGTGATAGAGATGTTAGTGCCCACAACAACAGCAACGAGAGATTATGATTATCCTGATTCTGACTGAAGCTCTCTTCCTCAGCTCTCTATTACCCGACTTCTTCTTTGTGCACAGGTGGCACCAACAAACTATACAAAGCTCTTAGCACAAGGAAACTAAGCAAAAAATAAAATGAAAAAATAATCCACTCATCTATTTTATCCTACAAAGTACTGCATCTCGCATGCTTACATGATCGGGCCCTCCTGTGAAGGAGTTAAGCCCATATTTGGCTTTGATACCATAGTGGAAATATGGGCAGAGACAGAGAAGGCAAAATAATTAAAAACAATATGGTACATTCTTCTTCATACTATCTCATACGATTAATGGATTACATACTTATAAGAGTTTTAGTTCCTACATTATAGGAACAACTCACTAATTATTAGAGTTGTTTTAACAACTCAACAAACAATCTCAACAAATTATTACAAATAGCTATGTGAGTTGTGTTAACAACTCACAATATGTGAACACTAACAATACGTTTCCCAACAATACCAATATTATTTACATTGATTATCGAATCATCTACATAGATAGCACTACATAGAACATTTTATCCATTCTTCACATATATGTTTAAATCAGAAGCACAACAATTAAAGTCACATGTCATGAAGAAACTATGTATTTGATCATACCAAGATCCCATAGGAGGCAACTTTTGAGTCTTGAGAATAACAAAATTACACTCATGGATCTTTAGATCCAACTGCTTTCTTCTTTTGTCAGGTAGATGATTCTGTGCCACACAACCAGAGATCAAAAATTGAACAATAGATGGCCTTACAATCAAAGATCTTAAAGTGACCAGTAGATGGCTTCTTGCCTGTCCAAGAACTCATATTCTTAATTAATTTTGTAGGTACACTCTTGAGAATACCAAAGGTTGCCTAACTCCAGAATTAGTTGTCAACCTCTTTTGCTTTAATCAGACACTAGACCATTTCTACGAGTCTCATGTACTTTTCAGCAACTCCATTCTTTCCTGGAGATTAGTGTGTTGTCCTTTATGCAAAATCCTATGTTGAGTACAAAAAATCATGATTTGCATATTCCCTTCCTCCATTTGTTCTTACAATTTTAATACTCTTACCACTACACTTCTTTAGCATAGTCTTGAATTCTATGAACTTATCTAGCACTATGCTTTTGTTCTTAATCGATGTATCTTCATTTATGTAGAGAAATCATCAATAAATGCGAGGCAATAAATGCGAGGATATAAGTGGCACCTCTAGAGATGCTTCTGCATCTTATGTAGATTACCATGAATAACCTTTAGCTTAAGCCTTATCCCGAGCTCTCCCTGCTTTTCCTATTTAAAAGGTTTCCTTGTGATGCTTCCCCAGAATATATCCTTTACAAATTCCATCTTGAGGCATCATTGAGGATATAACTTGCATTTAACTTATTTAAATATAAATGCTTATTGAATTCAGATGTCCTAACTTTTCATACTAAAAGGCAACTTTCTGTATCAGTCCCAGTTAAGATGCAAGAGCTTCTCAATTTTCACGTCTTTGATGAAAGTGATCAAACTTGGATAGCTTTTTGCAATAAATTCATACAAAACAAATATGGGTCGAATCCCACAATTATAAAAAAATCAAAATAATCATAATGATCTGAAGCAGTTAACCTAAGAGCATCATCATAAACTTTTTAGCTTTAAGTTCAAATCAATTTAATGTAAAGAAGGAAGATTGACTTTAGAAGTTGAAATATAGTGAGCGTTGTGCCAAACATCATGCTTGATTTCAACATCGCCTACTCCTCTCAAACTGCTGTACTAAGTAAAACTAAAAACATAAATGCCTTGTCATAAAAAAAGGAATGTATACATCGATATGCTTTGTGGGGAGGGAAACTGTGGTCTGAAGTCTCTATCTAGGTGCTCAAAGATAGTCATACAATCTCTATACCAATATACCACTATGTTTATCCCTTCCCAAGCTTTCCAACTCTTCAAGTGGGATGAAAAATGGAGCTTGTATGCATAAGTCAAGGCCTGTTGAAGATATCACTCTAAAACCTTTAAAAGCACAATATATGGTTTTTAAAATAATCTGAAAAAATGTTATTTGACTTGCTTGCACCAAGTGTCATTTTGTAATTTGCTGCTGATAGTGCAATGCCTGCATTGCTGACTGTGCAATCATTTTATTGTTGATTGAACTGCTGCCCATGTGCAGGCTGAACACTGTGTTGTGTTGACTGTTGACTATACTGTTGAATGGGACGCTAGGAAGCATGCATATGTATGAAAACAAATTGGGTCCAATCACGGGGTCGATCTGTAGGCCTTTGGTCTGACAAATTTCTGTTGAATCACAAGGTGTCATATTGGTGCCTATTTAGTCCATATAGTCCAGTTATCAAAGTGTGGCTCACATAAGAAACAGCAGCCAGGAGGATTTGATTCCAAGGGCTACTGAGACCAAGTGCCTTATGATTTGGCTCCATGACCTACTAAGCCCTGGTGCCTTACACAGGTGTGCCAATCAGCTCACCCCATTGGCTACACCACTAAGGGTGTTGCTTACGTCTTAAGGGATATTGATAGTCCCTTTGGGGGTGGTAGTGTTGCTCCGTTCTCCCATGATTCCACTTGCTCTACTAGTGGATCTGCTCTGCCACCTACTTTGGTTTGTTACATGGCTGCCACCAAATGCGTTGCTTTGAGGGTTCTTAATTGATCTACCACAGAACATGCCACCACAAGTGGTGCTTCACCAACTCTTGGCATTGGGTCTGTACACTCTTGCTCTAATAGGGATGTAGAATTTTCCTTGCCCATTTTTATTTTGGGAAAAAGTTGGATAGAACAGTGATGAAATTTGAGGGCAGACTAATGAGATAATGAAATTCTTGACAAATTTAATGAATTTTCTAAATCCAAGCAGTTTTGTGATGCTTTCCTTCTAACTCCTAGAACTAGGGTTTTTTTTAAATCTCTAATCTTTGATTACTTGCAAAATGCAAAGAGTTAGGAGCTGTGTAGAAGAATAAGTGTAAAAGACCCTAAGCTATGAATATAACTAAATGTTGCAAGTAAAAGCAAAGAAACAAAATAAGAGAGGGTTAACCATAAGTTATAAGTATTTATATCAATGTGAGGGAAGGACCCCCAAATAAAGTGTGGAGCTAGGCAAGAGTAAAGCACAAGACCAAAAATGAAAGTCAACATCGTTACATGTTTGTAACAAGGATTAACAAGGATCAAGGTAGAAGAATAAAATCCTCATTGACCATCATGAAAGGGCCAATGCAAGACTTGATAGTGGCTGTCATAAAATGGCTAGGGATAGTTAGGTTTGCTTTGACAAACCTAGGAGGAAGCAAGATATTTCCCTTTTCCCTTAGAACCTCTTTAAATACAAGGAATGCCATTTGGTAAAGAAGAAATTGGTAATGTGACTCTGCCCATGTGACCCTAACTATGAGCTAGAGGTTTGAAGGCCCTTGCATTGAAGCAAATTAGTTATAGATTGACTAGAATGAAAGTAAGTAGGCTAGGGTGCGCTAGTGGTATTCAAGGATGATAACTGTTTCACTATGTAGATAGATAATATCCAAAGAAAGTTTTGTGTTTGCAATTGTTGTGATGATGTGTTGAAAAGAGGCAAATGACATGGTAGACCTAGGGGTCCCTTGTAAGAACCTATGCTTGAAAGAAGAGGTTCATGCATATTGGATCATAGTGGTAGGAGGAGGGTGGGTATGGAACCATCTGAATCACTGTACAACCTTGTAAGAACCTATGCTTGAAAGAAGAGGTTCATGCATATTGGATCATAGTAGCAAGAGGAGGTGGGTATGGAACCATCTGAATCACTATACAAACAATGATACCTCTCGTAATCTCATACTAGACATCACCTCTTGGAGGTGATGGTTTTGGCGCACAATCATGGTTCATATTGTTCGAAGATTTTGATGTTTACTTTCACATTGAATAAATTCATTTTCTAATTCTGTCTACAACCTCTCTTTGTGAGTTCTTATTTTTGGGTTTTATGTTGACATTGTATTGTCATGACTTTAAAGGTTTATGGTTGTTTGTTTTGGATTTGGATATAGAGATCTAGGAGATGGGTAGGATTGGCAGCTGAAGCTTCTAGTTGCCATGAAAAGCAATGATATTAGAGAGTTACAACTATCTTCTAAGGGAATATCCAGTGGAAACTCCACATTGGGGAGGAAATAGTTCTGTATGTGGTTATATGAGGTGCAAAAGAGAGAATCTTTTCCCACTTTTTCAAATTCATCCTCCTTTTCCCATTATCTTCTTAATTTTTTGGAATTTGACTTTTTAAAATATACACAATTAGTAATAGTATTGCATTTCTCCTATGTTACCCCAAGTTTCTGGGATAGGGACGGCAGGGGATGGGGGGATGCGTTTCAGGGAGACGGGGACCGGAGGGAGGCCATTTTTAGGGGATGGCAAGGGATGGCTATTAAAAAATATAGAAAATTTCAAATATTCATATGATAATGCAATCATCATATACATCATAGAACCTTAACACATAATATTAGAGTTTAATTGATATTTTCATTTCATAGAAAGCAACAAACAAGTGAAGCTTTTATATTCACTCTTCACATGTGGCAATAAAAAAACCCACGACAACTTAGTTGAGACCCAAAAATGTCATGTCAACGTGGATTGGTTTTCCTTGTGGGGTGCTTTTATCAAGAATCATACATTGGGTGGCCCACTCCCCTTGCCCTCGTTTGAAAATTCTCTCCATTCTTTTACATGAGATTACTTTTGGGGCTCCATCGGGTAAACCCTTTAGGGTGACTTCTCGCCCTTCGTGTTGAAAACGGATTGTTAGGTTTGGAAGATCAAACATAACAGATCCTAATGAGTAGATCCATGGAGTTCCTAAGATAACATCAGCATCTAAGGGGACTTTGTAGAAGTCTTCTTTGATGGGATGCTTCCCTAAGGTAAGTTCCAATTGAGGGACTATTTTCGTGCATTGCACCCTAGCTCTAGTGGCAGTTGCTGCTTCAAACCCTTTGAAATTTATGGTTTCCAACTTTCTTTGTGTCACTATTCTTTCATTGATGAAGTTGTGGGATGCCCCACTATCCGCGAGTGTGATGACCTTATGCCCCTTGAGTGTGCTCTTAATCCGAAATGGGCAATGTTTAGAGGCTTGGGAGATGGTTGCTAGTGTTACATGACTCTCGTCCTCAAATCTTGCCCTTTTGTTGGGGTACTCTTTATTTCCATCATTGGGGTGTGCTTCAATTTGGTGGGCTCGGCTTTTACATTTATGATCATGCCCCTATGGCTGTTGGCATGTGAAACATAGCCCTTTCCTTTTTAGATCCTCCATTTTTTTGCACATGTGAAATCGGTCTTGCTTCTCATTGCAATATGAGCATGTCCCAAGTGCTGCTCTCTTCTTGGCCTTTCTTCCTGGCGAGGGGGTTTGGAGGGAAAGGTAAAGTTCCTAGGTTTGTCTCTTGGTATGTTACCTTCAAATTTCATGGCATTTCTCAAATAGTGGCATAGATATCTTTATTTCTTACTGAACCAAATGAAAAGATTCTCCAACTTTTAAATAATTGGGTTAAATAGAATACTTGCAAGTGATACTAGTAAGTGAAGGTAGATTCTATGCAAGTGGGTAATTTTAAATCTTGTGTTATCATCTCTATGGAATTTCTTATCCATAAAATGTAAGACCAAAGTCTAGTATGCATGGCTTTTGGATTTTTATTTTCAATTCAAATCCTTCTCTATGTCCTTATCAAATGAAATATGTTCAAATAAAGTGTGGCAGATATAAAATTTTGCTCTTGTAGTGATTTATGGATTACGGCTCTTCTGAATTATCTATATGACTCCTGATTTCTGTTCTTTATTTGCACTTTTAGTAATTGGATCTATCATATCTTAAAAAAGAAATAAAAGAAGTATCTTTTTTCTTTTTCAAAATGTTTCTGGTATGACCTTATTATACCTTTTGCTTAGGTTTGGAAACATGTAGCATGGTTTTGTTATAAATTCATCATAATTAAGCAGATATTTTATGCTGGATACATATTTTAGGCAAGAGATTCTGCCAATGTCGGATATTATTACGCCTAATTTGAAGGAAGCATCAGCTTTAATAGGTGGAGAGCCACTGGAGACTATAGATGACATGCGTGCAGCAGCAAAATCAATACACCAATTGGGACCACGGTTAGTATAAACATACTTCAAAATTTATATACTTCGTATAGGCACTGAGATGCAAAACTATAGGTTTTATTTTTCATTCTAATCTCAGAGTTTTTAAAGATTTAGGTTATTCCTCATTTTTGTGTTTGTGTTGCTTCTGATGGGCTAAGAAAACTAATTGAAGAGTTAAGTGGCTGCCAAAAAAGATTGGTAAATTGTAAATGTATACGAGTTCAATTTTGTCTAGTATAATAAGTTATAACAACAAACATGCCCAGAAATTAACAAGCTATAACATGTATTTTATAAGGAATTTTAATGGAACTTCAAAGAATCATAATTTTATCTGTAACTGCCAACTCACACTTGCGTGGATAAGATAGGAACTTATGTCTGGATTTAATTAATTCAAAATCCTGTATAAAAGCAGATTTTTCCTGGAACAATCAAGAGACTGCTTGAATATGAAAATGTGTTTCCTATTTTAGAAAGATTTTTTTTCATGTTGTTCATCTAAACATTAATAACAATCATAATTTGTTGAAGAATAGTTGGCCAAACATCAAATGATAATAGTGATAATCAATAACAAGTATCATCTGTGGTAAAACAACAGTGTTTTCTATTTTGTAAATTTCATTTCTTACTAATATCTCCAATTAATAAATTATATACATTTCTCTGGCCCAATCCCTTAAGACAATCTTAGAAAACTGGATAGGATTTTGCTTGTTGGTAAAATTAAAAGCAAAGATCTAATGATCAATAATTTACTGGCCCAAAATCCAGGCCGTGGTCTAAAAACTGAGCTCACATTGAGTGGGTTTAGATTATGATGCTTCAGCATATGGCCCCCTTGCAAACATACGACCCCTCAGTGCAGGTTGAGTTTGCATCTACTCTTCCATCTTGAGAGTATCTTCAGATTTGTATATCCACAAACCCTGATCCATGGATGACTCAGCTTGAAGGCATGTGAGACACCCATCTTTGGCAATTTTCTCTTTGGAGATGGTTGCCTCTCTGGGTATCATTGAATGTTGCCATAGTTGATATTTCAAGACCAGTTTGATTCTTAGTCTATTGGCATTTCTGTTGGTCAACTTCATTTTGATATGCCTGGGTCACCCCTCACTTTTTTCCCTTAAAGAAGATTATTAGAGTTGTTTTAGAGTATAAAAATCAACAGTAGGTATACATCACTAGGACATCTTCCCAACAATCTCTTAGCCCTAAATATTGTGGATGGCATCATCATTCGACCCAACTATCTTTGACATAAATGGTTATCCCTTGGTTAGCTTACGATGTGCTCCAAGAAGTATTGAGTTGCAACAGAATACCATATAGGATTTGTTGTTTTCGTTCCCTTTAGGAAGTGGAGAATGAGTTGCACCTTATATTCAAGTTGCCTCTCTAATATGAAATACGGGGGAGGTATCACTACCCATACAAAGTCTCAAGTGGTTATTTATCTGCTTTCTGCTATCCTGATATGAAGTGCTTGGCTTTTTTCGTTATAGATGTTGTCACTTTAGCTATAAGTCTTTATAGAAGACCCATATTACCTCTTTTAAGGCCATTGTAGGCATTGCAGGTGTTGAATGCCTTTTGGATACCACCAATATATATATACGGGGACATGTTGGTGAAAGGATGCTTATCTTTTTGGGTCTCCTGCTAGGTGCCTGGCCTGATCGCTTTCATTTGAGAGACTGTCTACTTGTATTTACTTAACATTAAGGGCCTTCTAGTTCTCATAGATTGCAGCTTATTTCTTAGGGACAGCCACACTTTACTAGTTTTCTCTCTACCACTCAAGGTCCATCACTTTGGTGACAAGATGTGTTCTAGAAATAATATCCGACATTCCTACTTTGATTTAATAAGTTGCTGTTCCCTATGTAAATGAAGGAAAGACTGCTCCCCATGTCTTTAGATATACCTTTTCAAGTTTACTTTTCAGTAAAGGAAGAACGTATCTTGTAAACAAGTGCAATAAACACAAGCAACAGAGAAATCAACATTTGACATGGAAAAATCCAAATAAGGAGAAAACTTAAAAAAAAGAGAGATTCCTTCCTCATGCCACCATTTTTTGAGCTATTAGAGGTTTACTGCCTTCTTGATGTCTTCAGAGACATTCTTTAGATGAACGACATGCCCAAATGCCTATACAAGCTCTGCAACTTGTTCATAGCCCCATGCCACACCATCTTTTTGAAGCCCCATGCCTCCCATCTTTTTGAAGTATTACAGGTCTATTGCCTTCTTGATGTCTTCATGGATATTCTTTACATGAACAACATGCCCAAACACCCATACAAGCTCTACAACTTGCTCATGGCACTTCCCATTCACATTCCAACTGTTTACCTTCTAGGTTGTAAGAATTTAAATCTTACTCAACCAAACCCATTAGAATAGTCCCTTGGGGTCTTATACATTTTCCACTTCTCTAGAAGCCCAAGAAGTGAGACAGAACCATAGGTTTAAAACTTGCAAGCACTCACAAGCTGCAACTGCAGCTGAGTTGCTCACTCACTTACTTGTGGGTGAGTTTCAGTGAGTTGTAGGCCTAAACTTGCAGCAAGCACTTGTGAGTAATTGGTGAGTCTGTGCTGAAAAATTGCCTCATGCTGAGTTTGCAGAGTTAATGAATTTAAATATTTTTAATTTTCCGAGTTTTGCCAAGGTGCCAAGTTTTAGTCAAATTGGGTCTGCTGAGTTTTGTCACGTTGCAAGTTTGCAGCTGTTACTACAGCCATTCTGTTTCATTATGTAGGTATCAAAAATGTGACCACAATGACAGTTATAAAATTATCCCTAAGAGACCAAGGATTATGCAACTGCCACCTGCATAAATGGACAGTTATGCAACGGTTGCCTGCTTAAATTGATGGTTGCACAACCATTGTTTGCTTGATCGGGAATCTGCTGGAGTTATTTCATCTCCAAGGCGTCTTGATCACCTTAGACATGCGTCTGCCTCTCTTGCAACTGCATTTATCTGTCCTCAGATTTGGCTGAGACATATTAGAAAATGATCAATCAGAAGTGTCTTCAAGTTATATTATGGTCTTCTTGAGAATAGTGACTTTGTTAGCAAACTTTACTAACATTTCATTATGGGTCATGCCTTCCCAATTTATAAGTTGAGAAAGTCTCTTCCTCACTTCCTCTATGTGCTTGTCAATTATCATTTCAACCCAACTTACCTATTTTTTTCCACTCATCTTATTCACATCTCTCCTTTTGCAAAACATCTTTTTCCAGCACTTGTTGTCTATTAGGAGCAAGATCCTCAATAGAAGGTAACAATAGACCTTCATCTAGTATAGAAGGCTCAAAGAGATTTGAGTTTTCATTGCTAACAATAGAGTAAATCTTCAAATAAGGAGGCATATCTAATTTAAGGAATTTTTCACCTAATTATTCCAGAATCTCAAATGAAGCATACGTGAGTGGCTTAAGATTCTAAGATTTACCTTGGAGTCTTTCTTTGGTCATGTACAGCCATATCTTGTCCCTAACATGTAAGTTATGCTCGACTTGATTTTGATCATGACTCACTTTGTACTTTGCTTGAGACTCCCTTAATTTCTCTTGTACTTAGAGGTGTATTGGCCATATTGTCTCTTATGAGTTTTTCAACTTTGTGAATTTCTTGGTCTATCTTTCTCTTGTACTTGGAGGACTTGCTGGTAAGTAGCCAAGCTGTGTTTCAAAAAGACCCTGATTAGTAGAAGAATGAATTGCCCTGTTATAGTAATGCTGGAATGCCATTCTCATCCTAACTAAGTCTTAGGATGTCTTTTTTTTTGACGAAAGGTGTTGAGCACCTAAATATATATTAATAATAGTAACAATAGGTAATACAAAAGAGGGCCTTGACGTGGCCGAATACAAAGTTATGAGGTCCATAAATTGAGCTGCCATGAAAGGCTTAGCTTGCAAGAGTGGGACACTGAACTGCAAGAGTTCACAAACCCAAAAAGTTGCATAGATACCAATAGATATAGATAACATAGAAAGGGTAGAATAATGCTTAGGAACGACATCATAACAAAATAAGACAACAACCGCACTTCAAAACCAGTGAAAAACTATGGCAAAAAAATAATTAAAACTAAGCAAGGGGCTCATTGACATTTATGGGAGCTTGTAGAACAATGTTGGTGTTAAGAGTGGGGTTTTTGTACCACCAGAGTGCCAACGTAGGCTAACCCCTTTGTGGACACTGTTAGTGTACATTGAGTCATTATCATACCTAGTGTAACGACCTATTCCTTGCGTAAATTAAAATTTTCCAATTCTCACTTTAAACATGTAAAGGTAACAAGTAACAAAGACAATACAATAAAATTTTTCCTTTCTTTATTGATAAATATGTACAAGTTACAATATATTTCCATATGAATTTCATTTTCATTGCAAATATAAATCAGAGTTCAAAAGTAATACAGTTACATACATAGCTCGTAAGCTTTTGCACAAATAGAAGTAAGAAGGTCCAGGAGTCCGTCCTTTCAAATCTTGGTACATCGGCCGCTTGCTGTGGAGGAGAAACATCACTCGGGCGCTTTTCCGCCAACCACAGACTTATAATGCGGTCCCCCGCACACCTATCGTTAGATAGATGGCTCTCCCTTCGAAGAAGAGATTGGTAGGGTATCCTTTAACGATTACCAACTGAGCATAGTGCTGTGTCCTACACGACTAGAACCTTGCTATTTCACAATCTTGAACTAGTACTTGGATCACAATGAACTGACAGTGTAGTCTCAACAATCTCACACCTAAGTGGATGTCGTACCTTTCACTACTTTGGCCAAAGTGTTCTCATTCAGTACTTCGAATGAAGGTTATCTATCATAAACACTACTTAGGGCCGACTTGACTTGAGGCTTCCTTACTCTATGCATAGGTTTTGTCCTTCAATGGGTGATTCCGTCACCCCAGACATCCTACAATCATACAAACCTACTAGAAATGAAAACAGTCTACAAGTGTCTTGTATCAATCCTCCTAATTAGGAAATCTTTATCCTAGGAGTACTTAGCTTGTCTCAGTTATCCTAATAACTTAAGCTAAAATACCTTACTTGATTTTGCCTTCATTTCGATCCTAGTAGATAATAAGTACATCTATGTATTCTCCATATACATAGACCATACACAACATGCAATAGTCATTCAAAATGCAAATAAATCCTTCCCTTTTATCTTTTTCCATTATTACCCTTTAATGTAAGATAAGTAAACTAATCCCTTAAGCTTTTTACTCATATAATCCCTTTTTCACAATTCCCTTAATCATTGAATCCCTTACACATTTTCTCCTTTAATGCATTGCTTTAAATATTCATCAAAATAGTTCTTTCCTACTAGAGCAAATTGAAAGCAACAATCACAAGACCAAAAAGGAAACAACACTTCAATAAAAGTTATAAACTAGGAGGATTCATGCCTGATTTTAAAGCTTCTCCTTCCAGAATTGCTCTTCTAGACTTTCCTTCAAATAAGCTTCCAGAATTCCAACTAAAAATGGCTTCTTTGTGATAGTATTTCACTCTATAATGAACTCCTATATCTCTTCTCTCAAACGTGTTTCCACCAATAAATTCTTACTCAACTATAATTCACAAATACCTCACTCTGAGCTCAAAATGGTATAATCACTGTAACTGGTAAATGCTGGTAAAAATTCACTGTATTTTTCAAACTCAGCAATACAGAAAATACAAGCAATACAACGAAATGGATATGGGATTTCAATAAAAATACTAAACTCAGATTGCTTAATGTGTTTTTTACAATGAATGGAAGGGCGTGTATATATAGGCGTGAAATGCAACAGATTCCACTAATGGAGGCATGTGGATTGACAGCAAAGTGCCCAGAAATAGTCAAAATGATACTTGGCGGGTTTCTAAACCGTTAATCATCAAATATGGAGGTGAATCGACTTCCTTTTGAGCCAGCAAATCATGAATAATTCAACTCAGAAAGGTAAAACGCCACCTACAGGAACTCATCTATTTAGGCGCCCATGAGGTAATGACTCACCATTTTGTGAATTGGTCAAGGTAAGACTCCTTACACTTCATCCCTTCTCTTGTTGCGTCGCCCATTTCCAGTTGGGTTTGAGTTTTTTTTCCTGACATTTGTGCGTTTTTCCTTCATCCGCCATTTCACGGGAAAAACTTCCTTCAGATTTTTGCCTTTTAAATTATATTTCGATTTTACACTATGAAGTATTTTATATTTCAAAGTTTAACTCTCTCAATATTTCGATTTCCCATAGTTCAAAAACAAAATATTTAATATTGACTTCAATACAAAGCTTATCATTACCATGTATCGATTTCTTATCTTGAATCAAAATCAAATATTTCCAAACTCATTAATAAAGATTTTACTATGTGTTGATGTGTTTTTCGTGACCGCACCAAACAGCGGAACAAAGTTTCCCAACGGATACCCTATTCCCTCTTGAACAAAGTATTCAACATGCTAAGATTGCGAGTAAGATCATGTTTTCAACTCCAAGGTTCCTTTAATGCGAATAGGCTCAGTTTGGTTGATGTGTTTTGCTATGTTCTTACGAGGGGACTTACACAATTGTTCAGGGTTCTTGCAGTTAACAGTCGGTGTATGCTTTGAAAGGGATTCTTGCGTGTATGATTTGGCAATATAGTTCATTTTCCTAAAACTAATCAGAAATGTGCGGAAAGCAAAGAGTATAGGGCCTAAGAAACTTATGTTCTATTCTAGATGCAGGATATGTGGAGCTTCGTTTCAATAGACTTCAACCAAATTTCACCTAGCCTCGCATCGGACAGCCTCGGTAAAATTGGTGCAATCTTCAAAGGGATAGCAAAGGATGTTCAAATCGTAATTTGGCAAACGACGCATATAGGTATACAAATCACAATCGAAATTAAACTCAAGATGATCTCCAGTGGACCACGCAAGGCGAACTTATCATCAACAAGCCGCTAGTGGTATGGAATAAAGTGAAGCTACCTCAATAAAACACCACACATCAAAGTAAACTACTTGCATGAAAATTACGCTACTTGGATACGAAAGGAAGAAGAGACCTTGCTAGCTATTCATAACAAGACGAATTCCACCATCAATGAAAAGATCCATTATCATGAAAAGTGTTACACAACAATCTCCACAAAAGTTTTCAAAGGGAAAACTTTCTTTCTTCTCCAATATGCAAAATGTCTACAATGCTCTACTATGCTCTACTCTCTAGCTCTAGCTCTAATGCTAATGTCCAATCTCTAATGTCTACTGTCTTATGTGATACAAATGAGGGGGACTCCCCCTTTATATAGCTAGCCAAGTCCCAAAAGACGGCTAGGGTTACAATTAATAGAGTGGCCAGAATCGTGCCACCTCAGCCCTAACCCTAAAAACTGCCAGAATGGGGAGTGGTACATTAAATGAATCAAAGATTCCCACTCACTCCCAAAATAGTAAAGGCAATAAATGCCCACAATCAGTCTTCTAGAAGATCCTCGTCCAGTAGTACGTTCCCATTTGCCTTCTCTTTGACTGCAAACTCAACAAATCTGCCAAGGACAGCCTCAACTTCCTGAACTGAAATGGGTGGAACACAATCTAACTGAAACTCTAACACCGTGACTGAATGCTCGTGACTCATACAAGATTTTCTCCAAGCAATCAAAGAATCCTGTGTGTTCTGAATCAAGGTGGAGAAGGTAGAAGTATTCTCGAAATCATCTTGTACAAAGGTCTTAACGTCTGAAAAGAAAGGCACCAACAAACCCCTCAAATTATCAAAGTTTACCTCATCTGGATTCAACCGCCTAGCAAATATGGCCTCAAAGGTATTCTGAACTCCATCTATAATATTGGCCATAGCCTTATGTACCCTGGCTGAATCCGCCTGTGCAGCATCGAAGAAGCCACGCCCCGTGATCGCTGAAGAATACCATCTAGAGAAGTCGTACCTGTCATTCTCCTGAATGACACCTCCATCAATCAGCAATCGCAACGGAACATGCCTCAATGCCTCAAGACGCTGAATTACCCTGCTCTGATAAATAGAAGCATCACCCCAAGCATGATCAACTGCCTCTATTCGTGCCAAAATACTAGAGGCCTGTTGAAAAGCAAAAGCAAGGTCCTCCATAAACTTTTCGGTCTCAGCACGAACTCCTGTGACCCACTTGCCTGCTTCCTGTGCCATCTTCCCTAACTCTATCAAGCCACTGACGGACTCCCTCGGTATCTTTGCTGGAGGCTCTATCACTGGGATGTCCTGCCCTCGAGAACGAGACAACTGCTATACATATCCAATTAAGGCCTTGTGTTCTCTTTTCAACCTTTTGTATTTTCCTTCCTTCTTGAATAACATATCCTTGAGGGCGAGGTAGGAGTTATCACACTCTACAATTTGCGCACCAGTGGGGCGTCCTAACTCCAAAGTCGTGACCACATAATTCTCAGGCACTGCTTCATTTCGGTCACAATCAACTTGAGGCACAGCTACATGAAGGGTGCGAGAGCCATCTTCTTCAGTGGATATCTTCGAAAACTTTCTTGCCTTCTTCTGTGGAGGTGCACTGATCCTGTTCAAGAACTCTTCCATCTCAACTGCTGGATCAATTTCCTCGCTGGGGCTTCTCCTCATTCTATCCTTAAGCCAATCAGGCACATCATACTGTATATCAAAGGGCTGCTGCTCTTGTGCCTCTACTTCTCGAACTTGCTCAACCTCTTCATCATTCTGGCGAGGCTCATCGTCCTCAAGTGGCTGAGTGTCTCTTGACACTATATCATCATCATCATTCATAGCCACCTCTAACTCCTGCTGAAACTGAGGGTCAGTAATAGTCCCCTCATCATCCTGTTGATCAACCCTAGCAGGTGCGTTGACACTCTGGCCAACCGATTCTCTCCGTGGAGGCTGAATATTATCCTGTACCTCTTGCACCTGATTCAATGCAATCCTCTGATCAGCAAATAAAGAGACCTCCTGTATACTTGGAGAACGTGTCTCCAATGGTGATGCAACTGTGACTTGAGGAGGCTCTGGCTGAGTAGGCTCCTGTCGAACTAGCTCTTTCTTCTTGGACTCCAGACCTCGTGTAATCTGTTTCTTTCTGCCAGTAGTGGGTGTCCTGTGATCTCCCATCATATTGTAAGTCAAAGCAATTGACCTACTCTTCAATCTGCTCACCCGTTTATCAACCCATGCTCTAGTGAATGTCAGGACTGGGATAGAAAGTGTATCTAAATCAGCAATCTCAGGTTCTGACCAATCTGGAGGTGGGAGTGGAGTATCTCTAACTGCTGCATAATCCGGATGCACAACATCCATATCTTCGTTCACCTGGTCTGGAACCGGCACTACTTCGCACTCCCTG
Source organism: Sequoia sempervirens (assembly GCA_007258455.2). Classification (NCBI taxonomy): domain Eukaryota; kingdom Viridiplantae; phylum Streptophyta; class Pinopsida; order Cupressales; family Cupressaceae; genus Sequoia; species Sequoia sempervirens. The sequence continues at coordinate 81,448 of VDFB02261845.1, read as the reverse complement.
ATCAGAGTAATCGGCAACCGAGAGAACATCCTCTTCCTTACTTCAATCTCATCAGCTGCATCAGCCCAATAATCCTCAATGGTGGCCTTATGTTTGAACTCCTCTGACAGTACCCATTTGATGTTATGATGTGGGTCATAGTGCTGTCGATTGGTGTGATATGAAAAGTGATAAAATTGAAGTTCATTTTCAGCCTCTCTAGCTGCCTGTATTGAAGGACACACCTCATCCGAGTTGCCCATGACAATTGGAAATTCTACCCCTCCCTTCTTCTTTTTCTTCTGGATCTTATCAAAGGCAAGCAATTGCCTAGATATCTCTAGCATTAAAATTCTATCTGTTGGGTACTTAGGCAGCCTATATGGGTACGAGGAAAAACCTTGCAGCCTAATGTAAGAAAATCTCGGAAATTGTATGAACCAGCACCCATACCTTTCAATCAGCTCTTGGGCATCCCTCGAGATTCTGTGTTGCAACCGCTCCTGAAGCAATCTCGTGATGTACATGGTGAAGGCATCGTTGACACGCTTGTAGTGAGTAGTGCTCGCCAAATGTAACTGCGGACAAGCGTCGTATATTTTAAACTGGTGGGAGCCACAACCGACAGTTTCCTTGTAAGAGATCCCTCTGTACTTTGTCATACGAGCCAACATCTAGATGATGTAGGAGCTCATATAGAATGTCTTTGTCCTTCGGAGGCCTAGGAGCTGCTCATGTAAATTGTCACTTATCATCTCTGCCCAATTGACGTAATCTTTCCCTTCTAGCACGAGATTGATGTAGTAAAACATCCAAGGCTCAAAAATAAATGACTGTGCACAACCACCAACCTTGCTTAGCATCATGATAAGATCACAATATTCTTGTTTCAAATCCTCCGCTATGATCTGCTTCGGCAACTTCATTCGAGAAGGCTTGGGAGTGCTCATCCAGTGGGTGTTAATTGTCTCCGTGCATCGCTCAAAAGCAGAAGCATACATCCGTTCAGCTCGCTCTCTGGATTTGTAAATCATACTTCTGTGCACCGAGATCCCGAAAGCTTCACCAATGGCGGCAGGAGTAAGGTTAGCTAGCACTTGGCTATCTGGTGACATGATTGACCGGTGATCCTTCTCATAATAGTTGGCGCATTCCATCATCAGCTCCGAACATTGAATGGCTGGTGGGAAACCAGCAGCTGCATATAGTCCGCTTCGAACAATGTTGTGCGAAGTAGTCGAAGGTCGATGACTTCCAATGCCCAGCATTCTGTTCTTGAAGGTCTCCAGGTTGATGGAGCCCAAGTTGGTGTCTGTCAGCTTGCCCAACTTTGAAGTAAATTTTGATTCTGGCATGAATGTCTTGCTCAGCTTTTTAATCACAGCTTGCCTGGATGCACCATTGTCCTTGCCAGTCGCCCTTGCCTCAGCCATCTGCAAGCAGTAAACATTCATCAGCAATTTAGTTTGTAAAAATAAAATAAGACATTGTGTGTAGGGGCTGCAGTTGACTTCAAGAAGCTGCAATAACTTTTCCTATTTGCAAACCTCAGCTTCTCCAATAAAATCGAACTTCAACACTTAGAAAGAGCTTCTAAGTAAACTTTAGTGACTTCACTACTTTCAGCAATCTCCAATCTGCAACTTGAACTTTGATAGATTTGTACTTCACATCAGCAATCAGCAGTCAGCAAATTCACACTTTGAAAACTCTCAGCAACTTCACTTCTTCAAGGCGTCCCTCTTATCACTGGCAACTACAACTTTCAATCAGCAACAAGTTAAACTCTAGCAATCAGCAAATGCGTCCCTCTTGACTTCAGCAATGGCACCTCTTCAGCAACTCAAGGCGTCCCTCTTCAGCAGTCTCAGCAACTCCAGACTTAGCCAAAATTCGAACTCTTCAAGCTTAGCAACAATCCTTACTCAGAGCAAATTCGTACTTCTCTAGCTGTGAAGGACAAGTGAGAGACTTCTTCATTTTATAGCTCAAAATCGAATTCTAGAAGGAGCCAATTTTAGTCAGTGCATTAAACTTCCACTACTCCACTTCAAAAATTCGAATTCTCCCTCTCTGGTATTTCTGACACTTGTCCTTCGACGTTAGGAACCTTATTCTTCTAGAAGTTTGACTTTGACTGGCATCTTTGAATTTATTTTCGAAAAATTTAATTTAAATCCATCTTTTTAATTCACCAGCCGGAACTCTATCACTTGAATTCGAACTTAACTCTTCATCATCTCTGGAAAATTCATCATCGAAGAATTCAAAATCAAAATCATCTAGGCAACTCATCTTGAATTCGTCATTCAGAGAAATTTATTTTGGAAAACACATTTTATTCATCTTGCCTTAGAGAATTTTAAATTCTCCCCTTAGGAAAATTCACAGTTTGAGCACTGATTAAATTCTTCACTGAAAAAGTGTTGGCGAAGTGCGGAAGACTTGGAAATCCATCTATCATCGCAAATGTTCAGTACCCAGAAGAAAATTTTCTCCAGAATGCTTCGAATCCATGGGTACCCAACGAACGGGTTCATTTGATTTTTAAATTTTGAACCTTAGAAAATGTTATTTCATCAGATTAAATTCATCCTTCGCCTATGATCATCCCATTGCTCTGACTTGAGAAATTTGAGTTCATTTGCATTATCATCCATCTCTGACTTCACTGCTGAGAAAATTTGCTCGTGCTTCACGAAGGAAAATTCACCACCCTGAGCTCTAGGCGTATTTTCTAAGGGAGAAAATATTTTTGCCTTAGAAACTTTTAAATCATCTTGCATTTTGAAAATTTGCCTTAGAAAATTTTGGTTCATTTGCCAGTGTTGGAAATTTTATCAACTTCATTTAGAAAATTTTTATTCATGCCTAGCACACTTTTATTTCCCACTCACCATTTGCATTTCACTCCCCACTTGCAAGACGATTTTATTTAAAACTCCAACGCCTCAGAAATATTTCATCACTCATCTTATACTTTATTTCACTTTACCACCCTTGGCGCATAGCATTTGGAGAATAATATTACCACGCCTAGCACTTCATTTCATACTTCACACGCCTTAGAACTTTTTCTAACACTTTATAACTCTCATCATCCTTGGCGCCTAACACTTTTGGAGAAAAATCAAAAACCACGCCCAATATTCATCTTCACCACCTCACACGCCTTGGAAAAATCCTCTAAGACTTACCACCTTGGGCGCATAGCATTTGATGGAGGATAACGCCTAGCATTCACCACCTTTCACCACGCCTTGAAGTATCTTTTACCTCACTTATTCACCTTTTACCATCCTAACTTGGGCGCATTTAGACATGCAAGGGGGATGACCTTTCGACTTCTCATTTCTTGTCTTCACATGCTTGTTTTGGGCGCATTTAGGAGGGTGAGGAGGACGAATTTCCTTGACTTGTTGACTTGCTTCCACCTTGAGCGCATTTTCATGTAGGTGAAGGACGAATTTGTTTGACTTGTTGACTCACTCCCTTCTTGGGCGCATTTTGACATGTCTAGTGGATGAATCTTATAACAACGCCCTTGGAGTGACCCTTCACCTTCCATTTTTTTGTCTTGACATGCATGCATTTGGGCGCATTTTGCCTATGGAGGAGGATGAAGTTGTTTGACCACTTTGACTTATTGCAATTTGGGCGCATTTTGCCCCTTGAGGAGGATGGGCGCATTTGGAGGGGTGAGGAGGATTTTCAGACTTAGAAAATTTTTCAACTTTCATGAGTTTCCTTTTGGGCGCATTTCCCCATGCCTACTGGATAAAATTCATTGACTTTTCTTTGACTTTTTAGCACCTTGGGCGCATTTTGCCCCTGATGAAGGATGAACTTTATACTTAGAATTTTTTCGTGCTTGGCATATGCTTGAAGGCGCATTTTGCCATGTCTACTGGATGAAGTTCCAGACTTAGAACTTTTTTCTTGTTTTCGCCAGCCTTCATGCCCTGCTATTTATAGTAAGCCCTCTGAATTTGCATCTCTGAAGCTCAGAACGACTTGAAATTTTGCACACTACATCCCCATGACCTTGTGGTTCTGTCGACACTGCCATTTTTAGCAAGCCTGCTATTTATAGCCCATTTCTGAGGATGATTTACTATAAATAGTAATTGCTTGTTTCTGATAGCTCCATTGCTCCGATCGACTTGAAATTTGAATGAGGCGCTCCTCACCACGTGACCTTATTGTCCACATCAACGCATGCAGTTGATTTACTATTTTTAGCCAGTTTCCAAATTGACTTACTATAAATAGTAAGTGCTCCATTTGACTTGAAATTTTACCAGCAGATAGCCTGAAGGACGCTGATCGCGGTGGTTTACACCGGTTTTCGAAAATTCTGACCTTTTATGCCTATTTTTGGGTCTCGAAGCTGGAAACCCTAATTTGCTCTACATGTGTATCAAATGATCTCTGTTTCTCTTCGTTTCTGTGGCACTGCGATCAGCTCGTGATTCTGAACTGCTGGGAAGCGGTTGCCGGGACACACCTGCTAAAAATAGTAAGTTCCTCACTGAGTGGTTATCTCCATTTGCATGTCACACCATCGCGAAGCCCTCGAAAAACCCACCAGGAATCATCCGACATGCAAAAGAAACCCTGACATGCAAACCCTAAAAATAGCCTCGGAAGGTTGAACTCCGAAAGTCGTCGACTCATTTTACATGTTATATCATCGCGAAGGTCTCGAAAAACCCAGAAGGAATATCCAGACATGCAAAGAAAAACTCTGCATCTGAACCCTGAAATTTGTGCCGGAAGCCGGACTGCTAAAAATAGTAAGTTGTCTATTTTCGCTCAAATTTTGCATGCGAGCAGCCGGAGGTGCTCTGAATGCCGTGTGACTGTCGGAATCCCAAAAATGCTGACAAATTGCCTGTAATTTCACACTTACTAAAAATAGTAAGTACCTCGGAACTTGATGAAATTTTGCTGGGAGCGTGCTGGAAACACACTGACAACAACGTTAATCTCAATTTTCAATTTATTCACTTTATTCGACCTTGGACTGACCAGGAAAGATGAAACCCTAATTTTCAGAGTTGGTCAGTTTCACGCTTAAGCTCAATGACGGGCACAATCCAGAAAAGACAGACATCAGAAAAGAGACAGAGCGAGAGAGAGAGGAAAAACCCAAGCCAAAAGACCAGAATGGAGCAAAAATTAGGGGGTCCCCATCTTGAATGGGGCGATGTGTGAAAAGGTCACAACACTATGCAAGGTGATTACAATTTTACCCACGGTAATATAAAATTCATAAATTTATATAACTTAATATATATATTTATATATATCTTTATTGTAGATTTATTTACTTAAATATATATATATGCGTTTGTATATTTAAATATTAATATTTAAATATATTTACGAGTATACATATATATATATTTCCAAGTAAAACTACAATATAAATATATATATTTATATATTATTAAATATATATATTTTATTTACATATCAGAATATTTACACGTATACTTATTTAATCATTAAATATACGTGTACGTGTTAATATTTGTATATGTGAATTCTTAGGTAATATTAAATAATATAATTAATATCACTATTCACAGGCAGTAGGTAACGTGGGTATGTATATATATATATATCCATGTACGCAGTGTACACATATGTGTATGTATACCATGTCGATATGTACGTATGGGCATATCCATCTGCCGATCATACATATGTATCGATATGTATATACATATGGATACATCTACATAATATACATGTATACACATACTCACTTGACCTATTCACATATAACGATTCATGTTTTCCACACGAAGGTCAAAGTACAGTAAGTCAGACAAAAGAGTAATCATCACTTTCAAAGCATAAAGAAGTAAACATAACTCCTAAAGCTTAAGGATGACTTATCTAGACCAACATAACTGACTTGGTTTCTTAGAGCCTATACTGATGTGTGTGTATGCTCAATTTGGTAATCGTTACTGTTTACCCGACCAAGTTCCTCCCCAAATGATGTCTCTCCTCTGTCCGGAGGAACAATGTTCATACCTGCACACCATGACATGACATCGGCAGTCATATGCTCATAACAAGGTAAAAACATCTCACAAGTTAGAATAACATTATTCCATAATTGTATGCAGCATTTAATCAAGAATTAAATCAATAGACGTAACAATCAAATGAAACCATCATTTAAACAAAACACCATTATTGATAACAAGAACATCATTGTTTTATTCATCATATTGATTCATTTGTTACAATCAATTTGCCCTATGAAATAATAGCTATAGAATTTGGGGTGTAACACCTAGTTAGCTAATCATCTTTCTAGGATTGACCTATTCGCACCTAGCTTAAGTTTACTTATGTTTCTTTTGCTTTTGTCTCAGTTCATATGGTTGAGACATGTGTCCTCATAACTTGAGACACCTATTGACACTTGCTCACCCATTTGTCAAGTGAGCTCACAAGTGTCCCACCTATGGAGGGGTAGTTAGAGTTTCACTCCTACCTTCTCACCTCTGTTGAAAGAATGAAGAAGGAACCCCTTAATGTGTTGTCATTGATGTCAACATTGATTGTTTATATTTACCCTAATCCGGTGAACAAAATGAAGATATCCTAATATGGTATTTTGGTCTGCAATTGCTCATGTAATAAGATCTTCTTATGCAGTGATAACATGTTATTCCTGACTATTATGTGCATCTATGTTCAAGATTTTAGTTGTTTTGGATGTATAGTTTGAAAATTACAAGCAATAGTAGTTCGACATACAGTTTTGGCTATATACAGTGCATTTGGGTATGAGTATTTCAGTCCGCGTTCCTCCGGCGTTAAGAGTCAGACTTTGCAAATTTTGGGAGATTTCTTATAGGTGTCAGTACATTATATATTTCAGATGGCGTCTGCTTATATGATCAGATGGATCGGTGGTGATTGATCAATTGGCTTATTTTGTGATTTGGTCTAATTCTTGGCTGACCAAATGTTTGATATATGTTGCAGTGATTAAATAAGTATTGTAGATGTTAATGAGATCTATTTTAGGTCTATGCTGACCTAAATCAAGTGTTGCATGTTTGGTTTAAGCGTGAAGATGTTTTTGATTCAAGTATGGAGCCAACAAGGCAATTTTGATTTAATATAGGGCTACATCTAATTAGGCCAAATTAATTGATGTATGCGGATGTATTGGGTATATATGTAAGACATTTTTGAGATTATATGAGTGAGATGATATGTGATATGATGCGAATATGCAAATTTTGTATGTACATGATCAAATGTATAGCATAATTGTTGTGAATGTTGAGCGAATGTAAAGTAGAGCAATGTTTTGTGTTTTTTATTTTATATAGTGCATAGAGTTAGTATTTAGAGCTTCAAAAAAACTGAATCCAGCACAAGGAAGGTGCATTTTGTATCAGTTCACGTCCTGGCCGTGTGGCCATTTCTGTTTTGTATCTATCTTTTTGTGGCTGTGAGCCCTATTGGACACTGTTTCCTGGCAGTGAGCCTCTGTAATATCTTATAATTGGTTATAATATATTGTGAGCTAATCATCACCGTGGTTTTTCCCTTTTTGGGTTTTCCACATAAAAATCCTAGTGTTCATGTGTCATGTGATCTTATGACTATTTCATGCTTTCATTTATTGTTGCAGTTAGATATGTTTTGTTAATTGGATGGATTATGATCAAATGGTTTAATGGAATACTGTTTCACCGCCCCCCCTTAGTATTCCTTGTTTTCAACAATTGGTATTAGAGCTTGGTTCCTTCTAAGAAGCCTAATAGTTTGAGGAAGATCTTGGAGATTGAACACATGGCTGATTCTATTGCTGAAAGTGATTGCATGATTGATAAAGAACTCGAAGTTTCTCTTGAAGATCTTGACAGAGTTTGAAATATTTCGAGCCAATTTTTCGATTTTAACAAATTGCAAATTACAAGCAGTGCACCCGTTAAGGTTAGAAGTTAAACCAAAACGTGCAAGTAAGCAACTCTAACCAGAATGGCGCCGATGATGGTGAGCATTGGTCAGAGGATCTTCTACTCTAAATACAGAAAAGAACTCAACGTCAAGTATGTGCTACCCAATCCAATGCGGAGTGAGGGGCGACCATATGACGGAGTGATTACAGAATTTAATGCTTGAAATAAATGCTGAAACTGGAAAATGCTCGACACCCAGAATGTGCTTGCTGACCCAAGATGGGAAAGTAGCTACCATAGGGCGGAGATCTATCTATTACAAACTTCAAATGAAATTGAGCATTACAAATTCGAATTAACAAGCTTAAGAATAACTGCCAGTACTACTGGTCAGTTTACAATTTAGTATCATACGCCTGTCAAGAGGTTAGAGCTGGAAATATTAATCATTACAATACAATAAGATCTCTCTTGGCTTAATTCAAGAAGCCACATCAAATCATCACAAAGATTGGAATTAATATTTCTGTTTTTTCCTGTTTTCCTCAAATCTGTATTTTGCAGTTCAAAACAGCAACATAGGAAACTATTCAAATGCTCATAGTTCACTCCTAACTTGCCCAAAACACTTGAAACCAAATGCAATACACTTCAAAGACTTAGGCGACCAACACAAGACCTTGAAACTGACCTAAAAGCTTCAAATTTAATTAACACAAATTCCAAAGCATATGCAAGAGGTACGGCCAGCTGAAAGGTACGACCTCCTTTTAAAAATTCAATTCTTAACATTAAAATCTGAAATCTTAACTACTGAATCGCCTACCCTAGACAATGAGATAAATGCAATACCCAGAACTCTTTTTTTTGTATTTTTTGACTTGCAATGAAAAACATGGATCTGCTGTAGTAAATGATGCTAAAATGCTGAAACACTAATATGCCAAACAGATTTAACAATGCAATACTGAACACAAAATGTATGAACTAAGATGCACTCACAAATAGACTGAATTCACCACTAGATGTTGTCTTGCAAACACGAAGTGATGCCCAAGCTAGGAGGCCTTCATTCCTCGAAGCAGTTCCAGAGCCAATCTGGCAGCATAACAGTATAGTCGACAAAAGATGCCAAATGATGCTCCAAGACTCCTCTTTATAATTCTCCAGTTGACTTCTCAAAACCCTAAAATCCACTTTTAGGTCAAAACCCCTAATCTCCTCAAGAAGGGCGTACTTTCTCTTCAAGGCTTAAGATTTGACATTTTAAATAAATATCATACTTTGATACATGCGCCCCTCATAACCTTGCTTTGACTTAGGAAATAATTAAAATAATCTCTTAATGAGGGCGCCACCCTCAAAGACCCACTTTTAAAAACAACATTAAGTCATTAAATCTAAGCCAAGGGGTCAACGTTAAAATATAACATTTAAACGTGACTTTTTTTAATTAAATGACTTAACTTATCTTTCTGAATGTGCCCTGAAGCCAATACTGAGCAAGACATCTGACCCAACTGAAGCAGGAAGTCAACCGAGCTGAACTCAACTGGAAAGCTGCCAAAAATAGAATTTACTAAAAATAGTAAATTCCAAAAAGTGCTCTGAATGCCGAGATGACCATACCACTGCGAAGCTCTCTGAAAACCCAAAAAGAGTCCGCCATTGAATCCACCATCTCTGAGCAATGACCTCCTCAAAAATAGGAAACCCTAATTTTACCTTCCGACTAGCCTTCGGGTTTCCAGAAAAAGGCCAACGGTCACATGAATGATCAGGTTTGAGAAGGGGACATTACAGAGTTGAATGTGAAAACAAAGATCTGAAGGAAAATCTCAAGGAAGCAAATGAATGCATCAAAAAATTGAGAGAACAAATCAAGAAATTCAGAGAAAGACATAGAGAAGTCAATGAACAATGGAAGCAAGCAAATGAAGATATCATTGGACTGAAAGTACAAGTGGAAGAAAATAATTAAGGATTGCCTGAATTCAATGGTAAAGAGCAAAATTGATGAATGCACAAGACTTGAACATGAAGTGGTAACTTTGAGATCAGATTTGGAAAAAGCAAGAGTTCATGAGGACAAATTCAAAGCAAGTACTACAATGCTTGATGAACTAATTGTAGGACAAAAACCATTTAAAGATAAAGGAGGTTTGGGAATTGAAGAAAGAGAAAGCTCAAAGGCTAATCGGACTCCTAACAAGGTTGACAATCAAAAGAAGAATCAAGGCAATGGAAAACAAATCAGAAATCAAGAAATCAAAGAAGAAATGCCAGAAGACCCCCTATTAGACAACCAAATGCTCAAAGGTACCCATCTTTTAATGGTATTTGTTTTTATGCAATGAATTTGGACATAAGGAAATAGAATGTAGAAGTAGAATGAATCAAAATGCTGGATCCTTCTCCGGACAATGTTTTGCATGCAAGAAATTTGGACATAGAGCTATTGAGTGCAAAAGTCAGATGATGAATAGATATAATGTTGGTAGAATGGTTCAATCTTTCAATGGTTACTGCTATACATGTAATGTATTTGGACATAAGGCTAACTAGTGCAGATCAAGATTAAATAGAGGTCAGTTTGGTTAGAAAAATGTTGCATTCTATAGTTGCAACAAACCTGGACACATTTCAAGATTTTGCAGAAGTAAGAATGGAAGACAGATTAATCCAGGAAAGAGAAATGAACCTGTGAAGAAAATTGATCCTACTGAAGTAAGGAAGGAAATGGAGAAGATTTAGAGAAAGAAAGAGGAATCTGAGAACAAGGATGAATCAAGAACTTCAAATGTATTGCATCTCCCTTTGGTGCAGATAATTCTCTTGAAAATCAAACCTAGGCATGGGCTTAGGGGGAGCAATAACAGAAATATCAAACTCACTCTTGGAAATATGAGGTGTCAAGGAGTGACACGAAGATATGTGGTGCAAAATGACAAGCTTAAGCTTCTGGAAAAGAAATTGGTAGAAAATATGCAAATTTGAAGAAATATGGTTTTTTAGGGTTTATAGTGTATCACTAAAGGGTTTTATCAACTTTATGGAATCGAAGCATTTAATGCGGAATTAGGGCTAATCGGAAAGATTTGAAGTGAGTTTGTAAGTCGATTTTAATCACATTTACGCATTCGAACAAAGGAGAGCGAGTTGAAGGAGATTTGAAGGCAATTCCAAGCAATTTGGTTCAGAGTGTTCAAACCCTAGATCCCCTTGTGTGCATGAAAGGTATTTATGGCTTTTTGTGCTTTGTGGGTTTGAAATAGAATTGATTTCATAAGAATTTGTGTTCGAATTGAAGTTAAAATGGCTACCCCAACCATTGTCAATATTACTGAGAGGCCTAGACCAAAATTCAAGAAGTATCCAATGAAAACATTTGATGACCCCGAATTTGGACCAATGAGCTTACTGGAGACAACCACCTGGTGAAACCTAAATACATTAACCTAGTGAGGAAAAAGCTAAATGTTTGGAACTGGTTTCCTAATTATAGTAGTGATGTTGATGCCAAATAGGTGAGACTAGCTCTGAGCAGGCTGCATGACAAATTTCTATGGGCTGACATGCTTGGACTAGTAACTAAGGAAGTGATCAAGGTTGTTACAGGATTGTGTGATACTGGACTTGTACCGGTTCTTAAATCTGTGAAGAACGAAGTTGTTATGAATCTTACTAGTGCCACCTATGACAGGAGGGATTTGACAACAAAACCTATTAGGAATCCTGCTGTGAAATATGCCTCTATGATGATAGGTCACAAGATTTACTTCACAAATAGGGAAAATTCAGTTTCGACCACTACTATCCATGTCAGACATGAAATGGTAGTGAATGGGAAAAACTTTGATCTGTGTGAGTTGCTCCAGCAGCAATTTCTTGAGAATCTGAAGCAAACTAGAGAATAGAAATATGCATTCAAGTTTGGAACTTTGGTAATGTGTTTATTGTTTTACTTTTTGAGAGAGCTTCTTGGAAGAAAAGATGCTTTGACTGCATTACAAATTCTAGATTACATGCATAGCTTAGGCAATTTGAAGTAGACTTGTAGCACATCAAATTCTGGATTACATGCATAGCTTAGGCAATTTGAAAGCTTAGGATGATGCTTTGACTGCATTCTTTGCAGTTTTTCAAAAGAATATGTATGAAAAGTGAGAGAATTCCTCGCAAACTTGTAGAGAAATATGCTAAGGAAATTACTTTCCTTGTTACAACTGATGAGTGCATTATTGAGGCTATTGAACCAAGAATAGTGTGGATTGAGCCTCTTGCTATGAAGTTTCTGAGAATGAGGTAGAGGGATATGTGGATTTGTTGCTCAAAAGTCCTAAGGACCCCCTCTCAAGCAAGACATGGGACATATGAAGAAAAATCAGCAGAAGTACATTTGGAATTGAAGAAACCAGAAATCAAGAGGAATGCAAGGAAAACTATAGAAGAATGGGCTAGAAGAGAAGGTTATACAAAAGAACAAGGCAAGAGCAAGAGAAGCTGGCATGGTAGGTGAGACCTCCAGACCAAGAAGATCAGGAAGAACAACTTCCACCCCTGCCTTTGCATTACCTAAGTTCTCCGGTACAGTTGCTACTACCAATGGTAAAGGAAAGAAGGTGGAGCCTAGTGCTTCGATAATTGAAGAAGTCATTGCACCCTCTGGACCTAGCACAAGGACAAGCAAGAGGAAGGATGTGCCTTCGGTAGCAACCCCTGCTACTTCCGCAAGAAGAAAGAAGCAAAAGGAATTCAGGGAAAAGAATTTAAGTGCTGTTGCTGAAGAAAAGGTTATTGATGCAGAGGAAAATCTTCCTCCTGATATAAATTTGCTAGTTTTCAAAGAGGTCTTGGAAGAGAAGGAAGTAGATGATCATACAGCAGATGAAACACCATTATTTGATGTCATAGAGAATGTGGTGTCCTCACCACCATCGGTAGATGAAATACATGCTTCCCCGAAGACTTCTACTCCTCTGGAAGATACTGACAAGCCCACTGGTAATGATGAAAGCCAGAGTGTAGAGCAAGAAAAAGAAAAGGATGATGTAGATGGTACTGAGGATCACTCTGATAAACAAAATGAAGATGCAAGTAAAGGAAATGAAGATAACCAAAATGATAATGGAAAAGAAGAACAAGGAGAAAAAAAGAGAACAATGAGAAAAATGATGATGACAAGGAGGATGAAGATAAAGATAAGCAAAAGGAAAATGCTTCTGGTGAAGAAGAGAAAGCAGAGAATGAAGAAGAGTCTGAGGATGGAAAGAATGAAGAAGATGCTCAAAAGACCATGTACTTATCCAAGCCCTCCGGAGAAACTTCCTTTGGTAATTCTCTCAAGGGTCTTTTGACAAGGCAAATAAGGTTCATATCGGCAATCCCTCCTTAGTTATTGCAGCTCTCGATGTATCAAGGAAGTGTGGATCTGGAGAAGATCTCATGAATTGAAAAGTTGGAGCTTTGAGATGTCTTTCATGCCTTCGGAAGAAAAGAGATGATTGAGACTCATTAAAAGGGAACAAAATTGATAAATGAAGCTATCAAGACTTTGTAGGATGCTACTCCCGGTACTTCAATTGATAACTCTCTATCTTCCGTGGAAAATATTAAGTTTTTGGTTGATTCCCTTAAGGAGTATGCCTCCGGTCTGAAGGAATAGACTGAAAAAGAAGTTGAAACAAGGTTTGTAGAGAAGAGGTTACTAGAGTTGCAGGAGAGATGTGCATCAATATATTCCTTTAATTTTTTCACTTACTTTTATTTTCAAAAACATTAAAAAAATTATGACATATTTAAATAATTTAACTTTCTCAACATAATAGCCATAAAACATAGTCATTACGCATAAAAAAATAACGTAACCATAATATCACAATGCAATAATATCATACACAATGCAAGAAGGATGTGACTACGTGAGTGTGTGAATGCATCGGGTTCCATCATACTATTCATTGCCAAGCAGCTATGATACCTCTACCTCAGCCATTTTCTCGCCTTCAACAAATACTAACTCATATTCCTACACTTAGTCACACTCAAATTGCCATCAATAGGTTAGTCCTTAAAACCATAGCCAAAGCCATATACAAGGATTTAAACTCAATCATAAACATGATATTTATTTCAATTCTATTTCCATGCATCAAGATTAACCATCAATTTTTCCCAATCACACATGTAAATACCAAATAATCAAACGTTCATAAGTGATTTCCAATAGTCTCATCAATATACTGGAAAATAAATGTAGCATAGGGTCAAGATGTGACATCCTTCTCCACTAGGAAGAGACATCATCTCGATGTCTTATTACACACACTGAAACAATAATGTATCTCACTAAAGCAATCAAAAGTATCACACTATGCTAATAAAGTATCACATTGAAGTAAATAAAAGCATCTCAAACTAAGTAGTCAAATGAAGAAAAGAGCGGTCTATATCCTCTGCATTCTCCCATGTGGCACTATCCTTAGAATATCGGTCCCACTAGACCTTATATTGCACAATCTCTTTATTACGTAACTTAATGTTGCACCATCCCAGAATTCGAGTGGGTTTCACCAACACCACTCCTGGATCCTATACCTATAAAGCATGCTAATCAAGTATGTGGGTAGTGTCAGGATGATACGGTTTAAGCATAGACACATGAAACACATTATGGGTACAATTTGAAACAATCAGTGATTCAAAATCTACAAGGAGATGAGCACTATTCTAGAGTGAAGCAAGCCTTAGAGAAGAAAACTTTAATAATAAATTCCTCACTTGAATATACACACCAATCATTGAGACACAAGCAAATATCATGGCTACATCATCATCTAGGACCTATCTTAGACACTAGTGCATGACTTGTCGTGATGTTGGGATGAGTAATGCAAGCTCCTCTGAGCCATAGACTTATTTTTTTGTTTTGATGCCATGGATTTCATATTCCATGAGTTTTGTATACATTTGACAATATTTATATATCTAAACGTGTTATTTCTTCAACTAAAATTTGCATTTATACTTATGTGATCACTGAATGTTTGTGTGTGGGATCAAAGTAGTTTCTATTTGATGAGGTTATTGTGTCTTTAAGGTTTATTTATGGTGTATGAAACAAGTTTTAAATCCTTCAAAATCTCTGAATTTCTTGGGTTTTTCAATTTGCCGAGTCTTTGTCGAGTCTGCGTTGAGTTTGGGCTTCAAGTCCGAGTCCAAGTCCAAAATCAGCTTGCTGAGTTCGAGGCGAGTCCGAGTCTTGTAACACTACTCCATATAGACCAATTTTGGCTAATCACCATGCTAGAAAGTGCCTCTCTAACTTTCACAAGTCGTCTCGAGACAAATGTGTTAGAGGCAAAATAGGTCTCTATGACCTATTACAAATTAAAAGAAATAATTAAAATTTAAAAACAAACTTTAAAGAAGAATTATAATACACATTCAAATTATGAAAATGTAAATACTACTTCACTTACCTTCAATAGCTCCAACTTTGAAAATGATCTAAAATTTCTTGAGACATGTGGTGGTTGGTGATGAACATCTAGATGTGCTCAGCCTTTGCATACAATTCTTTGATCGAATCAAATTTTATTCCCAATCTTTTGTAGCATAAGATTGAGTGAGTGGACTATACAAGGTGTCCAAAAGATATGTGAATATCTTTCCTCAACCAACAAGCCAACAACTCTACAATTCTTGGCATTGTCCGTTACGACTTGAACAACATTGCAGGGTCCCACTTCCTCAATGGCTGCAATGAGAATATCAGCAATAAATTGTCCATATTTTATCTACCCCTCACAATCCACAGCTCTCAAAAACATTGCCCCTTTAGGGGACACCTCTGTGACATTGATCAAAGGCTGATTTTTTGAATCTTTCCAACCATCTAAAACAATGGACACATTGTCTCAATCCATGAATCCCTTTATGGGCTTCAATGAATCTTCAACCATCTTGACCTCCTTTTCCAATAAGGCGCCACACACCTTCTCATAACCCAAGCCCTTGTACTCTTTTGGAGCTTCATTAACTTTTTTCAACATCTCTTTCCAATATGGTGAGTGAACAACATTGAAAGCCAACCCATTTGCATAAATACATCTTGCTATGTGTTGGTCGGCAATGTCTCGACTCTCATTTTGGAATGTAGCTTCCAAAGGTCCATTTGATTTTTTGTTTGTAGTGGGTTGTTCACTCTGATTTTGAGGATTACGAGTGGCCAAAAATGGGTGGTTTTCTACCATGATATTGGAATCATATGGGGGCAGCATTCCCTTTGTTTTTTTTAATAAGGGGTGACTTGATCTACAGGATTCCCATTCATCTGCTTGTTCTTGCTCCATAATATATCTTATGACTGTCTTTGATGGAATAGATACACCGTTCTTTCTAGGGCAAGCTTTTATGCCTTTTCCAGGTATTCCACACAAATATGCTTTCACCTGAAAATATGAACTAGAATATTGAACATCACATCCATTGCATTTCCAAATGTAACAACCACCACTTGGAACCTGTTGTATCATTTGCACATATTTCCATAGAGGAGAATTCAGATCTGTTTTGAATTTAGGTTGAGTTGCGGATCTAGAACTAGTTGACATTGTGATTCCTATGGCAAATTTTTTTGCAAACAACACATTCAAAACAAAAACAAAAAAATTGAATACAAAAAATTTATTTATAAAATCTAACTCTTTTGAATCTTTCTTACATTCATAGAAGAATGGAAAAAACATAGATAAACAAAGCAAAGAATTTGTTTCATGTTTGTAAAATAAAAATCAAGGGAAAAAATTGAAAAAGACTTGCCTAAAAAGACTTGCCTCTTTGCAAAAATATCCTTCTACAATCTTCTTGCCAACCAATTAACACGTGCAAATGTGCAGGAATGACAATGCAATCATTTGTAAAAGCTTCAATGGTCAATCTTCAACTCCCTTTGTTGATCCAACAAGCAAAAATGAATGCTCAGCCTGTTGGAATGAAAAAAGTTGTTTGCAAAACAAATGAACAAAAATGAAGTAGTTTTTGTGTTTTATGTTATTTAGAAGTCTCTTTTAGGGTTGTGTAGGGTGCAGGTCAAAGTCAAACTGAAAAAGCAATTAAAAGAAGGCAAAAAAAGGTGAAGTTTGCGTTGCTGGGTGTTCAAGTTCTGCTTGGGTGTGTCTGAGTGCTCCTGGGTTCACTTGGGTTCACCCCAGGTGAACCGGGCCCCCTCAAGGGGAACCCTGCTGGTACCCACAAAGGGACCAGATCGAGACCCTGACCTGGTGTGAACCAGACCCGGATCTGGCCCCTTTTGTGGCAAACTCAGTAACATAGAACCACACAATAAGGAACACAGAAACCTGCTTTAATACCAATCTGATCTGTAATTATTCTGGATATTCAATTAACTCACCAACATGAATCTTGTTTATTTACAATATACTTTGTTGGCATAAGTTTCTGTTTCTTATGCAAATGAACAAAAAACAGTCCCTATGCCATTAGATTTGCTCTCTTAAGTGCAATTTTTACTTAAGGAAGAATATAACTTGTAAACAAGTGCAAGAAACACAAACAACTGAGAAGAAAATGAAATTTGACATGCAGAAGTCAAATAAGGTGGAAACCCTAGAGGAGTGAGGGAATTCCTACTCATGCCACTATCTCTTTGAGCTATTATGGCCTTCTTGAAATCTATGTGGACAATATTTACATGCACAACATGCTCACATACTTACACAAGCTTTGCAACTTTCTGATATCACTCCCCATTAGAAGACCCTCTAGGCTGTTGCAATTGAAATCTTAAGCAATCCTATTATAATAGCCCCTTGGGGTCCTATACATTTTTTAATCTCTAGAAATTTGAGAAGGAAGCTGGAACAGTTAGAAAAAGGAAGAGATGTAGTTTGCATCTGTTACTTGTTCTTCATGTGGCATTACATGCTGGAAGCCAAACCGCTCCTCTTTTCAAGCATAAAAAAGATGTGACCTATTTATATAGGTGGTGGTTTCAAAAAAGATCGATGACTATGCAACCACCACTTATATAAACAGGTGTTTTCTCAATCGTTGCTTTTATAAATGAGTGGTTACTCTCAACTGCCCTTGCATGAACATGCATTTACACTTCTACCGCTTGCATGAATGGGCATTTATGAAACCACTGTTTGTATAAACTAGGGATTGCACAATTGTCACCTACTTTAACCAACGATTCCATTGCCATGCCTAGAACTTTGGATTTTCAAGAATTTATTTATGTAAATTTCACATCAAGGTCTTTGGATCACCTTAGATACCTCTTGCCCCATAGACCACCCACACTTACTTTGTAGTAACCCTTGTAGGGCGTTAGCTCAAATCCACATAATTTTTTTTATGATCACTCAAATCTCAACTCTTTTTGTTCACCAAGTTCCCTATGCGGGCAAAGTTAAGCATATGGAGATTAGAAAATTAGGATGAGGACAATGGAATTGCATGAAAGATATTTGTGCCATCCAGTTTACATGATAAGCAAATCATAGAATTGATTGAGCCAAACTGGCCAATGGTGAATGCAAATTCTGACTAAGCCAAACTGGTTGAATGCAAATGGAATTGCATCAATGCCAAAATGGCAGACTAATTAACTTGATTCTAATGCATGCCAAGATGGTGAAAATCCAGTAGTAAACTTTCTAATATCTTCAAAAAATCAAACATAAGTACTAGTGGTAAACCGTCTAGTATTACAATATCTTGGTTTCTTGACAAACATGAGAACTCCAAATGATTGTTCACTAGACCCAAGAACATTAACCGATGCTTAGAAAACTGAAAGTGAACTGGTACCTTGCAGGTATGATGAAACCTAATATGGATTGGTATAAGCATTGCAAATACTTAAGAAAATGTTGTCACTGGATTCTGAATGGAAACAAGGTAACTGCATGCTGGTAGAACTGAAATTCACTGGCAATATTAACATAATATTCTGATAATTTCTAATCTGATTTGAACAGCAGACTTATTCAGCCCAAATATGACTACCAGAGTCCCTAAATGCTAACAACATAAGCTGCAATCAAGATGAAGAAGGCTGATCAAACTTCAGAAGGTAATGTAGCCTCATTAAGGTTGGGTAATTACACCATGAAATACCCCACACATGGAATCAGATTCCTGTAGGCATGGCCAGGAGCATAGAGAGGAAAGGTGTTGTGACCTTTTCACACATTGCCCCATCGCCAATGGGGACCCCCAGTAGTCTGCTTGTTTTTAGGGTTTTGTCTCCTTGCAACGGTTTCGTGAGGTCACTTTATTGAGAGTTTCAAGTCAGTTTGCTGAGAGTTACCCGAGCCAAGTCAATAATCCATGCTTGAATCAGCGCATAGACGTCATGGAAGCGCTCAGAAGGCCCAGGAAACGAAGATCGCCTGTTCATTCGGCCAATTCTGACACTTCCTATTTTTTAGGGAAATTTGCTTTTTCGCTTTTTCATTTTTGGCATTTTTGGACCAAACGAGGTTCCCTATTTTTTAGGGATTTTCTTTTTCTATTTTTGGAAAGTCAACCCGAGTCAACTTTCTATTTTTAGATCCAAAAACAACCAAAAAAATGAAAAATCACTTGAAAAATCAAAAAAAATCGAAAAATCATTGAAAAATCTGGAAAAGCAAGCAAAAAGCATAAAAAAATCAGTAAAAAGCATGAGAAAATCAGACTGAAAAGTATCAGATTCTTGAAAAATCAGTCCAAAATCGATCAGATCTGAGCAAAATCACAGAAAATCGACTCAAAAAGAATGGAATTCATGAGAAATCTGGCTAAGTCTGAAGAATTCGCCACCATGAAGCTAGTCCTTGAAAGGAGGGACGAAGGAAGGAATGTCTGGAAGTCTTCAAAGTCCGCCATGCCTAAGGGAAGGATGGCATGGACTATCCAAAGTCCGCTCTGCCACAAGAGGGAAATGACCAAGACTATCTAAAGTCCGCCCAGCTTCACTTGGAAGATGCCAAGACTATCTAAAGTCCACCATGCTCAAGGGAGTAAATGCCAAGACCTTCCAAAGTCCGCCACACTTTGGCAAGAGGTCTTTGAACTCCGCCCAAGCCTTGAGGGGTTAGGAAAACACCCTTGGAAGTCCGCCACATACTTGCCAAAAGGTTGGAAAGTCTGCCTAGGCACATGGGAGGTAACAAAAATTAAAAATTTCACTAAGTATTGGTGCCTAGCAAGGAAAATTTCGAAAATTAGCCTAAGTATAAGAGCCTAAAAGGTGGAGAATCAAAATTTTGGCTAAGTGTTGTAACATTTCCAAGAGGTAGGGTGTTAAGGTAAGTGCTAAAAGGTTTGGAAGTCCGCCATGTTCAAAGAGATGATGTCCAAGACTATAGAAAGTCCGCCTTCACCTTGTCCAAGTGCTTGGAAAGTCCGCCATGGTCTATGAAGGGAGAAAATTACAATTTTTGCTAAGTGTTTGGTGCCTAGTCAAGAGAAATTCGAAAATTTGCCTAAGTATAGAGGCCTAAAGGATGAAATTCGAAAATTTTCTTTCAAAATTTGAAAAAATCAAAGATAAACATTTAAGCAAAAATCAAATTTTTGAAGATCAATGAGATTTGCCTGGATAAGCTCGAGACGGATTCTTTTCGAAAAATAAAGGAAACTTGCCTGTTTGAACAAATGAAACAAATCGAGATCAAGAGAAGAAAAGGCAGTTGCTAAAATAAATTAAGCTCTTCAGCATTATAATGAGTTTCAGCAACTCATTTTTCACATGCACAACTGAAGAGAAATTTGATCTCTCTCGAAATTATCAGGCAGTTGATTGTTCAGTAGGCAAGATCGAATTTTCCAGAGGGAGAAGTAATGTTATGCTAAGGAAGAATTTTTGCAGGAAAAGAAAAGATTTATTGGCTGAAACTCGAATTCTTCTGTGCAAAAGGGGCGCACTTCATCACTTGTTTTTTTTGAGTAAATTATCAAAGTTTAAATCTGATTTGCAGCTGGCAGTTTTTTTCTGAGGTTTGATGTTCAATCAAGTTGATTCGCCTTTCTTCTTCTGTCCTTTCATCTTAGCAAAAGTTCTGGCTAAAATTTTAACTTCATCCATTTACTTTCAGCTTGCTTTTTCGCAGCAATTTGATTATTTAACAAGCTGAAAGTAAATTTTCGAGCCCAAGGCATGAGAATAAATTAATTTAAAAAGTCTCCATATTAATGTTAATTTTCTGACTGCAGGTTGATGACCACTGTGCGCGAATCATCAAAGAAACCAGCAATGAAGTTTGCTAGCAAAGGTGCCTAGCGAGAATCTAAAATCAACTCAAAATGGAGGAATGTCGCAGACACCGATCTGGGACACGTCGACTTCGAGGAATTTAAGGAGTGTATGGACAGAATGGACTTCCGACACCGATAGCTAGACGGATAGTAAGGAATGGAATTTTTTAGGCAGCTGGGTTACCGCCTGCAATAGATTGTGCAAAATTGATGGTGGAATGTGCTATCCACTATGATGCTCAATAGAGGCAGATCATTGCACCGGATGGCAGAATTCTGGCACACTTAGGCGAGGTAGCAATCCAAGAAACCTTTGGCATCCCAGCACATTCACGGACTGTCTATAAGACCAAGGAGGAGGCAAAGAAGTTATATGACAGCCAACTGGACTTATGCACCACAACTGTTAGCAAGGCATGGCTAGACAAACCTAAGCCATCAATAAAGAAGATGCCCAAAAGACCTTGCCGGACGACTTCAAAGAAGATTTTGGGGACATCATCTTGATGCTGAACAGAATAGCTGGCAACCCGCAGGGTGCATTTTTTGAGAGCTGGATGTACTACTTCATAGATGAGATCACTTCTGGCGTAAAAATGTTCAATTGGTCACAGATGATAAGTGACAATCTCCACGAGCAATTGATCAATCTGGAAGAGACTAAGTCTTTTCACATGAGCTCGTATGTTGTCTACTTGTTGGCCAGATCATATAAGTATCCAGGACTAACTTGCAAGGGAAAAGTTGGCTGCGGAGAAAACGAACTCAGACCTTACGATTGTTACCTGCAACTCCAGTTGAAGGAGAAGTCTCATTTCAGAAGGGTGCATGATGCGTTCTTAATGCATATCACCAGAACACTTCAAGGGGGAGTACATCAAAGGTTGAGTCATGAGGCGAAGAGTCTAATTAGTAAATATGGGTCCTGGTTCATTCAATTCCCAAAATTTACATATATCAGGATCCAAGAATTTACTGGAAATCCCTATAAGTTGCACATTTATCCGACAAATCGGATGGTTTTGCTCGAAGTCCTGAGGCAACTAGAAGAATATCAGAACATCCAGAGGCCAACCAAGAAGGCATCTATTACATTCCCATTATTCATCGGGAATATGTGTTGTGACGTTTTTCACACATCGCCCCATTGCAAATGGGGAACCCCTAATTTTGGCTTGATTTTAGTTTGTTTTGTCGTTGTCTCTCTTTTCTATTGTCTGTCTTTCCGGGATTACGCTCGTCATTGGGTTTAAACGTGAAATTTGGCCAAGTCTGAATTAGGGTTTCCGCGTTTCTAGTCAGTCCAAGGTCAAGTAAGGTGAATAACTTGAAATTTGAGACTAACATTGTTGTTAGTATGATTCCAGCAGGCTTTCAGCAAAATTTCATCAAATTCCAAGGTACTTACTATTTTTAGTAAGTGCACAATTCAGGGCAATTTGTAAGCATTTTTGAGATTCCAACAGTCACACAGCATCCAGAACACATCAGGCTGTTCGCGTGCAAAATTTGAGCGAAAACAGGCAACTTACTATTTTTAGCAGTCCGGCTTCCGGGGCTAATTTCAGGGTTCAGATGCAGAGTTCTTCTTTGCATGTTGACATATTCCTTCTGGGTTTTTCGAGACCTTCGCGATGATGTAACATGCAAGACGAAACGACCACTTTCAGAATTCAGCCTTCCAAGGCTATTTTTAGGGTTTGCATGTCAGGGTTTCTTTTGCATGTCAGGTGATTCCTGATGGGTTTTTCGAGAGCTTAGCGATGGTGTGACATGCAAATGAAGATACTCACTCAGTAAGGAACTTGCTATTTTTAGCAGGTGTGTCCCGGCAGCCGCCTCCCAGCAGTTCAGATTCACGAGCTGATCGCAGTGCCACAGAAACGCAGACAAACAGAGATCATTTTATACGCATGCAAAGCGAATTAGGGTTTCCAACTTCGGAGCCTAAAAACAGGCGTAAAAAGTCAAAATTTTCAAAATCCGGTGTAAACCACCGCGATCAGCGTTCTTCAGGCTATCTGCTGGTGAAATTTCAAGTCAATCGGAGCACTTACTATTTATAGTAAGTCAATTTGGAAACTGGCTAAAAATAGTAAAATGACTGCATGCATCAGTGCCGGCCAGCAAGTCACGTGGTGAGGAGCGCCTCATCCAATTTTCGACTCGATCAGAGCTTGGGAGCTATCAGAAACATGAGCTTACTATTTATAGTAAACCATCTTCAGAAACATGCTAAAAATAGCAGGGTGACTAAAAGTGGCAGTATCGACAGGACAACAAGGTTATGAGGATGCAGTGTGCAAAGTTTCAAGACGTTCCGAGCTTCAGAGACGCAAAATTAAGAGGCTTACTATTTATAGTAAGGCATGAAGAAACCGGCAGAAACGAGAAAAATGTCTAAGTCTGGAGCTTTATCCTCCACCACCTTGAAAATGCGCCCAGCTTGCCTTCAGATGTTTGAAGACTTTTCTAAGGCATTAAAAATCCGCCTGCCACGTCCAAATGCGCCCAAGGGAACTCAGGAAAAAGTTTTAAAATTTTCTAAGTATAACTCTCATCCTCCACGCAAGGCAAAATGCGCCCACTTCAAGAGTTGTTGAAAAAAGTTTCTAAGGCAAACGAATATCCTCCACCATGGCCTAAATGCGCCCAACAAGCAAGAAAGTCAAAGAGGTCAAAGGGTTTTATCCTCCTCCCATGCCAAAATGCGCCCAAGGAAGAGTTGGTGCAAGATATTTGAAATTTTTTCTAAGTATGAGTCTCGTCCTTCACACATGCTGAAATGCGCCCAGCTAAAAAGTGGTCAAAGCAAAGTCAAGCAAAGTTTATCCTCCAGCTAGGCTGAAATGCGCCCAAAGGCTGCCATGTGAGGACAAAAATAAGAAGCTGAAAAGTCATCAGCTGAGGCGTGGTAAAAGTTATCCTCCTCATCATGCAATATGCGCCCATCTTTAGCTAGTCAACATGGGTCAAAGATGCTTCATCCCCCTCTACATGTAAAATGCGCCCAAATGGGGCCATATGAGGACAAAAACAAGGAAGCTCAAAAGCCACATGCCTAGGCGTTGAAAGTCTTCATTCTCTTGAATATGAGAAATGCGCTCAAGTAAGTGTAAGGTGGTGAGTGTAAAGTAAGGTGCTAGACGTGTTAAGTACTCCCCTCTAAATGTGATATGCGCCATGCAAAGAGGATGAATAAAGTGTGAAAGGCGCCTAAGGTGGCAGGTCTTAGTGATTTTTTTTAAGGCGTGTGAGGCATGTTGAGAATAAATGCTAAGGCGTGGTTTCAAAATGTCTTCTAAGTGATAAGCGCCCAAGTGATATGTGTGAGAAAATATTGCAAGGTGTGGGATGTGTTGCCTAGGCGTTGGAAGTGAAAATCTCTAGGCACCAGATGAATATTCTCCTTAAGATATAAAACGCGCCTAAGATGTTAAGTGAAGAAAGATAAAATATTGCTAAGGCGTTTGAGCTTCAAATAAATGTTTTTCTGTGTCGAGTAAAATGCAAAGTGGTGGCTAGAAAAATAAAATGTGCCAGGCACCTCTATGAAAAATTTTCTAAGTGAAGTTGATATTTTCACAGGCAAAATTTTCGAAGTGATCCAAAAATTTTCTAAGGCACAAATATTTTCTCCCTTAGAAAATACGCCTAGAGCTCTGGGGTGGTGGAATTTTTTTTGAAGCACAGCAGAGTTGCCAGAGATGAAGTCAGTGATTGCCAGCTCCACAGAATTGATAAAATTTTTCCAAATCAGAGCAAAATTCTCAGAGGGGATCGAAGAACGAGAACAAAATTGTTGAAAGAATATTTTCTAAGGTTCAAAATTCAAGAAAATTAAATGAACCCGTTCGTTGGGCACCCATGAATTCGACGCGTTCTGGAGAAAATTTTCTTCTGGGTATCGAAGATTGCGGATGAGGAGTTGATTTTAAGGTCTTCCACAGCTTGTCGAGGATTCCGAGATGAAGATTTTAAATGGGCACTAGGTTGATGAGTTTTCCTAAGGGAAACTTGAAAATTTTCTAAGGCAAAATGAAGAAAATATGCTTTCAAGATGAAATTCTCCATACGATGAATTTGAAAGAAACCGCCTAGGTGAATTTGCCCAAGGTCTTCGTGAAGATAGTTTTCTTGAGCCAGAGGTGGATAAAATCAAAGTTGTTGAGCTCCAGCGGGTGAAATGAATTTCTTGAGGATGCAGTTGAAGTTGATATTGTCCAAAGGATGATGGAATTTGGCTAAGGCATGAAGAATTATGAAGATGGCAAAAGTTTGCTAGTGGAGGCGATGAACGCGAAAATCTCGGTAAGTTGAATTTACATTATGAAGTGTTCTAATACTCTTCTCCTCGCTTGTTTTGCAGGAGGAATGTTGAAGCCAGAGCTTGATGACTTGAAGTGGTGAAGCACGATGATATTACAACGCTCGGAGGAAGATAAAGTTACGAGTTTCAATCTCGAAGGAAGAAAGTTGCAAGAAATTGGCTAAGTGTTAGCTCAAGTGACAAAGATGAAATGTTTTCAAAACTCAAGATGAAGAAAGGATGGAAGCTCGAGCGAAGTCGAAGAATAAAGTCAAGAAGGGATCAAGGATAATGTGAACTCGTCTATTAATGGAATCTTCTAGAAGGATGATGGTGGACATTATGGCGCATTTATTACCCCTCTCCTTTGTGGCGGTTTTTAGGGCAAATCTTGTTTAGGGCTGAGGTGGCACGATTCTGGCCACTCTATTAATTGTAACCCTAGCCGTCTTTTGGGACTTGGCTAGCTATATAAAGGGGGAGTCCCCCTCATTTGTAATCTCATTAGACAGTAGGATTAGAGTAGAAGTCGGAGTAGAGAGGCAACTAGGTGATAGCTTAGGAGTAACTTAGTATAGATTGATAGTGTAGTTTGAAGAAGAGGGAAAGTTTTCCCTTTGAAAACTTTGTAAGAAATTGTTGTGTAACACTCTTCATGATAATAGATCTTTTCATTGATGATGGAATTCGTCTTGTCATGAATAGCTAGCAAGGTTTCTTCGTCCTTCGGATTCAAATGGTAGTTCAAAGTAATATAATTTTCATTTCATGCAAGTAGAAGATAGTAATTGTGGAATGTGGTGTTTGATCTAAGCAACTTCGTCTATCCATACCACTAGTGTATTTGCTGATGGTGAATGCGCCTTGTGTGGTCAACTGGAATATCATGTACTTAACTTCAATCACAGTTTGAATGATGGTATGCGTCGTTGTGATGGTATCTTCATGTCAAGTGGTGGTTTGAACATCTTTAGTCATCTCCCTTGAAGATTGCACCGACTCCGTGGAAGCTGTCCGATGCGAGGCAAAGCGAAGTCCGGTTAGAAGTTTGCTGAAAGTTGAGCTCCATATCTCACGCCTTAGAATAGATTTAGATTCTCTAAGCCTTACCCCATTTCAATTCAGTACTTTCTGGTTAGAATAGGAAACCCGCGCTTCATAGACAAACCCTTCGAGCATTTGAATTCCTTTCTCCGCTGCTGGACAATTCCGTAGGTCCCCTTGAAATACCAGCAAATCACATCGAGCCAAACTGAGCCTATTCGCACTAAAGGAACCTTGGAGTTGAACGCACGAACTTTCTTGCAATCTTAGCGTGCAGAATACTTTGATCAAGAGAGAATAGGGAAGCCGTTGGCAACTTTATTCTGCGTTGGAGCAAGTAAAGGAAATTCGGGAGAAAATTCATATGACAGCTGTAGAGGTGTTTGATCAAGAGATTGTCCGAGAAAAGGACATGCAGCTGGAGAGTTGAAACAAAAGGTTCAGGAGGTTTTCTTCTCGGCTACTGGACCACTTCTGAGACAGGATTTTGTGAGAGTGGCGAGTCTATCAGCCATCCGAAATGATTTTGGGAAGCAGGAGGCGGATTGGGAAAGTACTTTTGCCAAATGTGCTGAGAAGTTGGACGGACTTGAATTCCGGATTGGCATGCTGCCACCTGTCACGATGGAGGAGGTCATCGCAGTAGTGTCCAGGTTCATCGAACGCAATGCTGCTCATGAGGATAAGGACGCCTCTCCTTGATAATAGCTTCCACCGCCTCTTTACTGATAGTTCACTGATTGATAACTCATGTTATTTTGGGCAACCCTAATTAGGGTTGGGTTGTAATAATCTTGGCCGTTGATATTGTTTTAATCTCGGCCCTTCATTTGATTTTTGAAACTCTATATAAATTGGTGATCTCTCACTTTCATTTGTGTGGAGACAGAGTATGAGATTGTTGCATTGAGACTATTTCGAATAATAAAAGCTCTTATGCATGATTTGCTTTGAATAACTTTTATTGTCAAATAGTAAGTGAGGTTGCATATCTTCTTCCGCCATAGATTAAAGTTAGAATTAGGTTAAGTAGAATTTGCTTTGAAAGTTGGTTAAGTGAATGAGGGATTGATCATATCGATTCAATGGTGAAGTATTGCTCATACTTTCTTCGAATGGATGATTTGCATTCGATGCGTAAAGTTAGCCTGAGCTTATAATCGTGGAAGCTTAACTTCAGCCTCATTCGAGGTCTGAAAATCATTATCACACCCTTTGAAGATTGCACTCACTTTGCGTATGTTGTCCAGCAGGAGGCGAAACAAAGTGTGGTTTATCCCCTTCACCGGATCTTTATTGTCTTTTGAATTCTTAGGCATAGAATAGACCTCCTAAACCCTTATCCTTTTGCTATTTTTTTTGAGATCCAAATTGAAGTCCTAATTCATAAGCCTTTAATGATAAATTCGCCTAAGTCCCAAACTTGTGAAAAGTTTTTTAACGTAAGTCCCCTTGTTTATTACCAGCAAATCACAACGCCCATTGAGCTTATCCACACGTCAAGACCTGACAAAAGAAACCTTGGAATCGCCATATGATCTTCTCGCAATCCTAGCATACGTGGTGGTTTTTCAAGAGAGGATAGAGTGTCTCTGGACATTTTATTCTGTGTGTTCGGTGGATGATAAAACGTACACCAACAAAAGGCTGTATTAACCATTTCTGAAACACATTCATTATTTTCTACTTGCAATCATATTTGAGGCAAATTCATTTAAGTCTGTTGATTGTCATAGAAACTAGTGCCCCATAAATGGTTGTACAGCCTGCGGATTACATCAAATCTGCACAAAACCTGAATGTGCACAGCAGGTTATGAGGGAAACATTCCAACAAAACAATAATATCAGCATTACACCATGTACGGCCTGGCAATCATCTGGTATATTTTTTACATGGTGCAGCTGGACTGGTAACTTCAAACAGCAGCAGTATGGCCCAATAAAGACTGATAAATCAGGAAAATATAAGTAGAAATCTCCAATGCCAATCATAGGAGATTACTCAATGCAAGGATACATATATTCCTCATTGATACAACCTGAAAATTGCCTCAAAATGGGCTGCAAACTAAAAACAAAAGCTGTATGGCCAGCTACAAGGAGTTACAGTCAAAAACCCAAACTCCACAAATAGGTATTAAAACACTGAAGCAATATCATTATGATCAAATCTTCAAAAACCCACAGTTACAAATAATAACCAAAATAAACAACTGCAAACCACCAAAAGTCTCACCAAAATCTGGAAATGGCCAAACTCAAAACAATAGTTGGATATTGGAAATCGGATGAAGCACATTTGGAATGCTCGAGTGGAAATGGACTGAAGACTAGGAGGGTTTTCGTGCTTGAAGGTTCACAAATCCAAAGGATCTTCACTTTTCAGCCTTAGGAAGAGAATGAAATTGTTTCAAAAAAGAATGAAAACTCTTTTTGAAAACATTCCTCCTATTTATAATTTTTTGAGGAAATAAAAAAATAATATTGTTTTTTTTTTACAGTTATTGTAATGTCCCCATTTTAGCCCTACGCTCTTCAATTGGATTTAGCCTATTTCTGGGAATCTGTAGGCTAAGCTGAAGTAGAAAATTAGGGTTTCCTCTTTTAGATGCTTTTTCGAGGGTTTGCATGTAAAAGGTTTCTGGGTTTTTCTGGTTTTTCAGAGTCCTTCAGGGTGATGTGACATGCATCTGATTCTGACATCCTTTCTGGGCACTTACTATTTATAGTAAGTCATGATGGCTGTTCGGTTTGTGCTCAAATGATATTTGGAAACACTTACTATTTATAGTAAGTCGTGATACTGCTCAGTTAGCGTTCAGAGGAAGTTGTGCAAACTTACTATTTATAGCAGTTTGCTATTTTTGGTAAGTCTATCTTTTAGCAGTATCTTTCTAGCAGCAGCTCAATCATTTGTAGTTCAGTTTGGTTGATCAGTTTGGCTTTCTGATGGTTTTGAAGTCAACTTACTATTTTTGGCATTGGCTATTTTTAGTAAGTCTAATTTTGGCAGTGGCATCATCAGCAGTTCAGCTCAAGTCATCATTCTATTTTTGGCAAAATCAGTTTGAGCATTGGTTTTGGCTTTGGCTTCTATCTCTCTTTTGGACTAAGTTTTATACTTAGTCAATTTTCATGTCTTGAAGTTGTACCCCACGCCTAGGCTTAATAACTTCATGTTGTTTTAAAGAGGGGACATTAAGGGGTCATGTTGAGCATTTAATTATTTAATAAATGCTTGATTGTTGCAATATGGAAATGGACACCTAAAGGGGAAGTTGAATAATGTTTTATTATTTCAAAAAGTAAATGCTTAAAGGTGGCGTCCCTCTTGGAAGTTGAAGTGGTTCGACTTCTTGGAATTTGAAGTGTTTCATTTGCCAATTGAAGCTTATATTTTGAGGCTTTTTGGAGAGCTGATTATGTTATGTTTTGGAAAGCAAAGTTATGCTGTTGGATTGAATCTAGAACCTGGCTAAGGGGAAGCTTAGCAAATTCAATCCATCTTTCGGGCCTGAAACTATGGCTTCCTAGGTGGAGATATGAGACTGTACTTCATTCAGAGGTGCAGATTGAGCTTCAATTCTGATGTTTTCAACAGGTTGCTGATGTATAGCCTGTTTCTTGAGTTGCTGGTTCGTCATGGTTGAAGCGAATTTCTGATGATAGCTTCACTAGCGAATTTTATTTCATTTTGGGTATTCGTCCATGTTGTTTCACTGTGAAGGGCGACCCTTTTTGGAAGTTTTCAGATTTTTTAGTGAAGTTTATGATTTTTGGGAGAAGGTCGACCCTTCCTGGAGGCCGTACCTTTCTTCTTGGCTGTCTTGGGAATCGTGCCAGTTGTTTCTCTCTATTTTTGGCTCGTTTTCTCAATGGAGGTTGGACGCCTAGCTCTTAGCTGTTAATTGGCTGTGGTTTGAGAGCTTTCTGAGTTGATTTGAAGAAGATACGTCCATTATGGTGAATTTTCATCTTGCTGATCTGATTTTCTGTATTTCATGTTTTTGATCAAATTAGTTAGAAATTGTTATAATGCTGTTATGAGTTTCTTTCTATATCATTTTGGCATTGTAAATATTAGAGGAAGTGTTACTCTAACCATTGAGTGTTTTTGGAAGCATATCATTCTCATTTGCAGCTTAGTTCATTAATTGTAAAGCTTGTTAGTAGTACTAACAGCTGATAGTTTAGTTGCTGCAATTTATATTTGTTTATACTCCCACAATTGAGTGGTTGAGTTTTTAAATAATCATCTTTATTCATGTTGTTTCCCCCCACAATAATAAGTGGTTGTGAGGACTGTATTCCCCCCTCGAAAATAAGTGGAAGTGAGGATTTAAATAGCTGGCTTGCCGCCTTTAATAATTGTAATAATCTCACCCACTGAATAAGTGGAGAATCCCCACTACTTATGGATGCCTGCATCAACAGATGAATTGTAATTCCAATTCAGATTATTCCTAATGATCCTTTGACCATATGCTATCACTTCACCCACATTGGGATCTTGGTGGACATTCTTGGTTAGAGTTACTTTCCATGCTGATTTGCATTTGGAGCTAACGCTAATCAGTGACTTGTTGCTGGTTGTGTGTCTAATTTTAGGGAAAAAATTAAAGGGGAATATTTCAGTTATCTCTTCAAAATTATAAAAATATAATAAAGTGTCTCTTTTATTGACATTTTTGCACCTTGAGTCTAGCGACACTTTGTTTAATCACTTATATTGATCCTTTTAAATGTTTAATATAAGTTATCTTTTAATATAAAATTACTTTTTTCTAACAACTTAAATTAATTTTTTAATTATCTCCATAGTTTTGAAAAGGGGGACATGACATATCTGTTCTCCATTTTTCAGCTGAAGTACATTGGGAAATGATCAGTTGTAGTGTCTTACAAGTTACATTTTGGTC
Organism: Sequoia sempervirens; assembly: GCA_007258455.2. NCBI lineage: Eukaryota > Viridiplantae > Streptophyta > Pinopsida > Cupressales > Cupressaceae > Sequoia > Sequoia sempervirens. The sequence goes on along the minus strand of VDFB02261845.1, from coordinate 49,980 downwards.
TTTCTGAGAATAGTGATATGGTTAGCTTACTTTGCTAATGTTTCAAGATCCAATTTGGATGAATGAAGATCAATTTCATAAGGAAATTGTCTTACTTAAATTTAAGGAAATTAGTGGATGAAATATGTATGAATACGTAGGTGAATTGTATAAAGTCCAATGCAAATGTATTTGATAAGAGACTGAAGAGTCAATTTTGTAAGGAATGAGAAGAAGTGTATATATAGTCTTACTCTTTAACATATGTTGATGATTGAATGCTTTACTTGTGACTGTATATATATTCTTACTCTTCATCATAGTTAAGACAATTAAAGTCGGGACCCTGAGGGTCAGACAGATTATCTTGTTGTCTTTGTATGATTGAATCCATTGTTCTCTTGTGCACTATTGTTTTTTAACTGGGATGGAATGTTGCTTCATGATGTTGAAATATCTGTCAGTGAGCTTTATGAGGAAAACTATACATGCTGGCACCTACGCTCATCTCTCAGTATGAGTCACTGATTCTGAGTCAACGAAATTCATAGAAAACATATAGATTTTCCTGTTCTTGACGCTCTTTTTCTTTTTTCATTTCATGGTTGGAGGTTTTTGGGAGAGTTGAAAACATTCATCCTTGAAGTTTATGTAGTTGTTCCTGTTGAAACTCTGAACTGGTCTGATTAATTGTTCATCATCATATTCATAATTCATTGTTGAAATCAATTGAAGAATTTTATTAAATTCTATTAAATGCCTTGAACAGTAAGGTTCTACTTGAAAACAATTTTATGTTCCTGGTTCAGGTATGTGCTTGTAAAGGGTGGTCACTTGAGGACTGTTGGAGATGTTGTTGACATTCTCTATGATGGTAAATTGAAGCACTCTGATTGCTACATTGAGAACTTTGAAAGATCTAAATCCGTGAGGAATGCCAGCATTAAGCATTTGAGGAAATGGCTGCTGTTAATTTGATTAACAAATGGTTTAAAGTTCAATGTTAATCTCTCATCTGTTTCTTTGCATTTTGTTGTTTCTTGACCAAAATAAGTTAATTTTAAGGTCTTTGACATGTTATTGTAGGAGAAACCTATCATGAATTGCGAGGACCACGTATACAGACTCACAATACTCATGGGACAGGGTGCTCTTTGGCATCGTGCATTGCTGCTGAACTTGCAAAGGGATCTCCGATGCTTCCAGCTGTCTTGGTAAGTATATTGGTCTTTTTTGTGTATTTCCCATTGGCATTGACAAAGGGAATGCCTGTCTTATCTTGGTCTCAATCATATTGTATGCATTTGGGAAGAAGTTTAAACCTGATACTCAAAATAATATTGCAGAGTTTTAATTAAATAAATTTGAAACATGCTCTGGATATGATGAAATTACTGTAGAAAATACATTTGCATCAAATATGATTTTGTGTTAGAGATGTAGCCATTAGATTAACAAGTGTAAAGTGAGTGTGTGGCAACTTCTTTGTCAGTTAATAGCTAACATTTAGGTGATTGACCAAAATTAGTGGCTGTTGTAAATTTATATTATTACTGGTTCTGGTACGGATTTTGGATTCATATATAATAGACCTGAAAGATAGAACCCAACATTCAATGGAGTTTGACAGTTTGTCAATGAAGGGGCATTCTTCATGAAAAATTCCTATCCAAAATTTGGATTTTTTAATCAATGTGAGGAGTCTACTATCATTCTATACTCCTAGTAAATGTCATATGAGAAATATTGATTTTCATCCTTCCAACCATAGATTGAAAGCCTGGCGAGTACTTGCCGGGTTGCAGGCCCCACGCAAGTGACTCGCGGGTTGGTAGAGGTCAAAAACTCGCCGAGTTGTGCCTGAAAACTCGCCGAAAACCTTGTGATGTCGCCAAAAAAACTTGTTGGTTCAGACAAGGGTTTGTGAAACGTGTTTTTGACACGATTTTTGGCGCAATTTGGACATGGTTTGGATGCAATTTCGGCTTATAAAAACCTTGGCGAGTCGACCTTTTATACACACAGCAGTTGGAGAGCAAATAATTTTAACAAAAATGTGTCAAATACCTAATTTCTCCCTTAATTGATAAAATTGTGAAATTGGTGTGCAGGATGAAGTTTTGTGTGGTTTCAAAGGCCTTAATGAAAGAAAAACAAAGCAAAGAGTTTGTTTCATGTTTGTAAAACAAAAAAGGAGGAAAAAAAAGAAAAATATTTACGCAAAAATATTATTCTATGATCTTCTTAGCAGCTAATGGACACTTGCAAATATCTAGGAATGACAATGCAACAGCTGTAGAACTTTCAAAGATCAATCTTCAGCTCCTTTTGTTGAAAGACAAGCAAAAATGAAAGTTTAACCTTTTGGAATGGTATTTGTCTTTTGCAATAGAAATGAGCTTGTTTTGGTGTTTGAAATGCTTTGGAAGGGACTTCTAGGGTTTGAAATCCATTTTAGGGCCGCCTAGGGCAAAGTCAAAGGAGGAAAACATTAAAAAAACAAAAAAAAAAAAAAGTGCAAGGGAATTGATAGATTTGCCCTGGGTTTGTTAGGGTTCACTCAGATCCTTCTTGGGTCCATGAACCCACCTCCCTTGCCTCACATCCTGCACGTATCTGCAAGTGGATTGGACTGGGTCATGGATCCGGTTCAAACTAGACCCAGATCTGCTTGATCCCTTGACGGATCTAGTAACTTAGAATTTATGTAGTGTATGGATAATTGGTTGTAAATTAGGGAAATTCTCATGCACACACTCATGTAAAATGAAAATGTCTATTCTTTATTATAAAATTTTATATAAATAGGAGGAAGAAAGGCAGTCATCATTATGACCATGGTTTATTAAATTCTCTTGTTTTTCTTCTCACAGGCATATCTTTCTCTCTCTGTTTTCTGCCTTCATTGACTGTGTGCAGGTTCTTTGTATTTTCAAGTTTCCACTGCTGCTCTCTGGTAGCAAGTAGATGTTTCATTATGAATAATTTTTCCTTGCATGAGGATGAAACCAGTAGTAGACTTCTAAGTTCTAATATGCACCGTAATTTTATTATTATTTTACTTGTCCTTGCAATGGCATACCTCTAAGATGTAGGCATAGTTACCTCAAGATGCAGGGGAACAGTACAGGGACACCATTTCAAATCAGCATAATTTATGTAAAATTGGAAGATTCTCATGCACACTCTCATGTAGAATGGAAATGTCTATTCTTTATTATAAAATTCTATATAAATAAGGAAGAAGAGAGGCAGTCATTATGACCATGGTTTATTAAATTCTCTTGTTTTTCTTCTCACATGCATATCCTCTTTCTCTCTCTGTTTTCTGCCTTCATTGACTGTGTGTACAGTTTCATTGTATTTTCAAGTTTTAAATGCTTCTCTCTGGTAATAAGTAGATGTTCCATTATGAATGATTTTTTCTTGCATAAGGATGAAACCAGTGGTAGACTGTCTAAAAAGTCTTTGTTTGCTCCATTATGAATAATATTTTCTTGCACAAGGATGATACCACTGAGATGTAGGTATAGTCACCTCGAGACATGGGAATGGGTCCAGGGACACCATTTCAAAGCAGGGTAGGGAGTAAATGAACAAGGGTAGGATTAAATATATCTAAATATAGTCACCAAAAGGTGTGGGCATGGAGTCCTCATCCTTTTGCTAGAGTTTCCAGGTGGCTATGGGTGCAGGGTTTTTTTAGAATAATCTGAACATGAATATGTTCCTTGCTGCTGATGTTTATTTCATGATAAAAGTTGAGAGTTCTTGACAACACTTTTTGAGTCACTGAAACGAGAAGCTACAAAAATTATCACTCGATTCCATCCTCTATCAAGCGTAGCAAACATCAAGTAAAATTTTACCTTGTGCGAATTTGAAATTATATGTATATAACAAAGTCTACCAAACATTAGTATACTTAGGTAGAAAAAAGTAGGAATAGTACCATGTAGTAGACCGGCAGATAACTCAATAGTTCTAATGTTTAACCACCTACAGTTGAATCAAACGTTGGGCTGATTTCAGTAATAAGCATGTTGGATCTCCTCTGGACTTCCATTTATTAGTCAGGGAGCAAGATTGTTGTGCTCCACATGAAACATTCAAACTTCAATATATGATTGGAACTATGACTGCTGATATTGGAAAGGTTAATTATCCTTTATGATCATTTAGGTAGTTTCTTTGGTAATGCAATTCAAAAAGCATGGTATGATTTTTTTGATCTTACCCTTTGTGTATGGGATTCTTGTACATAAAAGGTTTAGTAAGTATGTTTTGTTGAATTAAAAGTCTATGTGCAAATGTAACATACTAGAAAACAAGCCATAAAAATGTTAAAAGAATGATATGCTTCAATATACATGAGCTTTGCCATTAACAAAATTAAATGAACTAGAGATGCCCTTCGAACTTTTAATTCTGCTGAGTCTTTCTATGACATAGCTTACAAATTCTATTTCCTGATCACATATGTATGTACGTATACATCATCTGATGATTATCAGATCCAAAACCTTCCCTAATAATCATCCAAGGAAATTCTTGTCCCCAAAATGATACGTGTTCTGTGATGATCCATACTCATACATGCCATCAAAGAAACCCTGTCATATCCCCTGTCAGTTCTAGAGCCTGGATTACAGTCCCCGTGTGGCCACATATTGTTACATTCATAAGATTCATTCAAATTTCATTAAGTGAGACATTCATATCTCCAATGATCCAAATTTTGATTTTTTTAATTGCACTCCCATTTCAAGCAGCCGGGCTTTTGATAAAAATAATACCTTCTTGTTTTGTTTTTGGTGGAGCATTATTTATTTTTGTATTTAGTTTATTACTATATTGCTTTATATGCACCTATTTAGGATAACCTCATTTAGGTAGTTGTGTCAATCAATTATATGCCCATATCTTATGCATTTGATTGCCACTTATTTAGTTAGTGAGTCAATCAGTTGTCACTTGATTGCCATTTATCTAATCCTAGTAGAGTTACATTCCTACTATCACTAGTTAGCTTCACCTATTAGGCATGTCTAGCTTTAGTTTAGGTCCATCTATTATGGGTGTTAAGCTTTAGGTAGTTACCACCTTTTATGTATTGGCTTGCTTTATATAAGCATAGGGCTATTTGTATTATGGTACTTCCTTTATTTTGTTTAGAATACAATTTATTCTATCATATTGATTTTGTGTTATTGTGCTTTTCTTTACCATCCTTATTCTTGTGTTAATTTTTTTATATGGTATCAGAGTAGGATAGTGTCTAAGGATAGTCTTTTGGAAATTTTATTAAAGGAAATTTTGTATTTTCTCAAACATGAGTATGCTCTTCTCTCACATCCTTTAATGATCTAGAGAAACAAAAAAGTGTGAAAGAAAATACTAGATTCTTGGGGTTCTTGTTGTATCTTAACTTGTAGGTACATTTTGGAGCTTCCTAAATTCAATTTGAGCTCGCCATTGAGTTCAAAGTGTTTGGAAAAGTTACTCTAGCCTATCATTTCATTCCAATTGGACACTAGAGGCTAGATCTATAGAGGTTTTTACTTGGGAGGTGCTTGCAAGATCTAACAACTACTTGAACTTTCTAAGCATTTTGGGGCAAAATTGACTCCACCATCACGTCTAGAAGGCCCAAAAAACTCCATATAAGGATTGTCAACTTGAAGATAGGAGTCTTTTGGGCAATTTTTTTTGGCAGGTTGTATGATTGTATGGGCATGGAACTTGAGAGATTTTTTTTCGTGTAGTTACCAAGATTGCAGCTGTCATGGTAATCACTGGTGGCCCTATCAACTACAATGGCCAACAAATTGTAGAGGTCATTGATAGCAATTGTCGATTTGAAGATAAGAGTCTTTTGGGCAATTTTTTTTGTAGGTTGTACGATTGTATGTGCATGGAACTTTAGAGATTTTTTTTCGTGTAGTTACCAAGATTGCAGCTGTCATGGTAACCACTGGTGGCCCTATTATCGACAATGGCCAACAAATTGTAGAGGTCACTGCTAGCAATTACAGTGACCTCTAATGGTTATAGTAACCTCTAGCAATTATGGTGACCTCTAGCAATTATTTCTACTGGTCACAACCGCATTCTCCAAATTGTCTCCACCGTTTGCTTGCGTTGTCACTTGTGTGTTGTTCCATCACCATCACTGTGCCATCAGATTATCGCTGCCTTGTAGAGTCACTTGAGTGTTTCCCATTGACCACTAGGGATTGAATTTGACCCCCTCCAAAGGCCTTGAATTCTATAGGCCATAACTTTCACTTGGTAAGTTGGAATTTGACAAAAAATTGTTTTGAAATTGTTCAAAATTTTTCCTTGAATTCAATAGGCCATAACTTTCACTTGGTAAGTTGAAATTTGATGAAAATTTGTTTTGAAGTTGTTCAAAATTTTGCAAGGAATTTAAATTTGTGATATGTTTTTTCCTTTGGCAAGTGGTTTTTTTCAAAAATTGTAAACACTCTTTGCATTATAAATGTGATTGTCTAAGCATCCGGCATTGTAAGTGCACTCATTTATAGTGCCAAATACTTTTTTGTTAGAAGGATCATAAATTGAGTAATTTAGGGGGGGTGTCTTGGTGTATTCGTGTGAATATTCCATACTTTGAGTTTAAGTGAGAGCTCTACCTTTCTTCCACATGGGTAATCCTAAGTTTCCATTGCTAACTCCATGCAATTATGCAACATGGAAACAAAATTCATGGAATGTTTTAATGACTTTAATATATACTCCTTGTGTATTAGAACAAGTTAAAGAACCTAAAAAGGAAAAGGGTAAGCTGAATTGGTTAATTGAAAAGGCATGGTTCTTGGATGTTTGCATATATTTATTTCCCTTGATCTATTTCATCTTGGTTCATGTACAACACTTGAAAAGACATGGGACAAACTCAAAATTTTATGGTAAAATTGATTAAGTATAGGGCTCTTAGATTGACAATGATTGTATAAGTCTAGATCCCAAGAATTTTGACAACGTTCAAGACTCCGAACAAAGGTCAATGACATTATGTAGTATTGAGGGAAAGGACACGTAGTTGATATTTAGTGCACTAAACAAACTTGGTCTAGAATATGTTGCCTTTGTTTCTATCTTTCAAACTCATAGGTTGATTATGAGAAAAGCCTACACCATCCCCTCATTTGATTCCTTTTGAAATATTGATGCACGAAGAAGAAAAACTACTCTCCATGGGTCTCATAAAGTCATCCAAGTCTTAGGATTTGGTGGCTAGTTAGCCACAAGGACATAAAGAGTTAGGCCATCTTGACAAGAAACATTAGAGGTCCAAGAGCAAACCATAAAGACAATTCGCAAAATCCAAATCCTCATCCAAGAAAGGAGATTTTTAGAAGGAAAAGCCAACATATGATTAATTCAAAAAGATTGGCCATGAGGAACATTAGTGTTAGGGAAGTAAATTGATGAGTTGAAACATCTACTATGAAAGAATAATATTAGTCAACCCTCCTCTAATTCACCTCAATCTTATACTCCTTCCAAACAAGGTAAAGGGAAAGCTACAACACTTGTTGCATTGGAAAAGACTTTTGAGCAATGGGTTCTTGACTTTGGTGCTTCACACCACATGCGTTTTGATAAAGAACAATTTTCTTCATTTGAACCTTGCATCGTGCCTCGTATTCTCATTGGTGATGATTCTCATGTGGATGTCATTGGGAAAGGTACAATTTATGTTGACAATGGTGCATTTAAGGATACTCTTTGTGTGCCTGACTTGTCCATCAACCTTCTCTTAGTCTATTAGATCACTCATCTTGGGAATAGCAAGAAAATTGAGTTCACTCTTTATTCCATTGTCATCAAGAATCTTGAAGATAATACTCCAGTTGTAGTGGGAAAAGTCAATCATCCTACTCGGCTTTACGCTTTCTCCCATTTTGTGTTCAATGCCCCTTTTGCTTTGCTCACTCATTTGGGCTCTATGAGCAAACTATCACATGAGTGGCATGAGTGGTTTGGCCATCTTAACTACTACTATCTTCAATAGCTTAGCACATAGGATATGGTCATAGGACTTCAATAGATCTATTTTTTAGATGGTGTATGTCAAGGTTGTGCCTTGGGCAAGCATTCCTGAGGACAAATTCGGCAAAGGGAAAAGCTTGGAAGGAGTCACAAGTCCTTGAGCTCATTCATAGTGACTTAGAGGGACCATTTCCATCCTTGTGATTCAATAAGGTTCGCAACTTGCTCATCTTCATTGATGACTATTCTAGATTCACATGGGTCTTCTTTCTTTATCAAAAAGGTGAAGTCTTTCACAAATTTCAAGACTTCAAGGCTTGTGCAAACAAACAATCTGGGAAGCATGTCAAGATTCTCTACATTGGCAATGGTAGAGAATATGTGAACTATCACTTTGAGCAATTCTATACTGTTGAGGGGATTAATCTTCAATATTCAATTGCCTACACACCACAACAAAATGGTGTTGCAAAATGAAAGAATTAATCTTTGAAAGAGATGGTTAGCTGCATGATCCTTGCTCACTCACTTGCACCAAAATATTGGGTTGAAGCTCTCAATTGTGTTGCTCACATCCAAAACAGGGTTCTACATAAGGCTTTGAAGGACATCACTGCCTTTGAAGCTTGGTGTGGTAGGAAGCCCATAATGCAACATTTCAAAGTTTTTGGTAGCCTTGCATGGGTTCACATTCCTTTGGAGAAGTGCAGGGCTTTGGAACCACAAAGCCGACCTTGCATATTTGTTGGATATCCTGATGGTGTTAAGGGATACCGACTCATAGATCCAAATACACATGAGCTCTTCATTGAGAGAAGTGTACATTTCAAGGAAATTTCTCCCAACTTATCCTCCAACACTTCTTCCTTCATGGTGGATTTCAATGATATTGACATAGAGGAATTTCCTCTTGCTTCCTAGACTCAAAGGGTTGCTTTTTCACGTCGCCCTTCACTAGGTTTGCATTTGAAAGCTGAGGACTTTCCTCCATCCCCATTATGCTCTATGCCTTGTTGGGCTCAACAAAAATTGTAGCATGTAGTTACATACTTGAAGGACCTAGTAAAAGCATAGGGTTCTTTCGCATGCCTACATTGCCATAGCTTCAAATCCATATTTATTTTGTGAAGCATCATGTATTACTAAGTGGGATTCCACCATGGAAGCAAAATACAACTCTTTGGTTTGGAATAACACATGGGAGCTTGGTCCACCTCTTAAAGGAAGAAAATTGGTTCAATGTAAGTGGATCTATCAAACCAAATTTGCAGGTAGACAAGTACAAGGCACAACTAGTGGCTAAAGGTTTCTCACAAGTTCTTGGTATTCATAACACATAAACCTTTGCCCTTGTTGCTAAAATGACCTCTATTTGCTTGACTCTTGCCATTATTGCAGCTCATGAATATGTTGTACATTAGATGAATGTGAAGATTGCATTCTTCATGGGGATGTTCACAAGGAGATTTACATGAAGCATTCATAGGGATTCCTATAGGATTCGTCATTGTTTTGCAGGTTGAGGAAGTCTCTTATGACCTTAAGTAGGCCCCTAGGGCTTGGTATGCCAAAATGGACTTATTTCTTCTCTTAGTTGGATTCTCTTGATGCCACTCGTAATTGGATGTCGACATTTTATGATAGGACTCTCTTCTATTTTTGTTCTCTATGTTGATGATTTGATTGTCACATGGAGCATCTCATCCTCATTGCTAGAGTTAAGACTGTTTTGCATGACAGATTTTCCACGATCAACTTGGGTTTATTGCACTACTTTCTTGGGATTGAGATCACATAGTCCTCTTTCGGAATCACAATTGCTCAGCCCAAGTACTCTCTTGGTCTTATAGCTTAGTTCCGTATGGCTGATTGTAAGCTTGCCTTGATGCCCCTTCTATTTGGAGTAAGCTTGAGGCTAAGTGTTCCACTCGCCTTGACATTTCCTATATCATCTACTTGTTTGTGACTTGATCTATCTCACACTTGCCTTGACATTTCCTATGTGGTTGGCATGGTTTCACGATTCATGGAGGAGCCTGATGAGCTCCATTGGAAAGCTGCCAAACACATTTTGCACTACATACAAGACACTCAATATGGGATTCACTATACAGTAGGTGTAGATTCAAACTTGATTGGATACATGGTTTTGGATTGGACAAACGATATTGATGATCACAAGTCTAAATTAGGCTACAACTTTCATTTTGGTTCTGACCCCATTTGTTTGTAGAGCAAGAAGTAGCATGCCATTACTCTTTCTTCAAATGAAGGTTGAGTATGGAGGGGCTGTTAATGCCAACATGAAAGCAATTTTGCTTTACAATATCCTCATTGTGCTTGGCATTCCTTTTCAAAAGCCATTAGTCATTTTCTATGACAACTAGAGTTCCATTCAAATCTCAAATAACTTGGCCCATTATTAGTGGACCAAACACAGAGATCCACATGCAATTGCTTTAAGAGTTGATTCAGGAGCAGGTCATTGATTTGCAATATTGTCCTGCAGTAATGCAGTCAAGGAAAGTGAACCCAGTTAAGGGCTACAGTTCCAAGCAGCTCTTTACACACAATCAATTATAACAGAAATAGGAAAGACAATTAACTCAGAACTTATGTTTCATTCTAGCAACCAAGATCAACATAAAATAAAATTTACAATTCAAGTTCAAATTACAACATATGACTCACACTTCTAGGTACAAGTACTCTTATCAACACTCAACCAGCATATAAGGTCACCAAACTTTGAACACCCTTATTTTCTTTGCTACATAGGAAACAATCACATAACTCTCAATTCCCTTTTCCAACGACCCTTGTTCTGCTATTGACAGTTGTACCAATCTTGTCTTGAGTTTTCTTAGAACACTACTTCATACTTGGATCTACCTAAATAAGTTACTCAGCTCCTTGTTCCCCAAAACAATGACCCTTTCCTTGCGAGCCTTTTCTTCATGTATTCTTTATATATATCTAAGCACCTAAAACTATCATTGATATGACAAGTTTAGACACTGCCAACCACACCCCCTACTCGACCAAGATTAGTCGTTGATAATAAAACGTGTCGCCAGTCATAAATAATAATGATGGTGCTAGCAATAACATACTACAGTTTGAATAACATCGGATATTCTTTAAAACGCCCAATAGTAAACTCAAACAAAGAATAGCAAGTATTAATTGCCTAGAGTCGCCATTGTCATAATAGCTGTTAGAGGTGATTGGAGTGCATAGGCTGTGCTAGAAAATCTCTTGCATTAAGAGATTCAAAATAGGTGACACTAGGTGTTAAGTTACAGATCAGATATGCACAATAAGCAGAAAAACACAACACATAACAGAAGACGCAACAATTTATCCTGGGAAAACCCTTCTACTCAATGGAAAAGCCCAGCAGCAAATTAATAACATATAGATCAGATACAATAGTGCAGAAATAGCACTCCAGAATCAAGCCTAGAAAGGCAGAATATAACAAAATAATCCAGCATTGTAGATAGTGCGAAATTCTGAGCAACAAATAATGATCAAATCTCCTCCTTGAATGCAAACTTGCTTCTGCAGATCAGAAAATCAAATTGTGTTGAATTGAATGATTAAATGAGGAGAGTCTCTCCCCTATATATACTGATCTAGGCGTCATTCTCCTCTAGAGCCGACCCAAAATTTTCAATATTTGTTTTATGATTAATAGACCGACTTGCCTTGAGTAATAATTCTTTTGGGAAATACCTCCTGTAGCTACTCAAAAACACTAACACTCCCTCTTAGCTAGGGAGGTATTCTCAAATATCTGGTCATGGATTCTCTCAACATGACGTCACCCAATTGTGGAAAACACAACTCAGTCTAAGAGATGTGATCTGTACAAGGGCTTTCACCTCATATTTCTCAGTCTTAGAGAAATATACACTACAAGGGCTTTCACCTCATATTTCTCAGTCTGAGAGAAATATACACTACAAGGGCTTTCACCTCATATTTCTTGTCTCAGAGAAACATATGCTACAAGGGCTTTCACCTCATATTTCTTCGTCTCAGAGAAATATACGTTACAACGGCTTTCACCTCATATTTCTCCGTCTCAGAGAAATATACACTACAACAAATCTTAATGATGCTGTGACTACCTCTCAGCGAGGGTGACATTTTCCACCACCCCAAGCTTGTCTCGGAAATGTACAAACTTTACCCTGGAGAGAGGCTTGGTGAGGATATTAGCCGTCTGATCATCAGTGCAAATATATTTGAGTTGGATTGCTTTCCTCAGTACCATATCTCTGATGTAATGATACTTGATCTCCACATGCTTTGTCCTATCATGAAATACAGGATTTACTGAGAGCTTTACACAGCTCTGGTTATCACAGTGAATCAATGTCAGCTCTAACATATGACCAAACAATACTGCAAGGAGCTTTCGAAGCCATACTGCTTTACGGGCTGCTACACATGCTGTGATATATTCAGCCTCTACCGTGCATAGTACCACAAAGGTCTACTTCCTGCTACACCAAGAAATCATGGCAGACCCCAAACTGAAGCAATATCTAGAGGTGCTCTTCCTATCAACTACACTCCCAACCCAATCAGAATTAGAATAGCCTTGTAATCTCAGATCCCCACTGGAAGTATACCTCAAGCCATATCCCACAGTACCACGCAAGTATCTTAGTATATGCTTTGCAACAACTAGATGTATTTGTCTTGGCTCATACATGAATTGGTTGAGAGCACTCACTGCATAACAAATGCCTGGTCTGGTGTTGACTAGGTACATCAATGATGCAATCAATTGTCTATACATGGTGGGATCTACCAAATCTAAATCGGATGCTGAGTCACTCAACTTCTTCAAATTTGTCTCCATAGGTGTAGCCATGGACTTACAGTCCATCATCCCAAATCTTCTCGGTATATCTATAGTGTATTTCCCTTGACTTAGGAAGATCTCATCAGGTCTTTGCCATACTTCCAGTCCTAGGAAGTAATGCATAAGGCCAAGGTCCTTCATCTCAAACTCAGAAGCTAACTCTTTCTTACATTTGACAATGAGCTTCTTTGCTATAGTGAGAAATAAATCATCAACATAAAGGACCAAGATCAAGGCCTCACCATCAACTATCTTGAAATAAAGGTTGGAATTAGCATCATTCTTGGTGAAACCCAAACTCATCAAGTATTTATCAATCCTTTCATACCATGCACGAGGTGCTTGTTTAAGACCGTACAAAGCCTTCTTCAATTTGCACACATGAGACTCCTTCCAATAAATCACAAAACCGTCTGGCTGCTCGATGTACACTTCTTCCTCAATCACACCATTAAGAAATGCAGTTTTTACGTCCATTTGATGTAACTTCTAGCCCTTGGCGGAGGCAATAGCAATAATTGTCCTGATGGAAGTGTATCGAGCAACAGGAGAAAATTTCTCATAATCTATTGCCTCCTTCTGAGAGAATCCTCTTGCTACAAATCTCGCCTTGTGTTTCTCAATGCTACCATCAGCTGCATGCTTGATTTTGTAGAGCCATTTGGAAGTCACTACTGACTTCCCTTCAGGTCTCGGAACAACATCCCATACATCATTTTTAATGATGGACTGATACTCTTTTGTCATGCATCTTTCCATACTTGTTGGTTAGATGCCTCCTCAAAACTGGAAGGCTCAAAATCAATGATGTGACTCATCAATGCCACATAACCTGGGAACTTCTGAGGTCTTTTGCTCTCCCTAAAAGTGCCTCGAGGAGCTGCATATTTTTCCGCCTCTTGCATGGTCTGTCAAGCCCATAGAGGCCTCTTCCAACCTATGACAATATCTCTAGGCCCATCGGTTGGTTCTATAGGATCAACTGGATCAATAGTCTCAGCCGGTTCGTTGGACTCCCTTTGAATGTTAGGAGTATGATCAAGAGATAAATCCATCTCCTGTGAAGTCTCCTGCTTCTCACTGTCTATCTCCATGTAAGATCCTTTAGATCTTCTGAAGGTTACTTCCTCTTCGAAGGAGACATCCCTGCTGATCTCAATCTGTTTCTGCCCTAGAATATATATTCTGTAAGCTTTTGAAGACTCACTGTATCCCACAAATATACCCTTCCTGCCTGAAGGTTCTAGTTTTGATCTTTTGTTCTTGGGCACATGAATGTACATAGGACAACCAAATATTCTCAAGTGACTAATCTTAGGCTTCACACTTGTGAAGGCCTCCTTTGGAGTCATGTTTCCCAATATCCGACGAGGACTTCTATTCTGAACATATATTGCGGTTTTGGAAGCTTCTGCCCATAGGAAACTCTGCAAACTCTGATCATGGATCATAGCCTTAGCTGCCTCTACTATAGATCTGTTCTTTCTTTTGGCAACTCCATTTTGCTGAGGGTTGTACAAAACACAAAACTCCCTTTGATCCCTGCCTCAGTGCAGAAATTACGAAATCCTCTGGAAGTGTACTCCCCTCCATTATCTGATCTTAGAACCTTAATCCTCTTCCTGGACATGTTTTCAACTTGTGCCTTGAATTCTCAGAATCTATCAAGGACTTCCTCAGACTCCTTGGATTTCAAGAAGTAAATCCAAGTCTTTCGAGAATAATCATCAATGAAAGTCACATAGTACCAGGATCCACTCAATGATGCCACAAACATTGGTCCACACAAATCTGAATGAATAAGATCTAAGATCCCTTTGGATCTATTGTCACTGCTATGGAAGGGACTCTTGATATTCTTACCAAGAGCGCATCTGCAGATGCTATCTTGCTCTAAACTAAGCTTCAGAAGACCAGTAACCACCTTCTCCATAGAGGGAAGGGCTCTGAAATGTAAGTGAGCAAGTCTCCTATGCCATAGCTCACTCAAACTGATAGAGGCGTGTAATAATGCCTGAACTGGTCAAATTGATAATCTGTATAGGCTCTCCTAATGAATACCAATCACACGAGCTGATTTTATGCTAGAGTTCTTGGGCCATGCAAGAATTTTTCCTTTAGAAAAGGCAACCTTGTACCCTTTGTCCTCCAAGGCTGAAATGGAGACAAGGTTTCTTTTGATCCCTGGTACGAACAAGACATCACTCACATGAAGAGGGATACCTAAATCTAGCTGGAAGTAAGTGGCCCCAACTCCCTTTACGGCATAACTAGCATCATCTCCAATTATCACCTGTAATTTAGACTCTTTCTCTACTAAGTCTGTAAGATGCTCTCTGTAGCTTGTAATGTGACGTGAAGCACAACTATCTATCAACCAAGTATCACTGTCAGTTGGTACATTACTTGAAAGAGCGGATATGAATAGAAATCCCTCTGAATCGTCTTTTGAATGTCTTGATTCCTTCCGAGGTGTCTCTTCATCAATGTTTGTAGTAGAAACATGCTGCTTCAACTTTAATTTGCAATCTCAGGCATAGTGTCCATACTTGTCACACCTGTAGCACTGAATATGAGAGAGATCCTTCTTTTTCGATTCTGAAACAGAATCTGATATTTTGTCTCTATTCCTCTTGAAGGTGCCTCTTTTTCCTTCTTTTCCTTTGCCTCTTTCTCTAGTAGCATGTGTAGCAAGAACTTGATTTTCTTCATTATGGGAGTTTCGCCCATTTCCTCTTGCTGCCAATCTGGTTTCTTCTTGAATACAGTCAGCCTGAAGGTGATCAAACTTGGGCAACTTGGATCTCCCAATGATGCTCAGAGTAAAAGGCTCCCAAGATTGGGGAAGACCATTTAGTGCCAACATAACAAGATCTCTTTCTGCAACTATATCCCCAATAGTGCTTAACTGATCTCTCAAATCAGAGATCTTTATAAAGAATGAAATGATTGAATCTCCTTTAGCCATTTTTACATGATGGAGCTGTTGTCTCAGAGCAAGGGATTTGCTGGTATTGTTGATCTCATACAGTCCTTTTAGAGCATCAAACATTTCTTTAGCAGTCTTCATCTTGGAGATGATCGGTACTAGGTGATCTTTCACGGAGTCTATCATGATCTTTCTAGCCTTTGTGCCATTTTTCTTCCATTGGATTTTCTCTGTGTCATCTGATTTATCAGGCATGTCATTTTCTACGAATTCTAGATCATTCTCTTCTAAGGCAACGAGTACCCTGAATTTCCAAGAGTTGAAGTTTGAAGCTCCATCAAGCCTATCTTCTACCTTGACACCAGTCACCATCTTTTTTTTCCGAGTAACTGCCCTAAACAAGGAATTGTCTTCCACACACTGCTTAGCCAAATTTGATCAGTTCTTCCTGAACCTAAGCTCTGATACCATGTTAAGTTACAGATCAGATATGCACAATAAGCAAAAAAACACAACACAGAACAAAAGACACAACAATTTGTCCTAGGAAAACCCTTCTACTCAAGGGAAAAACCCAGCAGCAAGTTAATAACTTATAGATCAGATACAATAGTGCAGAAATAACACTCCAAAATTAGGCCTAGAAATCAGAATATAACAAAATAATCCAGCACTGTAGATAGTGCGAAATTCTGAGCAACAAATAATGAGCAAATCTCCTTCTTGAATGCGAACTTGCTTCTGCAGATCAGAAAATCAAATTGTGTTGAATTGAATGATTAAATGAGGAGAGTCTCTCTCCTATATATACTGATCTAGGAGTCATTCTCCTCTAGAGCTGACCCAAAAATTTCAATATTTGTTTTATGATTAATAGGCCGACTTGCCTTGAGTAATAATTCTTTTGGGAAATACCTCTCGCAGCTACTCAAAAACACTAACACTAGGTAGGCATAAAGTTGAAAAGACTAACATCCAACTCAAAATCTTGCAACAATAAAAGAGAGCCAAAGAAAAATGCAACTAAGAGGAAATATCAACTGAAAAATTGAAAAAACAAAAACTATTAGTAGGAATGCAAGGAAAGTTCGGATGCTCCGGCATCATACAATGGAGTAGATTGTAGATATCTTGACCAAACCCTTCATTGAGAGTATGTATCATCACTTGTGAGCTCTCTTAGGGTTGGGGTACATCATTCCTTCACGGGCTCACCTAGACCTTCTCACTTCTTTTTTTTGCGGGAGAGGGGGAGGGGGGATGGGTGTGTTAGTATGTGGTGACTGATCATGCTATACTATACACTCTTCATGTATCCTCTTTGTAGAACCCTAATCTAGAAGCTTCTAAGGTTGTTATAAGGGTTTGGGATGGGAGTTACAAAATGATGAAAAAGGTGATTATTTGCGATATTGTAATAAGTTTTGCACTGGATAATAAAATCATTGGATGGCTGTAGTTTGGTGGGTGTAGCCTGGATTGGGTGAACCGCGTTAAATTCTCTGTGTTAATTTTTCTGTGTGTTTTATTTCTTTGTTTATTAATTAAATCTGCATTTAACTTGTTAGATATCTACCTTCTAACCCTAACAGGGGGGAAGCGGGGAGGGGGGGAGCGGGGGGGCAGGTTTCCTACTAGTTGTCGTCTTCCCCACATTTTTACTAGGGTACCTAATATGGCTACACATTTACAAGGACCCTTCTTTGCCTACCCTACATAAGTTTCACTTATTGGAGGGGGGGGGGCAGGGGAGGTGTTGGAGAATTATTTATTTTTGCATTTAGTTTATTACTATATTGCTTTATATACACCTAGTTAGTATAAGCTCACTTAGTTTCGTCAATTAGTTATGTGCCCATGTCTTATGCACTTGATTGCCACTTACCTAGTTAGTGAGTCAATCAGTTACGTTCCCACATCTTGTGCACTTGATTGTCACTTATCTAGTCTTAGTTGAGTTACACTCCTACTATCACTAGTTAGCTCCACCTTTAAAGCATGTCTAGCTTTTGTCTGCTCCATCTATTATGGGTGTTGAGCCTTAGTTACCACCTTTTATGTATTGCCTTGCTCTATATAAGCACATGACTATTTGTATTATGGTACTTCATTTGTTTCCTTGATAACAATATGGTATATATTATCATATTGATTTTTTGTGTTATTGTGCTTTCCTTAAGCATTACTATTCTTATGCTGATATTCCTAGTATCATACACCTTTCAAACTTTTGTTAACCTTTTTCTTTTCCTATTGCTCAATAAAAGAGTACTTTCACCTTACAGTCTTCATTCTATATGTTAGTTTGTGTTCTTCTAGGAGCAGCTTGTTGGTTCACATTTTATCATTTGCCGAGCATTATAGAATAAAAAGTCCAGACACTTTATCCGCTCTTGAAAAACCACTGCATATGCAAAGATTGCGAGAAGATCATATGGCGATTCCAAGGTTTCTTTTGTCAGGTCTTGATGTGTGGATAAGCTCAATGGGCATTGTGATATGCTAGTAATACACAAAGGGACTTACGCTTACAAATCATTCACAAGCTAGGATTTAGGCGAATTTGATAGTAGATGCTCTCTTTTTTTTTTTTGGTTTTTTGGTTTTAGAATTTCAAAAAAAAGTGCAAAAGGATAAGGGTTTAGAAGTTTTATGCTACTCCTAAGAACTCAAGAGACGGTAAAGACTAGGTGAAACCAATAACAACACTTTGTTTCACCACATGAACGACAACTACACAAAGTGAGTGCAATCTTCTAAGGTTGTGCTCAAGATTTTCACACAATGAATAATACCATCAATGGAACAATATTTATTCAAAGTAGAAGTTAAAGCATCCACAATATAGGCTCAGGCTAACTTTACACATTGAACAAAAATCATTCATTCAAAGAAAGTATGAGCACGAGTTTCACCAATCTATACTATCAAATCTTTCATTCATCTAACATGTGTTCAAATCAAATTCTACTTTTAAATCTATTCTATGTTCTCCACTAAATCTATTATATGTTGAAGGAGATATGCAACCATGCAACCACTTGATAACAAGAAGGATT
This sequence comes from Sequoia sempervirens, assembly GCA_007258455.2. Taxonomy (NCBI): domain Eukaryota; kingdom Viridiplantae; phylum Streptophyta; class Pinopsida; order Cupressales; family Cupressaceae; genus Sequoia; species Sequoia sempervirens. The sequence goes on along the minus strand of VDFB02261845.1, from coordinate 31,115 downwards.
CAAAGCAAATCATGCAATATGAACTTTTATTATCAAAGTAGCTCTACGCAACAATTTCATAAAACTCTCTCCACAAAATGAAATGAGAGAATTGGAGTTTATATAGAGTTTTTGAAAACAAATGAAAGGCGGAGATCAGTCTAAGATCAACGACAGAGATTAAGACAAATCAATCCTAATTAGGGTTTCCCAAAATAACATTAATAACCAGTGGATGAAGAACAAGTGGCATGAGAAGCTATCTTCTAGGAGGCGCATCCTTATCCTCTTGAGTGGCAATGTATTCAATGAATATGGACACTATTGTGCTGACCTCCTCCATTGTGACATGTGGCAGCATATTCACCTTGAATTCCAGCATGTCCAAGTTATTGGCACACTCGGCGAAAGCAGTCTCCCATTTTGATTCCTGTCTTTGGAAAGCATCCCGGATGGACAAGAGATTTGATGCCTTAGTCAAATTTTTCTTTAGGATTGGTCTAGTGATGGCAAAGAAGATCTCCTGAGTTCTGAGCTTTAGACTTTCCAATTGCATATCATTTTCTCGGATGGTGTCCTCAAGCACATCTGTAGCTACAAGGAAAATCTTATTTTGAATTTCCCTCATCTGTTCCTCGGCTCTGATACCATCAGCCTTCACCTTCTTTAAGACTTCGCTTCATGCAACCAATGCCCAGTATCAGGTGTTGAAATCATATACAACCCCTGCTGCAATTACCTTTCCATCAATCAGTTCCTGTTTTGGAACTCCTTTCAACACTCTAAGGCATGGGATAATTCTGTCCTGAATATCCTGAAGGTTGTCCCATGCTTCTGCCATAACTGCAATCCTTGAAAGCAAAGAGGAGGTTTGTCCATAAGCCAATACCAATCTTTCCACAAATGTAGCCGCTTCTTCACTTTTGCTCGCTATCCACTTCTTAGTTTCTTTGGCTGTGACCATCTCTTCTTCAAAATCTTTGATCGTTTCCTATGAAGAGTTCAAAGTGGAGGAGCCATTGGATCGCCTTGATTAAGTGGTTTGGTCAAGTGCTGAATGTATTCCTTCAAGTGTTCAATCTCCTTTTTATATTCTCTTTTCTTTGCTACTTCCTTTTCCAACCTCGCCTTGATGGAAGCGATTGAATTGCCTAAGTCCTCAACCTCCTGACCTTTTGTTGTTGGACCCAAGTCGACAGTAGTGATGGCATACTCTTGGGGAGCAATATCCTCTTTTGACTTATCCACTGTTGGTATGGCAATCTGCACTGAACGGCGGCCGACGTCATCTTTCTGGATTGTGGAAAACATACTGGCGGGCTTCTTTGCAGTAACTTTTTCTATCTTGGCCAAGAAATCGGCCGTATCATCCTGTGGAATTTCTACTGGTACTTTTATCTTCAATCTTTCTTTTAATCAATCAGGAATTGTGGGCTGCTCAATGCCTTCCTCTTCCTGAGTATTTTCTTCACATGGAATATCCTGAACTCTAAGAGTGGAAATCATTCCCTCTTGAAATTCTTCACCCAGAATATCCATTTCATTTTCGTACTCGAGTATCTTCGTGCCTGTGGGAGATGGGGGTTCATCATTGTCCTGTTGGATTAATTCAATGTTCTCCTTATGGATTGGAGAAGGAATTCTAATTTCAGCCAAGGACTCATCCTCAATGGTTAATATCTCATTCACATTCCTGGACGTGGCAGGATGAGATGGCCCTGATCCCTGCTTCTTTTGGACAGGTTCTTCGTCTACAATCTTCTTCCCTTTTGACCTTATGGAGTCATCAACTGCCTCCTTCCTTTTCCTAGAATTAGTGCTTTCAATCGGTTCATCACCTTGGGATTCTCCTGCATTTGAAGAATATGATTCCACTTCACCCATCAAGTTATAAGTGAGGGTCACATTTCTTCGCCTTAGCCCCTATATTTGTTGATCAACCCACCACTGTGAATATTTGACAACTGGCCTCATCAAGGTGGTTAAGTTCGCGAGCTCGGGTTTTGACCATTTCACAGGAGGAAGAGGCCAATTCTCATCATAGCGCAGCTGAACATATTCTCCATCATCCTCTAGCTAATCAGGCACATGGAAAAGCTCGGTTGTCCTAATCAAGTTCATTGGCAATCTGGACCATAGTCTTTTCCTGATATCATATTCATCTGCGACATTTTCCCAGAAGTCCTTCAGGTCTACCTTGTGTCTATACTTCTTTCCATTCACTGCCCCAATATGATTGTGAGGATCGAAATCAGCTCTGGACCGGTAAGATGTGAATGGATACCACTACATTTCCAACTTGACACTTTCGGCCACCTGTGTCGATGGACAAGACTCCAACATATTTCCGATGAAAAATGGGAAGGTAACGACTGCTTTCTGCTTTGATCTCTGGAGGCCTTGGTATGTCTCCAATTGCCTAAGGACTTCGAGCAAGACCATCCTGTTGGTAGGATAAATCGGAAGTCGGTAAGGACATTCGGTGAATCCTTGAACTCTTATGTAGGTGAATCTTGGAAACTGGATAAATCAGGATCCATACTTGCTGATCAAGCTCTTAGCTTCATGGGTGAGCCTCTGATGAGTTCCTCCCTGTAATATTCTGGTGATGTACATCAAGAAGGCATCATTTGCCCTTCTGAAGTGGGTCTTCTCGCCGAGTTGTAGTTGTGGGTAACAATCATAGGACTTAAATTCATTTTCACCATTGCCTACCACGCCTCTGCAGATCAATCTTGTGTATCTGTAAGTTCTAGCCAATAGATAGACAATGTAGGAACTCATGTAAAAAGACTTTGTCCTTTCCAAATTTATTAATTGTTCATTGAGATTGTCACTGATTATCTGTGACCAATTGAACATCTTGACACCTGTGGTGATCTCATCAATAAAATAGTACATCCATGTCTCAAATGGCGCACCTTGAGGGCTGCCCATTACTCTGTTTAATAGCAAAATGAGGTCTCCATATTCCTCCTTGAAGTCGGTACGAAGTAATTTCTTTGGCATCTTCTTGATGGAAGGCCTCGGCTTCTCTAACCACAACTTATTGATATTTGTTGCACAAAGCTCCGACTGGTCCTCGTAAAGTCTTTTGGCATCCTCTTTGGTTTTGTAGGAGGTTCAGTTATAATTTGGTATGCCAAATGCTTCTTGAATGGCTAACTCTCCAAGGTGAGCTAATACTCTCCCATCTGGCGCAATGATTTGTCTCTCTTGTGCGTTGTAATGCATGGCACATTCGACCATCAATTTAGCACACTCCATAGCTGGTGGAAATCCAGCCGCTTGGACAATGCCATTTTTCATCATTCGGCGAGCAATAGGTGTTGGCAAGAATCCATCTTGCTCGTCCATTCTCTTCTTGAAATCTTTGAAATCCACATGTCCAAGGTTGGTGTCTGTGACATTCTTCCACTTGGAGTTGATCTTTGACTCCGGCTGCAGTCCTTTACTGGCGAATTTCATTTGGGCTTTTCTCGAAGGTTCTCCATTGGTGGTCATCAACCTGCAAGAAACATGAAGAAGATATTAATTTTAAGATTCTAAATTCTGATTTTCTTGGACCTTTGCTCGAAATTTTCAATTTCAGCCTGTCGAAAAGTTAAATTCTGTGAAAAATCAGACTGAAATTGGCTAAGCACTTAGCAAAATTTTGCGAGAATAAGTGAATAAGACAGAAGAAGGATGGAGGAAATCCGTCAAACTTAGATTTTGAACCTTCGAAATTATATACTTTTGACGGTAAATCTGCTTTGAATTCTGAAAATTCTGTCTTTAACCCAAAAAAAGCACATTATTCTCTGGAAATTACGTCCTTTAACTCAGAAATTTTACTTCATTCTGTGTTCTCTACTCCGAAAATTTACTTTATCTTCAAAATTCTTCTTCAAAAATTTATCTTTTGCAACCTCGGGAGAGAGAGAACCTTCTCATAATCGAACTTTTGAAAGAATGAATTGAAAATGACAAGTTAAACTTCTTATAAAGTTGAAGAGTTCGATTGATTTTAGCAACTCCATGCTTTCTTTTAGATTCGTCGAACCTGGACTGTCTTATTTTCTCCAAAATGGCAACTCAATCTTTATTGAAGATTTTTGAGAGAAAGTTTCCTATTTTCACCATGGCGCCATCCTTAGCCAAAATCTTCTAGATTTTCTTTTGAGTTTGAAAATTTTCTAAGTGTTGAATATTTCGAAAATTTATTCTAAGTGTTGGAAAATATTAAAAATATTCTAAGTGTTTGAGTTTGATTTTTCCAATCTTTCCAACCTTTTCATCTTTAAATTATGGCAAAATTTCATTTTATTCATGGCAAACTTATTACTCTTCATGTCATTTTCTCCCTCTCCTTGGCTGGGTGGACTTGGTGGTTCTTGTGCCATTTCATGTGTTGGGTGGAGTTGGCCATTTTCATGCCAACTTCTACCTTGGGTGGACTTCATCAATACTTAGGCATTTTTTCTTGGGCGGACTTCACCTTGGTCTTGCCATCTTCTCTTCAAGCTGGGGCGGACTTCATTATGTGCTTGACATTGCTTCCTTGAGCTAGGCGGACTTCAACTCCTCTTGGACAAGCATGGGCGGACTTTGAACTTTCTTTGCCATCTTGTCTAGGGCGGACTTTGCTTCAGCCTTGCCATTTCATCCTTCAAGCTAGGGCGGACTTTGCCTTGGCTTGGACATCTTTCCTTGGCTTGGACATTCATGTGTAGGCGGACTTCATGATGCTTGTGCCATGCTTACTCTTCCTAACATTTGGATGAATCTCTTGCTTTCATTTGGATCATTTGAACAAAACCCTCGCTTGGAGATTTTTCTTGCTTTTTATGCTTCGAGGCAATTTTTTTTTTTGATTTTGAAGATAAAAACATTGACACCATGACCTATGGGACCCAATCCTAGGCCAACTTTCAAAAAAGCTGAAAAAATCAAAAAACAAAAAGCAAAAAGTAGCCCAAAAAGCTGCTTCCCAGATTGGTCCCATAGTGCCAAAAATAGAAAAAGCAAAAAGCAAAAAAGCAGAATCCCAAAAAAATAGGAAGTGTCAGAATTGACTCAAAGCAATGGCGATCTTTGTCCTCCGGTCCTTTTGAGCACTTTGACGATGTCTAGGCACTGTTTTGGGCTTGAATTCTCTACTTGGCTCAGATGTTTTTTCAAAACTCACTCCAAACTCTCAAATAAATGGACTTATGAAATGCAACGCTAAGGCAAAACCCTAAAAAGCAAACTACTGGGGGTCCCCATTTGCAATGGGGCGATGTGTGAAGTAGGTCACAACACAGCCCTACCAACATTTCAATGTTTATGCCTTCCACTTTGTGTTTTGTTCATTGTCATCTTAAATGCTCTGAATGACCTTGGAATACTAGTTCTATAACATCATCTCTTTATCATTCATTTTTTCTCCAACAGGTGTTAGCTAATCTCATAAATCCTTCTAATTTATTATGACCGGATGTTGATTCTCATCATCTTTGTGTTGGTTTGCAGATTACTCAGGCACGTGATTCTTGATTGTTGTCTTGTACAATATCTTCAACTTTTCCCTAACCTTTCTGGCATTATCATCACTTGCTGTGTGTAATGATCATCCTGTATAATAAATTGATAATCATCAAGGCCTTCAAATTTCTCCTGACATCTCCTACAGCAAGTCCATTATCCCAGCCCTTGTCCTATGGATCTCTAGTCACAAGAGATCACATCATTGTACACGAATATTATCATATTTCTATGCTTCCAGACTAAAGGATTTATCCCATAAGCTTACAGGTATTTGACAAGAAGTTTTGGAATCTCGCAATACTTGCAATTTGATGCAAGAACACAAATTTGACAATATTTAGAAGAACATCGCTTTGGTAATCAAGAACTTGGTGCAAATGATAATGATGATTAACAAGAATCTGAGATATTTTTCCATAACCTCAAGCAGACCTTTGTGGTTTAAAACCACCAAATTGTTAAAAACCACAGGCAACTCTTGGAAAAATTCAGTTAGGGTGTTCACATTCTGAATTAAATCCTATATCTCATCATTAATTGCCCTGTTCCATAGTCTAGATCTGCTCACCTTTGCTAGCCCAGAACCATGCATCAATGGGAATACTTTTCTTCCACAATGAACTCTGATCCCTCCTGCAGCTCCTTCATATTTGAGGGCCTCACAAAAAATTCCATTAGGCTATCCCTCACATCTGCTGATTCAACTGCCACCACCAATTCAACTTTAAAGTCTTCAAGAGTGGATTCATGTGTGTGTAGCATCCCATTGTCTTCAATGCCATCATTGCCCAATACAGATTTTATTACCTTCAAGTTTGCTGCACTAGAATAGTTAAAATTCTTCTTTAACCCATAATCAGAGACTTGCCCCTGTAGGAGACGGTCCTGTGAGACACCCCGCCCTGCCATGGGAAACACTCCAACTGTGAGCCACAAGAGCCACATGGAAAACAAATAAGAGTGAAGAAAGGGATATAGCACTCTGGTAGCAAACAATGAACGTATGGGAGTAGGCCATATGCCTTCTAAAACTGCAGCACTCATCCCTCCTCATAATTATGAGATATACCTCAAAACTATTCCACCCTTAACATGTGTGGCAGACACATATCTCTTGTCATTTGTCATGTCACATGCAAAACTTAACTATTAATAATGGCATGCCTACGGGGAAAGGATAGGATGGTAATCACTCAAGGTAGACGATCTTTTGCCATAAGCTTAACTCTCACTCCATTCATTGATGCCACACCTTTTAATGGACGAGGAATTAGATAGTTCTATTCCTGTGTTTGTCAAAAAGTCCCCGACCCTATTTTGCTCTTTGTAGCAGTGGACCACATCGACCTTATCAAATTTACTTTGTAGATTAATATTTTTCCGAGCATCAATCTGAGTTTCCAATTACAGCAGAAAGCTTTTTATGATGCATTTATGACCATTAATGAATCTCCCATTACTTGTTGGGTTAGAGTACTCTGCTATCATTCCCACTAATAGCGCCTTCCATTCAGCTTCATTATTCATTTTATGCCCCAAATGACGAGCTCCACCAAACATAAAGGCCCCTGAAGAATCCTGTAACACATATCCAGTCCCAGGTGGACTGGGATTGCCTCAAGCAGCACCATCAAAGCTGACCTTCCCCTTCTAAGGGGGCTTTCCATTTCTCCCTTGTATTATTCTTAGGAACAACTAACCCATTAACAGGAAAATGTAACTTTACTGTAATAATTATTATTTTGCCTCAATTCAGAAGTTAGAACTAGTAAATTTGAATGATCTGTGATTACATATAAGCTAACTGAATTATCACATTCCAATTCTGCAAATTTTGATAATTGATAATAATTGTGCAGGCAGCAAAACGTTTTATTGAAGAAGCTCTTGAAAACAGTCGGGAATTCTTGATTGGAAATGGACCTCAAGGACCTTTCAACCACCTCTTTAAGCTCTCTTACCAAAAAAACATTCCTATGAAAAGCATGTTCAGGCCAAACGATCTTCTTTTGTATGCAGTCACAGATTCTGGAATGAATAAGAAATGGGGCCGTTCTATCTCAGAGGCTGTCAGAGCTGCTATTGAAGGGGGAGCAACAATAGTACAACTGAGGTTTGTTAATTAACGACATTCTTAATTCCTTTATTAATGTGTTTAAGATAGAATGAACCAAGGAAAATGAGGCTTAGGTTTTAGGATTTTGATTTGCAGAGAGAAAGAGGCTGAAACCAAAGAAATCATCAATGCAGCTGAGGAGTGCCTGAAAGTTTCATGGTCATATGGAGTACCTCTTTTGATAAATGATCGTATAGATGTGGCACTTGTGTGCAATGCAGACGGAGTACACCTTGGGCAGTCGGATATGCCAGTGAAAGCAGCACGAGCTCTTCTTGGACCCAATAAAATCATTGGAGCATCATGCAAAACTCCAGAGCAAGCTCAAAAAGCTTGGGAAGAGGGAGCAAATTATATTGGATCTGGTGGTGTTTATCCAACCAATACAAAGAAAAATAACCAAACTATTGGTTTGAATGGTCTCCAAAGAGTCTGTGAGAGCAGTCTGTTGCCAGTAGTTGCAATAGGAGGCATCAATGCTGAGAATGCACATGAAGTCATGGAAATGGATCTGCCTAAGCTGAAGGGTGTAGCTGTTGTTTCATGCTTATTTAACAGAGAAAACATATATGAGGAAACTCACAAATTGCGTTCTGCATTAGCAAAATATGCTGAGACTGAAAACTGATAGATTAATATTACATTCTTTCATCACGTGTGTGCATATTATCAATTTCCTTTTTCAATAAAGGGCGTTTCTTGCAATGACAATGGAGTCACTTTTGGATAAACATGAGCAACCGCACAAGCCCTGAGCCTTGATAACTCAAAATAAACCATTATTTGGAAATATTGCAAACCCAATTTCTTATAGTCCCCTAACAAATCATATTCGGGGGAACTTATCAATGGTGGACTTGATCTCGCTATAGTAGGAAATGAAAGGATTTCTTATTATTTTTTGAAAATTTTGACATCTTATCATTATTAAATAAATATGGAACAGTTTGAAATGCTGCTGGTTGGTTCTGAAATCATTTCAGCATTGAAAGAGATTATTTGTAGACTCAATGTCTTGATTAATCAACCTCAAATTTGAGCCAGGAGGAGAAACTGGAGCCATAAGAGTTGAAAATATTACGCTCTTGTAGGTTGTTCTAAAGATACTTAAAAGGCTAAACTTTCATGTTAAAGTATCTATTGTAGGATTCTATTCTCTGGGTAAAACTCGCAAATTCTTCCCTCGTAAATTATGAAGCATATTTTCTGTTGAGTCTCTATAATCAAATCTTGGAGCCATTTTCGCACAACAAATCCAAATAGGAACTTGAACTAATCACAGAACCTTTGTTAAGAAGGCCAAATGTGAGATCATTTTCTCAGTTATTGACTAAGGCCCGAAGGAGACCCCCTATGGATTATTTGTCGTACTCCTGTTGAAACAGATATTAGCAAAACATGTACCAAAGAAATTGCATATACACCACCGTACATTAGGAATGGTCAAGAAAATAGCTTGTTAATTTATGATGGAGAAAGGGACATTCAGGTACCATCCACTATAATAATAATGGAAATTTCATCTTGTTTAATTCAAGTAATGGGTAACCAAGATTTATAATGCTATAGTTTGGTCCAGGTTGAAATTTCTTGTTTGGATGTATGGCTCCTTACGTGGTTTGACTTTTTCTAGAAAACTATAAATCGTCAATAATCACGAAAATAGGTAGTTAATTCATAATGGAAAAAAGGGTCATTCAATTACTATCCACAACAAGAAAAAGATGGAAATTTCATCTTGTTTGATTCAAACAACGGACAATAAAGATCTGAATTACGATGTTATAGTTTGGTCTTAGTTGAAATTTCTTGTTTGGATCTATGGATAGTGGACATTGTATGTTAAAGGTATGCCACTAGAATGAAGCCCACTCTCTATAACTTCATTAGGGAAATGCATTTTTTTCTTAAGAATTTTGATTACTTACAACCCAACTCGCTAGGAACTGTTAGCTTCATTAGAGAAAGGTATTTTTTCTAAAGAATTTTGATTACTTACAATCCAACTTTCTAGGAATTGTTAACTTCATCAAGGGAAGGGGGAAGGTATTTTTTTAAGAAATATGATTTCTTATAACTCCATTTAAGATTTTTGTTATGTTTGGTTCTAATTTTGAGAAAAAACTCCTATTCTCTTTCAATAATTATTTTATGGGCTTAAATATTTACAAGATTGATGTGATCTTTTTATAACATATCTTTATGCGTTCCTCTTCTATGGAGTGAGGAAAAGTGAGAGTTTCAAATATAATATTCAAAAAGAGAAACAAGTAAGAATATTAGTGAAAGGTACTACTAAAATGTTTAAATTGAATGTAATATGTAATTGGAGATTCAAAACATTTAAATTGATTAAACTAACACATCTAATTCTAAGATTCTCTCAGTTATAACATCTAAGCCAAAATATTCTTCCTAAAGAAATATGAGATTAAGAGTGAAAAAATGGCTAAATAAAAATTCCTTTTCATTTTCCTTAAATAATACAGTGAATCTATCCATTGCACTTTTCTCTTTCAATATGCTTAGGCCAAATGGCATGACTTCATATAATACATCATATTGTTGTATTTAAGTATATGCCCATTTACATTAACTGTCCATTATGTCTATGCTTGAAAACAAAGGTAGCAAGTGGAACTTTTTGGCATTAAGCTCATGAATGAATTATGACGAAAATATATTTGGATCATCAATCATTTTCTTTATAATCAAATGCGTGAAAATAAATATTTTTTGTTATATATTTGTAATGATGAAATTTGGATATTCATGTCATTTCTCATTTAGTTTTTTGTCAACTTTGAGGAAATGTCTTGATATATGTATATATTAACAAATGATGCAATATTGTGCAAAATTGATTCATTTACGTAACCTTATTTATCACCATACACATATTCTCACATATTTAACTTACCTTATGTTTATATGCACACATTCCTATATATTCACCTAACATTTTACATTTATGTCCTATTCTATGTAAGTTTGAGCACACCTTATTAGGAGATCCCTTTTTGTTTCAAGGTATGTGTTGCACGCCCCCCCCATCCACAAGTCAACATCATTATTGTGTTTAGAAAATATGGGAAATGAGGATGTACACAATAACAATCACTATGTAAACATCTAACCAAACAAATTGAAAAAAATATAATATTGGAAAATTCCCCACATATGGTATTCAAACAACTTTTGCAACATAATCTCATTACCTTAACCTCAACTAAGCTAGTGGATATGTTTGCACTTATGCCACACAAGGCTAAGTACTTTTGTGCTTATCATGACACATATGGACATCTATAGATAGAAACAAACATTCAAACATAAAGTCCAAGATCTCATAGATTTAGGTGAAATAATCATTAAGCATACTCGTAAACATATGAAAGCAAATGATTGGTCTTAACTCACCCCTTGTTGAGGTTACACATGAAATACAAGCAAAACCACTTAATGTGCAATAAGAAACACATGAAAAAGAGAACATCAGCAAAGGGGGAAGAAACACCAAGCCATGAAGAAAAACTTGATGATTTCTTTTGGGAGGATGATGATGCATTGGATGAAGATCATTTATTTTAAAAAACAACTGAACCTCCTATATTTCTTACATGATATAAGTATCACTATAGTTTATATTCACATATACCTATAGCTTGGATTTCACCTTTCCCCTTTTGATATTCCTTTTTGTCTTCATAATTTGGCATTTTTTTAATTATGCCTTGTTTTTTTGCTTTTCACACTCATTTCACTTTTTATAATTGGTTTCATATTTTTTCTTCCCCATTCATGGAGCATTTTTTCTTCACACTCTCCTTTTCTCTTTACATCTTTATGCCTATTCTTCACTTACCTTTGCCTTTACTTTTATTTCCCACATAGGCTGCCCACTTACCTTTGTTTTTCATATTTACCTTTTGTCTTTTGTTCCTTGATGCTTTATGGCCCTTCATCTTGTAGCTTTCTCCTGTTGATTGCTTGTTTCACATTCTATGCTTGTTCTCATGTTTGTCCCTAGTCTTTGACTATTACCTACATAGCTATATCCTGCTCTAGAGTCATCTTTTTTACATTAAGGGGATTATGACTTCACTCTTTGTCATTACCTTTACATTCCTACATTACCACTAAAGATCTATTTCCTCCCCTTGTCCATTGTGTGCTCATGCTACCACCTTGGGGACATGTCTTTCCTAGTGTCATGTGTAATTGCAAGTGTGTTTTGACCATTGAATGCCACATCACCATTCAATATTTTCCCATGCTAAGGGAAATCTCCTTCGTTGATATCATCTCAAGATCATGTCATTACCATACTTATCATTCAAGACATTTACATGCTTAATGCATGATACAATCGTTTACATTTATTACTTTACATGATTACATGCTCACATGCGTAGCTTATATTTACTTTTCATGTACTATTTTTCCTCTCCTATAATTCCTTATGTCTTGCAGAGGTAACCAATCATAATGGGGCATTTCTTGTTGCTAACACCCGCATGTTGAGTTTTGTAGATGATTACACATGCCTATAGAAACACCTTTATTATGTGACATGCCATGTGCCATATGTGCCGACACGCATCAATGCCAATTGAGGCAAGTCATTACCACTTTTCATATAGGAATAATTTATTTAATTCTATTTTTGCCTTTCTTTCAACTTTTTGATCATTGACAGTGAGATTCAAATTGCATTTGTTCCTACTAGCATTACAAAAGCTACTCATGGTATATTTTCCCTCTATTTTACAAGTTCCCATGGAGATACATGACAAATGAAAACCTACATAATGACATATTGTAGGGTTCATGACTTTATATGGTCCCCTTTTGTATCCTTTAATGTCTAAATATTTACTTTAAATGCATGTTTGTGAGTGCTACATACTTTGAGATGCATGACCATTATAGGATTCATATGCATCTCAACAAGGGAGCAAAATGTAATGGTGAAATTTGAATACCCATACCATTTTCCATTTAGTTTTGTGCCCATTTTAAGATAATGTCTTGATACATTTACATACCAACAAAAGACTCAATCTTATGCAAATTTGGGCTCTTTCCCCCATGTTACTCCTCCATTACACACATTTCCGCATCCTTTATTCACACCTTGTCCACATTTTCCCACAATCTCATGTATCTATCATTTATTATGCCTATTCACACACTTATCCTCAAACACTTCATTGCCACCTTGTTTCTACCACCTTTTTGTCATGATGGAAAAAAGATAGTTGTCCAATATTTTGATCATAAATTTTGAACCATAGCTCAGAGTTACAACTTCTTATATGTGTTGGAAGTAGAATGATGAGATTTGAACCAGATTGCTCTTAGAATTTGATGACTTAAGTTCACACTAGTGAAATTGGCTCTATACTTGTGGTTTTGTGCTCTAAAAATTTAAAATTCAAGTTCAAAATTTGGTTGATTCCTACCCATTCCTTTCCTACCTATAGTTGACTAAACATATATTTGCATGATTAATTGCTATGTACTTGCATTTAAAGGAATTCAATTACATTTATTTGATGATCCAAGCATTCATTCAATTATCATTCATATTTAAGGAAGGAAACACTTTGGTGATGTGACATGAATCTAGATGTACACATTCATCACAAGAGCATACATATGGATAAAGAGTGATGTCCTCAATGTTTTATCTAATTTTTCTTGGGGTTGACCTAGGGGAACGTGTCCCCTTCCAAAACATTGACAACCATTTAAATGTATTTTTAAATACCATTAGTTTCAAATAGCAAAGAAAGTAAAGAAAACAAAGGTAAATTAGGAAAATATAGAAGTAGAGATGTGTAGATTATTAGATCATTTTCATAGGTGCAAGACGCTTATTTGAGTGCATTTCTAACCTTGATCTGCAAACTTGACCCTTCATAGCACATATAATAATTTCTAATCTTGGAGCAATTCATAGACTCTCATTGTTCCTTCATGATCTTGAGACAGTCAAATTTGAGCTCCACCATTAGACTTTGTTCATTCTTTGATCATACAACTAATAATGTTATTTTTTTATTTAATTTCTATATCAGCATTAAATTATAAAATACCAATTGCACTTAGATCTACTCATTAATTGATCTGGGTTAATTGTGCTTATGTGTATGCATTTCATTGGATTAGCCTAGCTTATAGTTAGGGAAAAATTATTTTCCTTCACATTTTTAAAATGTAATAGTGAAATTTGCATACCCAGACCATTTCTCATTTCATTCTATGCCCATTTTGAGAAAATATCTTAATACATGTACATATTAACAAATGACATACTCTTGTGTGAAGTTGGGCTCATTCCCCTAGACTTTACCCCTCTATACACACACTCCCACATATCTAGCTAACTCCTTATCTTCATACACCTACATTTCTATACATTCACCTAAGACTTACATTTATTAACATCTTTGCACACCTACCATGATATAGTCGTTATCCATCTAGATTTGACCATTTTTCCACCCAAGGTCATTTTTGTGATTGTGAACTTGACCTCTATTTTTCAAAAATTAAAATAAACTTTTAGTTAACTACCACCTATTATTGTCCTTCTTGAGTTAACTAAGTACACGTTTTGTACAATTTGATGCTGTGAGTATTTAAAAGGCATTCAATTGTATTAATTTCATATTTCCTCATCCCTTGAGTTTATTTCCATATTTACATTACAATAATTCAATTGGTCGAATAAAAATAATCTAGATCTACATGATCATCCTAGGAGCATATGCATGGTTAAACAATGTTTTCTTTGATTGTTTACTCAAGTGTTTTTGGGATTGACTAGGAGAATGTGTCCTCTTGCAATGCTAATAGCATACTCTAAAGGTATTCTTAAATATTTCTTGTCTCAACCATAAAAAGGCTAAGGAAGTTGGGGTGAATCAAGATAAACAAGAAACAAAGTTATATAGATTATTAAATCATTTTCACATGTAGGACATTTCGTGATGAGAAACTTGAACCTAATCCACAAAATCATCCCTCCATAATGCAAATAGAATATCTTGATTTTGATGTGAGTTAAAAACTACCATTATTCACCCTTGATCCTAAGACGGCACAAATTCTAGAATCTTTACACAAACCATTCATTCTTATGTCACATAGCTAATTACATTTAGTTTTTAATTTTTTATGTTAGATTTTAATTTTATAAAACATTAGCCCTTAGATCTACTCATAAATTAATTGAGGTTAATTGTGCTTATGTATATGCATTTCATTGAATTAACCTAGAAATTACACTTATGGAAAGTTTATTTTAATACAATTTTTGATGAATCTATAAGATCTTACACTACCTATTTTTCTACCTATTTTTTCTCATAGTATTAATCATATCTATTAGCTTTTTTGATCCAATATAACTTATCATCATTTTGCATATTTTTTGGCATTTGATCTTCATATACTTATATTTTTTTGATTAGGGTTTAGTTATATATTGTGATTTATTTTTATCATAGCTTCCCATATAGAGATCTATTTTATCTTTATGACACATTTTTGGGTTCAATCCTTGACTAATTTATACACATGTATTTCATATTTTGACATGTTCTTATCTTTCATATCATGTGAAACATCTATCCTTGATATTATTATGACACATTATACTAAGTATATAGATATATCTTCTATGGAAGTGATATTCTACATCTCATTTTTTCTTTATTCATGAAATTGGTTAGTACTCATTCCTACTTACTAGATATAATTATGCCATTTTTCCATGCGCCTAATGTGATCATATGAATTATGATGGTGATGAGTACATACATACTAAGGACGTAACTTGTGATACACCTTATAGGATGGGCACAAATGATACAATGTTGCTTCCTTCACATTCTTATGAAATTGTTGCATTTCATGATGGAAAATTTAGCCAAATTATAGCATATGAAGACATAATTAAAGAAAACAAAATAATATAGGGAGAATTTGATAAAGAAGTAAACATAGTGTATTATTATTCCATTATTTGTTCTATACATAATATACCTTTGAGAAAGGTGTAGCATTTTTCTTATTTTGCATATTTATAACTAGAATGATCATCTAAACTATGCTATATAATAGTGTAACATGTTTGTTCTTCTTTTTCCTATTCATGACTAAAATGACCATCTAAACTATGTTGTAGACTAGTGTATTTATAGTTTACAAAGGATCATGCTATAGAGATCAAAATCCACTTGGAAGTTGAACCATCTCCTAAAGAGGAGTGGTTTCCTTGATTAACTTCTCATCCTTGATGGTTTGGGATGTAAAAAATTTATGATGTAACCCTAATGAATAGGTAGATAACTTTTTATGAACCTTCGGGGTGCCAATTTGGTTGTTGTGTTGATAGTTCTAGTTGAGGTCTAGATAATCATGCTTAGGATGATGCAATGAGCTTGGTGACAAACTATATGTTGTAAATTATCTAGGAGGTGTGATGTACCCTACTAAAGATATGCTAGGAACCAAAAATGTTTATTAGAGTTATGTTTATTGCAAAACCGTATCTTTACAAAGTATTTTGTGCTACTATTGGAGCATGTGCAATATTTGTTGGAGAGAAGATATGAATATTACTATTCCTTCAAGCATCTAGGAGGTGCTTTAAAGTACCACAAACCCAAGTAGTAGCCCCATAGTTTCCACAAGCAATGTTAATGGCTTGAGGGTTATCACAGGCACTTTGTTTGGTGAATCCTCCTAGATCATTGGGTGGTTTCTTTGTCATTTTTTTGGGGGCTTGTCTCTATCTTTCTATGGGGGTGTTATTTTTTATATAGGTTCCTAACATGATACTTTATTTTTAGGATCCATCTTTTATTGATATAATTTGAACTTAATAGGGTGTGTTGGTGTAATTATGCATTTCTTATTGAAAGAAAAGGAAAGGAAAACCTAGTTAATAGAGATGCGAAAAAAGTACTATGTAAGTTATTTTATTTCAATGTATTAATTCAACTTAACAAAAATTGATATATTCTATAATAATGTAAAAATAAATACAAGAATAAACTTTTTCAAATCAAGTAAACTATACAAGAGTTAGGACAAAACATGTAAAGTGAAATAGAAAGGTGAGAATATGCATCCATATAACTAGTTTTGATAGAAGGAATGAGTTATAGGAGCTTGGAAAAATTATCTTGGAAATTTGTAAAAATCTTTGACAAGCATAAACATAAGATTTAGTAACGAATGAAGTAGTGAACTATAGGTTTATGACAATTGGACACTAGTGAGCTATAAGACTATCTAGCACTTGGACATTGGTGACCTACAAGATAGTTTGACACTAGGGTTTTGGTGTATTTTTATTTAGTTATTACAAATTTCAAAGATTTCTTGCCTATTTTATTTGAGTCCAATTCATAGTTATTGATGTTTGAAGTTTGATGAGGGAAAACGGGTTTTGGCTATTTAGGAAGTTACCTCAGTCACCCCAATTGGGATGCATTTTCAAACCTTAGCCTTGGAAAAATTCTATCTGTGATTTTATGTGTGGTGAATATGGAGTGTGCATAATTGTGAAATATATAACACTAAGGAGAAATATGAAGTTCTAGGCGTTGTGTGTAAGTACAATGGTAGGATTCAAGGAGATGCTGAAATTCACTAAGATGGTTAGAACAAGGACAATCTAGGATTTAGAGGTCCAATTTGCAAGAAGGAATGAGGAATGTGTATTTTTAGGATTAGAGATTTGAGAATCCATGAGAGGAGGATGTTAGAGCAATATTAGAGAAATAGTGAGGAAAAAGGTGAGAGGATGGTAATGGGAATGATTTAGGTATGCATATAGAGGATAAAAAGGAATAATTCAATATTAGAGAATTGAAATGTAAGAAGGCTAATATTTGCAAGTTGTGAGTGAATGAAAAGTTGAAACTAAAAATAGGGATAATACCAAAAGTACCTATTTCAACATTTAACAATAACCTTCAATAGAGCATGAGCACAAATAAATCAAATCAAATGAAAATAATAAATTGAATGATGCCTCCACAAAGCCTCATCTTACTCCATTGATTTTGATATGCTTCAATAGTATTTGGAATGTGGATTGCTCTTCTTAGCATAACCTTGTAATTGCAAATGGATGTGATGATATGATGATTTTTCTTAGATAATTGTGGATTTTCTGATAGCTTGGAATGATGGTTGATTCATACCTTTCACTTGATATCGATCAACATTGGAGGATGATCATAAGAATTGATGGATGAAATTGATTGAGAGAAAACGCGGAATGTGCAAGTGACATGTGCGCTTGTGATTGACTTGATTGGTGAGCTAACTAGCTACATGGATGAGAGAGTGAGAGTGAGTCTGAGTGAAATGACATGATTTTTTAGTTAGCTCACTTAATTGATGGATATAATAATATTAATAGAAATAAATAAATAAATTTATTTAATTCGTGTGCATGATGGAAATATATTATTAAAAAATATTAATTTTTTAATTTGTTTTTAGAAGAATTAAAGATAGAAACAAATAAATAAATTTATTTAATTATAGTGGATAAATTATTAATGCAGGGATTAATTAAATAATATTTAATTAAAGTGGATGGAAGAAATTAATTAAATAATTAATGTGGAGATGAAAATTAATGAATTAATCAAATAATTAAAAATCATTTAATCAATGTGAAGAGGAACATTTGATGAATTGATTAAATAATTAAAAATTATTTAATTAATGTGGATGATGAAAATGATGGATTAATTAAATAACTAAAAAATATTTAATTAATGTTGGTGACAAAAAATGATAATCAATTAAATAATTAAAAAATATTTAATTAATGTTTTTTTGGTACATAAATATAATTTTATTAATATCAAAAAAGACTTTACAACCTGCCCTCTTAGTGGCCATAGCTTGTTGGAGTAATCAGGGTAATCACTTGATAATTAATTATTCATTAATTAATTATTAAGTCCCTTATTACTTTATTTCACTTAAGCTAAATGTAGAAGTGCTTTTTTATTATTAGTTTGAATTAAATATAGGACAAGTTTTCTCATTGCATGAGATTAGAACACTTGTCACTATCTAGTTAAATCCTAATCTAGGGTTTTCCTTTGCATGCTTTTATAAAACTTGTGCATTGTAATAATTCAATTTAGAACCATCTAGGTTAATACATTGCACATATCAGTGCTCTTCTGGATTCAATCTTTTCTCTCTTGGTTGCATAGAAAATCAATTGCTTTGATCTCTTGTTTGTGACAAGCGTTTTGGTTGCAGGGGTTTCTGGGAGCTGTAAGGTTCACTATCAACTCCAACATGGTATTAGAGCTCCAAATCTATAGCTTCCTATCTGAATACTGAGAGATATGGCCTTGAGGGAAAAAATGGCTCATCTTAGGGAAAAATGGGCCTCACCATTGTGTCCAGAACGGTCAAAAACCCTAAGATCGCTTGTTGTTTTGTCGATTTTTGTGTAATTGCAAAAAAAAGTAATTTTTTTTTTAAGGGCATGAGATTTGAGGCAGATTCCATATGGCTGCCATACGGATCTGTACCTGTGTTTGCAAAAATTTCGTGCACAAGTATAACAAGGTTTAAAAGATATGGTTTTTTAAATATTTTCCTTTGATCAAAAAAATTATTTTAGGTTTTTATAAAAAAAATTATCCTGAAAAATTAAAAAAAACAAGCAAATCAAAAAGATTTTGAAATAAAAAAAGCAAATTTGAAAATTTAGAAAAAAGAAATCAAATCTTTTTGATTGTAGGGTACACCCTGTACCTTGCACATTCGTTGTTGTCCCATCCACGATAGGCTTGTGAAAAGCAAGAGGGTCAAATCAAGCCGACAACTTATTTATTAAGCCATCGATCAATCCTTTTCGGCGACATTTAAAATTTAAGTGCCCAACAATAAAATCAGCCTCAAAAAAAGAAATCTGATAGCGTTAAAGTTTTGACAAAGGCTAAAAAATTATGGCGGCCACCTTAATACAAACTGGTGATTCAACAATTCTGACGACAGAGAAATCAAGGCAGAGTATATTTCCTGAATTCTATAGAATATTCCAGCAATGGGGTACTTTTTCAGGCGACGAAAACTTTTCACGACCTCCAAGTTTTTTTTTCGACAAGAGAAATATTCCATTGATGGCCAACAGGCCGTCAAATTTAATCTCATCCTTTGTTAACATCAGTGTGATGTCACCATCTGTACAACCCCTCCAAGCCCCCCTCCTAGCCCTTATTTTCCCTAAAGGAGCAATTTCTTTCTTTTTGGCATAACTTGGGCATACGGTGTCAAAATTAGGCAAACAAGATATCACCGAAACGCTGGTTCTGTGAACTTTCCAGTGGTGTAGGTATCATTATCATATTTTTCTACTAGTTCATGTTATTGTCACTCAATTTCAGATCTTCATTTTGTGCTTTCGAGCTCATAAATTTTTTCCTGTATCTTTGATTTTCATGATTCAAGCAGTGTTGGAAAGGTATTTCAAAACTCTTCAGATCTATTCATGCACCTTTTTCAAAATCTACCACAAGTACATTTTATTCACTATTTTGTGTTTTCACATTCTGCCTCATTACTTAGACGTCGTAGCACTTGGAAAGGATTTGTTTGCATGAGATGACATCAATTTGATCTGCTTTATATGCACTAAGGTTGTTAGTCTCTTATTTTATTATTTGAGTGAGTATCATGGGTTTTTCTATTCATCCTTATGTGATAACTTGGATAAGAATAACTACGAGTCTTGGCGAAATGGCATCTTGACACATCTTAGGTGGCTTGATATTTTGCCTTATCTATATATGGACTCATACCTACACCATACACACTAGGGAGTTTATCAACATGGGGTATCATCAGTGATCATATTGTAGGGATTATATGTTCTAGTGTTGATCTTGACACTATGTATGCTGTATCAAACATTGAATTTCCTCACATACTTTGGACAAGACTTTGGGAGATCTGTGGAGACCCTCATAGCTCTCCATACCTAGAGGATCCTACTGTAGATTGTCTCATCCCTCTTACAAATGTAGATTCCATACCCTTTGACGACGATACTTTAGAGGAGCTTGAGTATATCACAGGTCTTGCATGTTCTGATGGTTCAAAGACTTGTCTTCATGTTACCACTCTATAGATTGAGACTACATCATCATCTCCTATTATTCTTGATCAGCTTGGCATCATCACATCTTTGGCCCCTGTTGATTTAATGCAAATCTTCCAGACAACTATTGGGGATTCATATATTGCAGACATAGCATCCTTGTTTGTAGAGTCCTATATTGTAGATTTGGAGGATTACTTTGAGGACATTCATCTCCTTTTTGTTGACATCCACATCATCGATGTTGGCCCACCATCATTATTGCCTTTGCAACTTGTTAGACCAGTCTTCACAGGATCTTGGATTGACACCATCGCTTTTCGACATGTGGACACGTGAGCAATTTTTAGAGGCACACATCATTGGATTTGGATTCCAGATTCACCCATTCTTTAGATTGGCTTCTCCAATCACCAGTGGATCTATTTATTCCTAAGGGGAGAAATGTTGTTTGTAGGCAGTGTATCATATTTTGTCTTCAGGCGTTCACCATTCATTATGGGGGGGGTTCATATCCTCTTTTTCTCTCTCCTATTGGGGGGACATCTACTGTACTTGTATGATAGAAGCAGTCCTTGGGGGGTGACATTGAGTCCTCCTTCTATCCTTCTTTCACTAGTACATTCATTATTTTCTCTCTTTTGGAGATGAGTTTTTCCCATGTTGTTTTCTCCTTTTCTCTAGTTATTAGAGTTTCATTTATTTTGTACATGGGTTCCTCATTAGGACTTGTATCTCAGACCCATCCATGCATCCATCATTGCATTCTACATCAGGGTTTTTAGCTACTCCCTAAGTTAATCTTAAGGGGGGATGTTGGAGTAATCAGGATAATCACTTGATAATTAATTATTAAGTCCCTTATTACTTTATTTCACTTAAGCTAAACTTAGGAGTGATTTTTTATTATTAGTTTTAATTAAATATTGGACAAGTTGTCTCATTGCATGAGATTATAACACTTGTCACTATCTGGTCAAATCCTAGTCTAGGGTTTTCCTTTTCATGCTTTTATAAATCTTGCACATTCATTGTAATAATTCAATTCAGAACTATTTAGTTTAATACATTGTACATATAAGTGCTCTTATAGATTCAATATTTTCTCTCTTGGTTGCATAGCAAATTAGTTGCTTTGATATCTTGTTTGTGACAGGAATTTTAGTTGTAGGAATTTATAGGAGCTGTGGGGTTCACTATCAAATCCAACATAGTTGAGTTGAGAATCCCATACATTTAGTTTTCACAGACAACCAATCCCAAACCCAACCCCATAAAGCATCCAAAATGATCAAACACAGACCATGCAGAATGTAGATAGAATAATGCCAAGCCAAGACCCCATCGAAGACAAAATATGTATCATCCCAAGCCATCGCCTACATCACCTCCCTTCTTAGACACCCATGAAATGTATAGGAAAGCTCATGGAAGCATAACCAAAACAACCACGAGCATCACCAAGCCAAAACACTTCAACCTGCTCACTAGAGAGAGCCATACTTCGGTCTAGAAAATATTGTCAAGAGAAAAAAATTGCCATTCTCCAAAAAAGCACATCGTTGGATCATCATTTCTCTAGCTCTGTACCTTCCGCTAGCAGGTACTCCTTGAAATTCCAACTCCAGTTGACCTTGTTTGACGGCTCCAGGTATAAATGGTGCTTCAAGAAAATAACCCCACAAAGGGCACAATTTTTGTGCACCCACAATGCCTCCCCCTTAATATCCAATAGGAACGAATACCGTTTCACTTGGGCACCAGGGAAAAAGACCCTATTCATATGTCATGGCCGTAGGAGCCCCACTCCTAGCTCTATGATTACTAGCACATCCTCCACCCCACCCAATAGATCACCCATTACCAATTTGTGCACCATCAAGAGAATCATTGCCTTGGGGACCTCCAAGTCTAGATGAGAGGCAACGAAACGAGATGCAATATATGCATTCATAATATTTAGTTAATGTTACTGATGGAAAAAATAATTTATTAATTAAAATTATTTAATTAATATTGATGATGTGTTAGTTTAATTAAATAGTTAAAATTATTTAATTAGTACTGTGAGAAATTGTTGAGAAATGATGAAAGATGAGATGAAATACGTTAGTCATTTTTAGGTGTACATTTTGCCCCTCTTTGATATAATGTTTAGTGCGTTGTATCTATAGACACGTGAAATTAGCACCGTGCAATCAAATTCACATTCATCCATTCATTAGGAAAACCAATTTCAATCTTCTAAAGGTCATCAACTTTATTTAATTTAATCTTATCATTATCACCCTTAGCTAAATAAATCAAATATTTATTTAACTAAATCTTTATCATCTTTCATCTCCTTTTTGATTTAGTTTAATCTTTAAACCTAAAGCAAAAAGGTCAAATCACCTAATCCTCCTTTTAAGTAACTAAATCAGGATTAAATCTAATCTAATGTTAATCTCACCCACTTGCATTCTCTAGATTTGGCCACTTGCACATGAAATTGCATTTAATTGATTTATCAAAATCTTTATTTTCAACTTGGCATAAAGGGAGAATATTCTCCAAGTTTGAATCTCCCCCCAAGTGGACATGTACACCCAACAGAGCATTTATGAGGCCTTACATGTCTCTTACATGTCTGCTTCCAAAGTCAAATTCAGCATTCATTGCACAAATTTGAATTCAAATTTCTCCCTCTCATGGGCACACTTCCCAAATCTTGCACATCCATTGGCCTATCACCACTTGACAAGTGTCCTCCTCTCATTGGTCCAATCTTAGTCCCACATTGGTCTCTCTTCAACACTTAGCATTTTGAAAATCCTTAAATAGAAGCTTCATCTTTGAGCAAACCCTCCATAATTTCATCCAAAAAGCTTATGCAAAGTCACTCTTCATTGAAGAACTGATTTTTCCCATCCACCATCTTGATCATCAACATATCATATCATGGAGCTTAATCAAGGGTTGGGAAAGGGCTACTTTTCACATCAAAGTAGCACCAATCCACTATGAGATAAGGGTGCATTATGTATTCTTCATGCTTTCAGTTTAGTTTGTTTTGTTATCATGTTAGGAAGCATTTTGCATTATTTCATAGGAGTATTTTGATGAATTTTTAAGTCATTGACCCATGCTTGAGGTTTAGTGTTTGTAGATTTTGAGAGGTGCTCACAATATCAAATACATATTGTTGGTATAATTTTTTTGGTGGTGACGTGCGCCAATGTGCCCTAGTGGTCTGAGGGATGGAGGTAGGTTTCCCCCTCAAGAGATCAACCAAGCAAAATAATTTTCTAGTCGAACTCATGATAGGAATAATAGGCTAGGTTTAGTGAATTAGTGATAAAAAAATGGAATTGGGTGGAGGAAAAATAGGGAGAAAGGGGGGAAGGGATGAAGAAAATGGAGGGAAGCCAAGGCTAAGTGTGAAAAATTAGGGGTTTTGGAGGGCTATTTATAGGTGTAGGGGGATCATTTGTCATCATTTACACTCTCCCAAGTTTAGAAAGTGAAAGCCTCCAGAGCCTCTAGAGCACAAAGAAGTTGGTGAGATGGTGAGCATTCCAGTGGTGAGTCATCATGTAGAGTGTGTGCGGGTCTTCAGGCGGCCAATCAAGTAAGGTCCAACAATATGTATTTAACTTTTGAGTCCCTGGGGTAGATTTAAGTGCATTAAATGCAAGTAGAAATAAGACAAATTAAATGTGCTACAAAATTAAAATGGCACTTATAATGAGTGAAATGATGCAAATAATGTGCAATGATGCATTTGATAGGGGGATGGACACTTTTTATATGCTAGGTCACATTAGATAGGGGTTTGGTGCATTTTTTTAGAAATACACAATTGATGGGTAGATTGGTGCATTTATCAGAAATGTGCAATTGAAGCATGGATTGGTGTATGTGATAGCTAGATTGACACAATTGATCTGAAGTTGTAAAAATGATAGGAAGAGTGGAAAATTTGACAAATTAGGTTGCAAGTGATGGCTAGTTTGGTGCAATTGATGCAATTGTGCTATTGATAGGTAGGTTGGTGCTTTTGAGCTAATAAATTTGGTCTTAGGATTTTTAAGCTAACAATGCATACATGTTTGTTGCAAGAGGACCTAAATTCTATCATGTATTAGGAGCAACATCCTCCCATGATGGTATTAAGGTTTGAGATTACGTTTCTTGCTACAGTAGAATTATGACACATTACGTATATGGGCCTAGGATTAGAGCACATATAGCCATGATGAAAATATTGGTTGAGTGATGGCATAGTGAGCATAGCACATTTTTGTTGCCTATTGGGGAGATGAGTATTACTTTGGAAGACGTCTAGAGGATTTTGTAGATCTCGATCCATGGTGAGAGGGTGATTTATGACACTAATACTAGGGATAGTTCTTTGGAGAGGGTGTTTCTCATTAATGACTTGGGGAATAAGGATGGGGAGATGGATTTGCAAAGAGCGATGGCTAGATTCAATTATCTAATAGTAGTATTGAGAAGAGTAGTTGGAGGTGTGCTAGGGTCAGACCAAAGGTCGAGAGGATTTCTATTGGATGGAGTATAGAATTGGAAGCACATGATCAATTATGGGGTGGTTTATGCATGGGGGCCTTGTGTTTTTGAGCATTTATATTATGATATTCATCAGGTGGTCTATTGATATGATGCTAGCATCACATATGGAATTACATACTTACACATTTAGGCATGTGAGCATATTTTTGTGACTTGACCTATTATAGGGAGGGTGGGGGGAGTAAGGAAACCCTATATTTAGTTATATACTTGTGTAGGTGTTAGGGGATCTAGATTACTAGAAATGAGTATTAAATGAGGTGGATGATGTTATTTGGAGACAATGGCATAAGTGCAAGTTATAACTAGGTGATACAAAGTACTTTGTGTATTGTTATTAGATGATATTTTATTGGGAGTACTACTCACATTATTGAGAGATATATGTCAGAGTGTGCACATCGAAAACTTGGGTTGCCATAGGAATTACCTATTCATGGCTACATTCACTCACACTTAGTGGGAGATAGTAGAATGTGGCACGAAGATGGATCTAGATGTAACAGTTGCAAAGTTGGAGTCACTGGTGTGACAATAGTGGGAATTACTACCTGGTGTGGTAGATACACGTACCACTCCAAATTATGATGCATGGTAAGCCACACATAGACCTATACATTTTATTGGGCTATGAGGTATGGGGTTGAGACAACAAAGATGGGGTGAGGACTAGGGTGGTGGTCAAAGACAATGATGAAGGGATGATGAGGTAGTGGTAGAGGAGGGTGGAGATGATGGTGGGGATGACAGGAGGATAGTGGGTGAGAGTTGGTGGTGGAGATGTTGGAGATTAGGGAGAGGGTGGGAATGCATAGGATGGTGATGGTGGAGAGGTGGGTGGACCTTATATGGGAGATATGGGAGTAGGAGGAGGGATAGATGTGGATGTCCTACATGTATAGATGTCTAAAATTTTATTTGAGCGAGATAAGGAATGAGTGGAGAGGGGTCTTGCTCTATTTGAGAGAGATTAGGCCTGCACTGAGTGGGATAGTCTTTATATTTAGCTAGCATAAAGGACCTCAAAGATGTAGAGGATTAAAAATATGGTGGAGGGTCCTGTTGGATAGGCAATGGCCAAGATTATGAGGTAAAAATAGGAGGCCATGTACTACATGACCCTATATAAGAGATATATTCTTCCAGACCATTGTGCATCGAGCTTCACTACAATGGGTTGATCAAGGGGTTTGTGATTAGTGAGGTTAAGGACTCCATCAGTCATGGGGCCACCAATAATGCAACCACCACCAATACAACCACTCCCCCATAGGTACTAGGATCACATGCCATTTAGATGGTGGTAATTCTTCCTAGAGGGGAATGTGTATATGTATCATATGATGTAGACAATATAATATTTTTCTTCCAGGTTCATGTAGATATGTACTTTTATGGCTCATGTAGCCCATGTACATACATTATTTTGATGTATCATGACAATTTTTTTTGATATATATGAGATGATACTTTGTTGTGGTGACTCACATGTAATGATTTTATTATGATGTTCATGATGATGCATATGAATGCAATATTTATGAGGAGGTTATTTTATGCTATATATGATATATATGTATGTAGATGTTTTTGATACATATGTAATTAATGATGTATATGTGTGATGGATATTTTATGATGCCATGATATGATTTATGTGATGGATATGATGCAATTATGGTGTAATGATGTAATAACCTATGTTGATGATTATGTATGCATAAAATGAATATGATATGATGTTAAGACCTATATGATGGATATGATATGATGCATATATTATGAATTCATAATGATTTATGTGATGTATATGATGTGATTTTTGATATTATGACCTATGTTGATAATAGTGTATGCAGGAAATGTATGGATGTAGTGGGATGCTTAAATGGTGATTTTGATTTTTATGTCATGATACATTGACAAAATGATTATTAAGATGGGATGAGAATGAGTTAATATGGTAGAAGAAATGAGGTATGATGTAGGATAATAAAGAATGAATGAATTTTGTTGATAAAATATTGAATAGTGAAAGCTATAATTAGGTAATGGGATGGATAGTGAATATGAGATGAAAAAGTGATTTTATTTAAGTTATTTAAAAAAAATGTAAATAATAATCTTTTTTTGATATAGAAAATGAATATCATGCACCAAGGTATGAGGAACCAGGGTGATGTTGTATCCCTTGCATGGACTTTGACTCTACAAGCAAAAGGTTTGTCCTTATTCATTCTAGACATACTAGAACCTTGTCTAATCTATGTGAAGAAGTAAGACTTAAAGCATGATATTCCTAGTGAAGAAAAGGTATTGTATGACCTTAAATGCAAAGGATACTTGTTAATGTAAGAATCCATTCCAACACACACAAGGTAAGTATTTGCCTTGGTAATGTTACAACAACATCTTGAAAACACGACATATGAAAGCAATGACCATGCCCCATTCTATGCTCCTTTGAACACACCAAGATATTGAAATATCAAGGTGGCATTAAGTAAGTGTGTGTAGTTAATAATGTATTCTAAGTGCTAGGAAATACTAGAAAAACCCAAAAAAATACACAAATCAAGCAACACTCAAGATTAGGGCGTAAGGACTCAAACCTACTCAAAATTCAATGAAATCCAAGTATTTTGATGAGCTTGATGTGGAGATTTCCTCAGTGTGGTCAAATTCAATGTGTGCTCAATGAAAATTCAATAGCATAATTGTAGTAATGGAAAACGTAGCCTTTTCCTAGCTTGGTTTAATAATTGACATTAAAGCTAAACTAATGATGTCTTGGAGTGGTGTTGTAATGTGTTGTACACATTCACACTATTCTAGGACCTTTATTTAACTAAAACATGCCTTAATTGGTCCTTTGCAAGGGTGTTGTAACACACTTTCATGCTTTTCTAGGACTTATTTGCTTAATTAAGCCTAATGGGCCCCTTTTCAATAAAATACAAATAATGTGTACCTTGTTTAAGTGTTGTAAAGTGTTTTAAAGCACTTTCACACTTATCTAGGTGGTCTTAATTTTTTTTTATATATTCAGAATAGAGTACAAAAAAGATCCTACTGATTAGGCTTACAGAATTACATCACAACTAGTTTTGGGGAGCATTCCCTTCCAAATGTCTATAAATTTTTTCTATACAATAAAAAAGAGATAATAGGTACTTTGTTTCATTCTTTACATCACAATTTCTCAAGATTGGAATACATCATAAAATTTCAGCCTTGTTTAAATTTTTGTTTAAGCTTTTCCACCTTTTTTATCAATAGTGCTATCATCTTCTATCAGGCACTTCATTGCTAGTTTGCAGTATAGCCACTACTTGGCTTGGGTTAGTTCTTCTTTTTCTAGCTTTACCTTGCCTTTTTTCATCAACATTTGAAGCTTTTCTTTGGACACCTCCAGTGTATTGGAAACTTGCACATAAACATCATGAGATGTGAGTCTTCTAAAAGAATCAATATGTTCCCTTGTAGTGCCTTGATATTTTTCTGCATTCCTATATTTCCATAAGTGCCACAAGATTTCAATAGTTAGAATCAACCAAAATAAATTAATAGGTTTCCCTAAATTATCAATATTTCCCAATATTATTTCTTTTATTCTCTTTTCTTTTCTCTCCCCCCACCCAGATAGATCAATATGAAATAATTTCCATATCTCCTTAGCATAGAAGCAATCAAAGAAAAGATGAAAGATAGATTCATTTTTTTTACACACATCACATATGGAAGGAAAAAAATTGGCATTTTTTGCAGCAATAGCATCCATTTAAAACCATCTTTCTTAGGTTCAAGCACATTATTCCAAATTATTGAGAAGGATTTTTTCCATTGTTTTTGACTAATTTTAAGATTCCAAACTTTGTTGAGCATATCAACTAGATTAGGGGGTTTTTCTAGAGCTTTATAAATTTCTTTAGCTTTGGGGTGAGTTAATTCTTTGTCTTTCAGCCAGTCAAGCTTCATTCATTCATTGATTGTTAGAATAGGTGGTCTTAATTGATTGTGGTTAATTGGAGTTATTAACCCCCTTTTTAGGCCTTAATTTTGACACCTCTTAAAGATCTATCCCGACAATCATAAATTAAATAAAAATATATTTCATTGGGAAAATTTTGGTCTTGGTAAGTTGAGCTAGGACCCATTTTCCCTTGATGGAGAATGGGTCTTCCCTTAACAGGACCCCCCTTTCTGAGTTGATTTGGAATGGGTTTTTCGCCTTCTTTCAATCAACTAAAGCTTGGTCATGGAAACTTAGCTAGGACCCATTCACCTTTGGTGGTGAATGGGTCCTCCCTTAATGAGACCCCTATTTTTGAATTTCATTCTGGTGGGAATTTAATTATCTTTCTTTCTAGATTCGGTGTCGGCCTTAGTTCTTTGAATTTTGGGGTTAATCTCCTAATTTAGTATAAATAAGGGGTTAATTCACATAGTTTCATCCTAAGCAATCTAGAAATTTTGTGTGACTTCATGAGATTAAGAGAAAGAGCATTACAGAGAATTTCAAGAGCATTCAAAGGCATATTTTCAAGAGTTTATTGCAACAATTCAAAGTCATATCATCATGTCAAGGGTTTAATGCTTCATGCTTGTTGAGCTAAGAAGTTAATGTTGCATTGAGGATCCATTTACAAGCATCATCTTACATCCAATATCTACATTCTTCATGGCCACTACATGATAGTTTGCAAATTTTCTTCACAAGACATCATCCAAGGTGATATAAATTGCATGTTTCATGTTCATGTTTCATTTCATCAATTGGTTTAATTACCTACAAGGGGTTTGATTGAGGAAAACCCCCATTCACTAACAAATCAACAAGTTTTCTGCCCTTGAGTGTGTGATTGCAGATTTATAGGTTGAAGATCAAGTTGAGCAAGATTTGGAGCAAAGTTTTCAAAGTTTTAAAGTTTCAAAAGTTGTCATTCAAAGTGCAAGATCACAAAAAGAGCTCTATAGAACTAAGTACAAATTTATAGAACTTGATAACCTAGATTTTAAGAGTGCAAACATCAAGGAACATGATCCTAAAACCAGTCTTCCGAAACCTAAAAGGACCCATTCGCCACTGAAGGCGAATGAGTCTTCCATAGCCCAAAAATAACTTTCGAGCCAGGTACACAATGTTTTATACTATAAAAAAATCCCCCATAGTTGCTATAACAATTAGGTTGCATTTCTGGTTGTTATTAGCATCTTGTTTTGCATAATTTGAGTTAATTTGGGCTTTGAAAAATAAGTGGTCCATCACATTGCTCATTGATTTGGTGGACCCTATTTTCAACCAAATCAATAATGTCATCAAATTTCTCAAAGGATTGTGGATATATAAAAATGGCTAAGTGTTTAGTCTCTGATGAGAAGGTGAATAGGATCAAGGGCTGAGATTGAAAGTTGGAGATCAATGGTTGAGATGAGTTGAGACATCTCAATTCATGAGGTGATGCAAAGTGACATCATGGGAGGAAGTGGAGGAGAGTTGATCTCTCAAGGCTTAGGATGGTAACACTTATCACCATGTGAAGGCTTGAGAAGAAGATGGGTACTTTTTAAGTACCTAGGGGGATGGGCAACATCTTCATCACAAAGGCATTTCTTATCTAATCTTCAAAAATGATGAGATGGAGAGGAATAAAATATTTTAAATTCCTTGAATGTACTTTGGAGAGGTGACCCATGTGGGTTTAATTCTCCAAAAAAGGAAAGCCTTTAAGTCTGATTGGACAAGGTAGGGATCAATAAATAGAAAGGGGATTATCT